>JBAWJQ010005995.1:0-600000 GCA_037783105.1 Bactrocera zonata | reverse complement strand
AGGACACGGTACGCCAGAGCAATGCCATAGGGTGGCAAATGTAATTACAAATGCGCTGGAAGAAAAAAAATACTGTTCTGCAGCCTTCTTAGACGTTCAACAAGCTTTTGACAGGGTATGGCATCCAGGACTCCTCTTCAAAATAAAAAGGCTAATACCAGCACATTACTATTTAGTGCTTAAATCTTATTTAAGTGACAGACACTTTTATGTAAGGCACCGAGATGCCTCATCAGAAATCTACAGCATTAATGCTGGTGTACCGCAGGGTAGTGTTTTGGGTCCAGTCCTATACATAATATTTACATCAGATATGCCCACATTACGAGAAATAGAGGTAGCAACTTTTGCTGATGACACAGCGTTTATCGCTTCTAGTGGCTCCCCTATAGAAGCTTCGTCTCTACTTCAAAATCAACTGAATATGCTGGAAGTTTGGCTCAACAAATGGAAAATAAAGGTTAACTCTGAGAAGTCTACACATGTCACATTTGCATTAAGAAAAGAGGAGTGTCCTGCTGTATTTCTAAATAATAAGCAGATTCCTACTAGGGATAAAGTTAAATATTTAGGGATGCATCTAGATCGACGTCTTACATGGAAAAGTCATATTCAGGCTAAACAGCAGCAATTAAAAATCAAAACTAAACGCATGTACTGGTTGCTCGGTCGAAAGTCTCAACTTAGCATAGAAAATAAAATACGGCTCTACAAAGCTATCCTCAAACCCATATGGACATACGGCATTCAGCTTTGGGGTACTGCCAGTAAGTCCAATGTGGAGATTTTGCAACGTTATCAATCAAAAACTTTGCGGTCACTTATTAACGCCCCATGGTTTGTTACCAATGAAGCTATCCATAACGACCTAGGTATTCCCTTTATAAAAAATGAGATCCCTAAATATAGTGCTAGATATCTTGCACGTCTCTCAAACCATATAAACCCAATTGCTGTTTGTCTGTTAGATACAACTTATGAAACTATACGGCTAAAACGTTCTCATATCTTAAATTTACCATTTCTCTAAAACTTTCTTAGATTTAAGTTTGGCAAAAAAAAAAAAAAAGAAAGAAAAAAAAATGAATTTTTGATGGATGTATTTAATAACCTAAGTTAATTATATTTTACTTATGTATATGTAAAAAATTAAGTAATCCTTTATGTAGATTTGCTCAAGGACAAATCTATCTCTGCCATTACCTACTAGATCTAATTTACTGAATATCTTAATGTAGATAGATTGTAAATAAAGAATGTTAAATAAAAAGAGAGCAACAACAAAATCCTCAAGTCGCTACACGGCAGCACATAAGGAAAATACCACCAAACGTTGTTGGCAACATATAAGGCAATCGGCCGACCGGTTTTTAACTACGCCGCACCAATATGGCCACTTGGATGTAGTCAAACGCAGGTGAGGAAGCTAGAACCCTGCAACGGAATGTCTCTTGATATCTCCCATAGAAGATATACACATGAGGCCCGCATACTCCCAGTTCCGAAGCATAATGAAATTCTCGCCAAGCAGTTTCTGCTAGGGTGCTTTCGTAGAAATCATTCCTGCAGTCACCTGCTTGCAGCGGAACCAGCTCCTAGGAACATCAACAGGTACTTCATCAACTACTTCGGCGATATAAAACAACACACCAACCACCACCCATTCCAACCGCCGAGCTTGATTTACTGCGAGAATCGAAAGTGACCCTTGTGCAGCTTCGTTCTGGATAATGTAGCAGAATACTTTTATTTTATATGCACAAATTCTTGACCTCAAGTCATTCTTGAATCCCGTAGCTGTAGATAAGAGCTATTTCAGGACCCGATGAGAGATCTTTTAAAGTAGTTGCAGAAACTAGTTCCGACCTCAGCTTAAAAAAAAACGGAGGTTACCCGTTTTGCCATTTTCATATCACAATCAAATTAGCTGCGCGCCAATCAACTATCCAGCCATTCCTTTTTAATACTCAGCATCATAAATCTTAACACTAAAAGTTTTTCGCAAACTTTGACTGATAGTTTTCCGAAAGCGCCGCCGTCACCTTTTTCTGCTCATCAGGAAAAAAATCAGATTTCATACAGTGCTGTAGCGAAATGAAATGAGTAGGAAAAAGGAATAGGCAAAATAAGAAATAAAATAAATTAAAGTGGAGTGAAGAGAAGAAAAGAGAGAACTCACAAACAACGGCATGTGAAATAAAATAAATTACAAGCGGTGCGGGGATCGAAGAGGCGATGAACAAAAGCGACGCAGAGGGCGAGCGATGGCACAGTCATCGAACGTGCAACTATATATGTTTGTATGTATGTATTTAGTATCCTTTCGCTTATCATAAATCAATTTCACGTATACGCCCACGCGTCACACATGGACTTACGCAAAAAATCGTAGGGATTTGCCGGCGAGTGAACCAAAATTAATGCACACACACACACACATGTATGTGGATATGAATACAAAGTGGGCAGACAGATACGACAATGTTGCTGTCGCTTGCTTGAATGCCGTTTTCTCACACGCACACACTTGCATATACACATTCATATGTATATAAGTATGTTATATATATTTAACTGTATGTAAGCGCTTTCTTATACGCATACTCACACGCCTCATTTGCTTAAGTCGCCAACACACACTCACGCCGCTTCCACACATTCACTTGTATGTGTAATTTTTTCTTATTTTCATGTCTTTCTTCGTTCGCCTGCGTCGCTTTGCCTGTCTAATTTGCATACAAATATCTTTTGTAATCAATTTAACTCCTTTCTCAGCCTTTCTTTTTATGCCTTTCTATGCTTTTGCTTATAGTTATTACTTCAGCTTGGCTCTTTTGTCATACCAGCGAAGAACGGCAGCAAAGCCACACACATTCATGTACGTATATGTGTTACATTTAAAGTGCTCATACAAATATATGTATTTCCCTCACATGCACTCTCATCTGTCCATTTCACTGCCTGTTTGCCCTCCCTTGCCCCTCCTCGACAGCCGCTTTGTTTGGCTGTCTCACGCAAATCCTTGCTGTAGCCAATTACTTGGGCTGTCTGCTCGCCTGCCAGGCTCAACATCATTTATCCTTGTTAAATCGTTTGCTCAGTGTTGAGTTAAAGTCGCCTCCAATAATTCGCTTCATTATTATTTGCGCTAAAATTTTTTTATTTTTATTTACACATACCTATTTGGTAATTTTGTATGCTTTAAAAAAGATCTGATTATAACTAGAATGGATTCTTTTAAGCAGTAAGTAAGCTTGCCTTGAAGATGGATCAGATTCTCTTGTCCTTACATACACATATGTACACTAAACAGTTTGGCCCTAAGCCTTATAACCTTATCCCGCTGCTGGAATTGGCTCAGAAACCCAAATATTCGGACTTCGGTTATTATTCATATCGCCTTCGAAAAACTTCAGGTATAAGGAACTAATGCATAAGCTTTGTCTGAAGCGATTTTAAGAAGCCAACCTGATGCTGAATGTACTGCTGCGTTGAAAACGGAAGGTAAATTTGTTTATACATATCTTCTTTATTTCTTTTTCCAAATCAATTTCATCTTCTTCAAAGTGGTCGCCGCCCAATAAAACACTATTTTGTCAATGTTTTTCCAGTTTTCTGGAAAAACCTTCAAGACCTTCATCTATTCAGTTTTTATCTTCTCAATCCCCTAAGTGATCTGGAGACCGATGTCCAGAGCATACTGAAATTATGGAGGGAACACTTATGTAACCTGCTGAATTCCAGTGAAGTCATAACACCAGGAGATGTCGAGCACGATTTCCCAATCGATGACTATGGAGCGGACGTTCCATTTCCCGACCATGAAGAATTTCCAATAGTAATTACCCGTCTGAGTCAACGGATGAGTCGACGTTGCGAGTTTTCGAAAGAAAAGTTCTGCGAAAAATTTATGGTAATTTGCGCGTTGGACCCGGCGAATATCGCATTCGATGAAATTATGAGCTGTACGAGATATATGACGACGTTGACATAGTTCAGCGAATTAAAAGACAGCGACTACGCTGGCTAGGTCATATTGTCCGGATGGACGAAAACACTCCAGCTCTGAAAGTATTCGACGCAGTACCCGCCAGGGGAAACAGAGGAAGAGGAAGACGTCCACTCCGCCAACCAACGACCAAGGACCAACGAAAGACCCAAAAAAAGACTTCTCTACATAGCACATAAGGTTCTATCGAGCATACTGTGTGAAAGGCTGAAGCCCAGCATTAACAAACTGATTGGACCTTATAAGTGTAGCCTGAGACCCTGAAAATCAGCAATCGACCAAATTTTCACCATGCACCAAATCTTGGAGAAGACCCGTGTAACTAGAGATTAACTCACAGCACATCTTCGTCGACTTTAAAGCCGCCATCGACAGCACGAAAAGGAACTGAACTTGGTATCCCCACAAAGCTTATACGGCTCTGTAAGCTGACGTTGAGCAATACCAAAAGCTACGTCGGAATCGGTAAGGATTCTCGGAGCCGAATTATTTGAATTATTTTAAGGACCAGAGAAAGGGGTTAATTTCCTCACAAAAATAATTTGTAGAGATTCAAACTCTTAAACTCAAAGTTTGCTTGAATTTAATCAAAATAACTATTTTATTTAAATCATAACTTTATTCAAACATTAAAAGATCAAAACAGCCAACTTCCTTCCCTGACAACTCCAACTAAAAGCGCCGACCTTAAGCATTCTGTCCCCCAACATCTTAATCGAAGATCAGACACACATTCTGCATTCCAGTTCAGTCATCTTCTACTATAATTTAACGCAACTAAAATGATAATGTCATAATTGAACAATCACAAAGACCACAAGTGTCTACCTCATGCCGCGGAATGTGCATTTAACCTGTAAGTTTGTAGACTGTATGTTACCACCGTCACAGTGGCTCCAGGCCGTCAACTCAGCTGCCATCCCAACTCCAACTTTACTGCGCTCCATTGCCGCACCAAATTCAGCCATACTTGCGAGGAATTACAAATGTGACTCGCCAAAAATTTTCCGTTACCCAAAAAATGCAAATGAGTGTCTGGCTGGCTTTTGGCGTCTCTTGCTCGTGTTGGCATGAGGCACTGGTGTAAGCGCTGGATTGAGCAGCCAATGCTAGTATGCCCGAACTGTTTCCGCTTCCACACTGGAGCGTTTGCTGAACGACGAGATAACATGTAGCACCTGAAGGCTGCACCTGTTTTCCCAGAATCGAAATGCTTTGTGGTTGACGCGCTTGTTGGGTCTGTATGGATGGATGTATTTGTATGAAGCCGTATACAGGTAAATAATTTGGAGTATGATGATTGTATTTTATGCCTACGGACAATACTTATCGAAAAGTTTTATATCATATAGGATTTGATAGTAAAATAATGGCTTGAAATTGCTTGATTGCCAACGGGTTCTAGAAAAACCTAATCTGCTCATCTGAAAATGTTATACAATCATTATACTTGTAAGAGATCAATTTGTAAATTATTTGGTAAAGGCGAGGATCGAACTTCGACCAACTTGAATCTTATCCAAGCGATTCGGAACCCTTCAACCGGTTCGAATCAAGGAGACAACTGATAACTTATCTTTCTCTATAACTGCTATACACCACACAATATGCATAACTGAAGAGGCGGAGACTACGCATGTTTATCTCCAAATCAGTCACTTTTGATTAGCCTGAACATCGTACAATTTGATGCCTATCTCGAGACGAAGTTAATGTAAACACGGACCCACAAATTTATGTTAAACCAGTCTTACTAACGGATTGGAGGTCTTCCCCGTTCCTTTGTTTCCCCCGGTGGATAGTGCGTCGAATACTCTCAGAGCTGGAGTGTTTCTATCCATTCGAACGATATGACCGACATGTAGCCGGTGTCTCTTTATTCGCTGAACTATGTCAATATCGTCGTACCACTCGAACAACTCATCGTTCCATTAAATGCGATATTCGCTATTACCAACGCGCAAAAGACCATAAATCTTCACAGAACGTTTCTCTCGAAAACTCATAAAGCCTACTCATCCGATGTTGTCATCGTCCATGCCTCCGCACTATATAGCAGGACGGGGATGATAAGTGATTTATAGAGTTTGATCTTTGCTCGTCGAGAGAGGACTTTACTTCCCAACTGCCTACTCAGTCCGAAGTAGAATCTATTGACAAGAGTTATACAGCTTAGGATTTAAAGGCTGCCGTTGTTGTTGGTGTTGATGCTGTTTCCAAGATAGGCGAAATTATCTACGACCTCGCAGTCTTCGAAGTTATGACTGTCGACACTGAAGTGGGTTATTTGTTAGATGACAGGCAGTATTTAGTCTTTCCCTAGCTCATTACTAGTCCATGGTTTCATTACGACAACCCTAAACTCAAAAAATAATATGTGAAACTTGGCCAAACAAAAAAATCAGCGGTAAAGCTGAATATCCATGACGCCAAGGTAATGCTCTGTATTTGGTTTGATCCGAAGGACGAAGGTAATATAACACTATGAGCTTTTAAAACCAAAGGAAACCAATAATGAGGAACGTAGCCAACAACAACTCATCAAACTGAAGCGAGCGTTTGTCGAAAAGCTCCCAGAATTCACGACTAGACACGAGACAATAATTTCAATAATCTCCATCATAACAATTCTCGACCTCATATTGCAAAACCAGTACAAAAATAATTGAAAAACAGCGGCTTTCAAGGTTTGCGACCTTTTGTTTCCGTCGATCAGAACGCCTCACTGGAATACTTATATGACTCACATCAGCCCTATATTTTGAAATAGAATCCATACAAATCGAATACTTTCCTATTCCTTTAATAACAACACATTCAAATTTAAAACAACACACGATCATATATACATATAAACTCAATATAATTCTTGGTTACATACGAATTTAGTGCGTCCTTACTTTTGTTTTTTCATTACTTTTGCCGGTGCCGAATTGATTCTATTAAATCCATAATAAATAAAAACGAAAGGCAAAAGTAGCTGATTTGCAATGTTGCATTTTAATTCACTCATTTGAGGGGTGCGCCGCTGTAGTTTTATTTTTGCTTTTTATTTATACCCTCAACAGGGTATGCTTACTTTGTGATGAAATTTGTAACCCACTGAAAGAACGTTGGAGACCCTATAAGAAATATTTATGATTTATCTGCGTGAAGAGCTAACCGAATTAGCCATGTCCAGTCCATCCGTCTTTCTATATATATGCGATGTAGTGCCTGAGTTTTTGAGATGTTGAACTAAGATTTCCACACGTTCTTCTCACCTCTAGAGCTGCTCTCTCTTTGTCGGAATAGATATCAGCCTTGCAAACTGGCCAATCAACCTCAAGCCCTCGTATAGAAAACTTTTTTATTTGACAAGGTATTTTAACGAAATTCGGCACAGATTATAAATTAAGGCATCTTTATTATAATCTCCGATAAAATTGTTCAGATCAGACTACTATACTATATAGCTGTCATACGAACTGAACGATGAAAGTCATGTCTTTGTATGGACAACTTTTCTATTTCACGAGATATCTTCCCCAAAATTTTTATGGAGTATGATCTAAAGCAAAGGCGCGACTTCTGAAGAAAGTCTTCAGATCGGACGACTATAACATATAGCTATCATACAAACTGAACGATGAAAGTCATGTCTTTGTATGGACAACTTTTCTATTACACGAGATATCTTCACCAAAATTTTTATGGAGTATGATCTAAAGCAAAGGCGCGGCTTCTGAAGAAAGTCTTCAGATCGGACGACTATAACATATAGCTGTCATACAAACTGAACGATGAAAGTCATGTCTTTGTATGGAAAACTTTTTTTATTTAAAGGGATATCTTGACCAAAATCTTCGTTAGGTATGGTCTAAAGCAACGGTGCAACTTCTGAGGAAAGTCTTCAGATCAGATCAGAATCAAGAAAATTGTATTTTTGCCCAAAAAAAAAAGGCCTTGAACGTTTGAGTTTAAACTGCGCGCGTCAAAGGATTTGGAGAATTATTTTTTTAGGTTGGTAGTACTGTCAGTCACATTTATGTCAAATTTTATGTCAAAATATTCATTAGTGTTTGAGATACGTGTCGTTTTGTGAGCTGCTAAAAGTGAGTTTTTCGTTTTTTGCGATGTCGAAATTTGTTGAGCAAAGAATTTGCATTAAATTTTCTACTGCGGATACGTTGAGGATGGTGCAGAAAGCCTTTGGTGATGAGGCTATGTCTAAAAAAAATCTTTACAAGTGGTATAGTGAGTTCCAAGCCGGCCGTGAACGTCTCGAAGACGAAGAGCGTCCAGGGCGACCATCAACCTCAACCGACGAAGCTCACGTTCAACAAATCGAAGATTTGGTGTTGAAAAACCGTCGATTGACCATTAGAGACCTTGCTGATGAAGTTAGCATATCGAAAGGCTCAGCCAAAACCATTTTGAAGGATGTTTTGGGCCTCAAGCGCGTCAAATCTCGACTGGTACCGAAAACATTGAATTTTTTGGAAAAAAGGCGTCGCGTTGAAGTGTGTGAAACGATGCTTTCCGACTACCAGGGTATCATGAAATGCATTATAACTGGCGATGAGACTTGGATCTATGCTAACGACCCCGAAACAACCGATCAATCGAGCGAATATCGTGGCAGAAAAGAGCCGAGACCAAAAAAATCGCGCCAAAGTCGCTCAAAAATAAAGGTCATGTTGACTGTCTTCGATTATCGTGGTGTTGTGCATTATGAATTCCTTCCAACCGGTCAAATAGTCAACAAGAAATATTATTTGAACGTTATGCGTCATTTTCGTCACGCTATCCGCCTAAAACGGCCGGAATTGTGGAAAGACAATTCTTGGTTTTTACACCACGATAATGCACCATCCCATACTGCCCTTGTAATTCGTGATCATTTCGCCAAAAACTCAACCCATATCGTTCCGCAACCACCGTATTCACCTGATCTGGCGCCGCGCGATGCGGCTGCTCACCAAGCTCAAAAGACCGCTCCGGGGACACCGTTTTTATACGATAGAGGAGATTCAAGCCGCAGCGAAGACGGAAATGAAGGCCATCCCGGAAAGTGACTACAACCAGTGTTTCGAAGATTGGCAAATCCGTTGGCATAAGTGCATTGATTCGGGAAGGGATTACTTTGAAGGGGATGAAATTGATTTAGAAGAATAAATAAAGAATTTTCAAAATAAATACAATGTCACCTTATTTTTTGGGCACAGTAGTACATCTTAATCCTATAGCAAAAAATGCACCTGTGAAGGGTATTCAATCTTCGTTGCAGTCGAAGTTAATTTTTTTTCTTGTTTTCGTAATTTTTTATTAGCATTTTTGTTATTGCTGTTGTTGTTGTGTTACGCCTTTTTCGATTTATTTCTCATTTTACGGTCCATCGGCAAGTCTGGCCGCTTCTTCTGCGTCCAATAGATCCATGCCTGTGTGTATATTCGTGCTGCGTTCGTTTTTAACACAATTGCAAGCGTTGCTGCCGCACTGCAGCGCCAGCGCCGGTTGCAGTTGCAATTGTTCTGTCACTGATTGCTCTCTTAACCGATTTGCCGATTTATGTTGTAGTTCTGTTGTTGCACTTCAGGTTATGCCATCGTTTTAATGCTGGCTTCTTGTTGTTACTAAACGAATTGTTGTTGTTTTTTTCTTTTTTGTTTTTGTTGATGCTGCTGCTTGCTGGTGATCTTTTAAAACACGCCACGACTAGCAGCAGCATGAAGGCAGCAACAACAACGCGCACTTGCTACAGAATCAACGCTTGCAACAAATGTAACAACAACAACGAACAAATGCACTCACAACGACAGGTGATTATGCAGCCACAAATCGCGTGCAACAATTCCTCGTTTGATCGCAGTGTAAACAACCTTAATGGCAACAGCATTTGCAAACACACACACACACTTGTGTGGAGACACCAGCGCACCAATAAATATAATCGCATCGCATACAGCATGTTTATTGCAGCCAATCAGCTCGGTAACACAAATTACAACAACAAAAAGTGCGAATGTAAAATTCGTTTGATTCTTGTATTTAGAATTGATTTTTCGGGGTTTTTGCCTAAGAATTTAGGTTAATACGCGCATGCGCTTGGGTCGTAGGTGCGCAAGCTGGCGACGCGTTGCGGCGCGGCGCGGCGCGACTCAAATGCTAGTAGATCAACGCAGAAACATTGCCAAAAATGTAGTCTAATGGCATTTGTTGTGGCAATACATTTTGATTTGTGTTCACCTTTTTCTCCATATTTGTTTCGTAACAACTTTTTTCATTCATTTTTTCTTTACAAACACCGAATTCTTCTTACGAATGTATTCGACAATATTCTTGTTGTTATTTGTCCATGGCAGTCATGCTACAACAAATACATGACGCAAATGTCAAGTAGAAATTTTTAGTGAGACTCTGTCGGTTGATGGAATGCTGATTGAAAGGGAAGAACTTGCAATTCTGCATATATTCGCAAATGCTTTGAAGCTTTAAGCCTTCGTATTCAACTGATCTCATATCCCATCCCAAAGAGCCGTAACCGAGTTGCTGGTCCTTTCAATGACAGATAAACAAAAATATAGAAAACAAAATTTAAAAAATGCTTCTTCTTTATCGACGTAGACATTGCTTACGCGATTATAGCCGTTTTTTTTCACAATTTGGCGCCAATTCGAGTTACCAGATGCGGCCAGATCTTTCTCCAACTGATCTCTTCAACGGAGTGAGGGTCTACTTCTTCCGCTCCTTCCTCCCGGCGAATACTTGTAAAATTTGGTTTTTGTTCGTCGAGAGAGGACTATACTTCTCAATTGCCGACTTAATCTGAATTAGCACCTGTTGGCAAGAATTATTCTGCGTTGGATTTCGAGGCTAACGTTGTTGTTGGTGTTGATGCTGGTTCCAAAATAAAAGAAATTATTGAGGATTTCGAATTTATGATTGTCAACAGTGACGTGGGTACGTAGTCGAGTGTACAACGACTGTTTGTCTGATGACAGGAGCTATTTCTTCTTACCCTCGTTCACTACCAGACCCATTGAAGCCCATGAAGCGGCGGATCTTGAGAAAAAATATATCAATATCATCGGCGTACGGTAGCAGAGAAATGTTTCACCTTCTCACTCTAGCTCGCTTTCAAATGGTTGTTTTTGGCTACATAGAAGGTACTTAGTCTAAGCCCGGAAGTTGTGAGCTACTTGAACCATAGGTAAAGAAGCCGTTTATCTTTCCTCACTTGCAACAATTTCTACACATGACTCGCGTATAAATTGGTTAAATAAAGTGGTAGGGGATCTATTCTCGGAGAGTCGAAACACTTTGAGCTTCTAAAAAACATTTAATATTACAAATCTTTATGTTTCTTGATGTTTTTTGTATATATCGACTCTATACAGTTCGAGTGATCATCGAAGGTGTGATACAAAGAGGTTTCAAACTTAGTCTAGCAAACGCTGGATAACCTTTATCGTACGCATTTCGATCTCAAGATCCTCGCAAAGTACGAAGGACAGTTGCTAGATAACTAACGTTTAACCTTGAAGGCTCGAAGTATCACATCGAAAATTTATCGGAATTCAAATAATAATTCAATATGAATCTGCCCCGAAGACTTCTCTTCTGATTTGAAGTCAGGAAACTCTTTCTTTTGCGATTTCAATTAAATAATTTTGACTTACCGTTTCAGGCTACCACACAACTGCAGGTCTTTCAAGCAGAAAAGGCAGCCATCAAAAGACCAACAGATGAAGTTCTCCGAAGTGCGGCTTCTTTTACGGAGAAAATGCATCCACTGCGAGAGCAGAGCTTATATACAGAACTTGAGCTTGCTCACAGTGAGCTCAAACTCAAGGAAACGCATGACCTGATTGGCAGTAGCATCAATCTACTTCCAAAAATAACATTACTATGTCAAACTAAAATTATTAAACTATTTAATATTTTTTGGTGCCTCAAATAGCCCCCATTGGGGGTTACACACACTGGCCACAGCGTAATCTTCTTAAACATGAAAGCCGATGAGCTTGCAAGAAATGGCACGCCTACCCAAATTTTATTACGATGGGAACGAGACCACCATAATAACAAAAAAAGTAATCGAAATAAGGTTACTGTAAATTTGAAGAGTTTGACAAAGATGGTATAGAAAGCGAGAGTTGAAGAGGGAAGCGCGACTTATTTGCAAACCAAAATGAGAGAGGCTGAAATTCATGAGCTTGAGAAGCTAGCTGACAAGGTACGGCGACTAACAAAAGGTTTCAATGCCGAAGCATAGTCTTGTAGACCCCCAGCGGTGATCTAGTAACTAATGCCCAGAGCATACTGAAATTATATAGCAAACACTTCTCCAAACTGCTGAAAACATAACAGCAGTAGTAGGTGAATTCGATTCCCCATTCGATGTTGATGGAGCAGACGTTCCATTGCCTGACTATGAAGAGGTTTGAATCTAGATATCGACATCGCACAGCTGAGACAGTCGGATATCTTCGTTAAATATGCGACAAAACATACGGTTTAGATTATATTTTGTTACCGTAAGAAATCGGTTTTATCTCACATTTTTAACTACTTTTAATGCACGTTAAGGATTTTAAATAGCGAAAGGAATACTTTTCACGCCGTTGTCAGCAAACTCAAGGCCTTTCTTAAATTTTTAAGTCACAAATACTTATTTAAAACTTCGTGTCATATATACTTATGTGTGTATATGCGAGCATATATCTTAATTGTCCACGCTTCAGCTTACATTGAAATCCCATTAAATACAAGCAGCCATATGCCAGCCACTTACGCGCGGCTTATGCATGTGGCCAACCGGCGTTGGACAGCAAAAGCGGCACAAAGCCAAATAATGAGAGACAAGCGCCGAGGAAATCGCATCATTAACGGTAAAAAGTGCCAAGTTGGCAGGCGATTCGCCGGAAAAGCGCAAAAATAAACCATAACGAAATGGAAAAGAGCGCTAAATGAGGACACGATGGCAAGGTGGGTGCGGAAAAAAGTTAGCAAAGCTATAGACTAAATATGAGCAGCCACAAAGTATGCAACGAATGTGCTCGAACTGCTTAACAAAATGAAAAATGATGCTAATCGGCGAGGGATGGTATTTAGGGAGCACAAAGCTGTAAGAGAGGCTTAGAATGGTATTTAACGGTAACGCGCCATGAGAGTGCGAATATGAGGAGTGGAAGTGTCAGTAAAGAAAGCGACACGCCCGGATTTATTTTTATGAGCACTTTTAATATCCCACTTCAACTGCTCATTCTTAGCCAATACTATATGAAGTCTTTCTTTCTTGGCTTCTTTTTTCTAGTTATATTGAGGAAGAAAAATTTATTTAGCTGTGGCAAGTGACGCGTCCGCTGATATCAGCGCCAAGAATGGCAGCAAACTTTTCCGGGCACGAAAAATATTAGCCAGCCGGCAAACCCAACCGCGCATACACACATACATACTTTCAGTGTGGCAACTAATGCACCAACTAATACAGCGGCTGCTCGGCGATAATAAAATCCCATTTAAGTTTAGCGATAACTTTAAGCAACTTTTGCGCATTATCGAAAATTTTCGCAATTTACTTGCGTCTTTTCTTTATTTTATTCTCTGCTGCTGCTGCTGCTTCTTCGCTGAATTTAATATTTTCTGGTCACTTGCCGGCCACACCCACCGGCATGATGAGCACTTTTTAATTGCTTACTACTGCTACTTAAAATATTTTTATTTTTACATTGCCGGCATTATTTTTTCCCCAATGAAAATTCTTTTGGGCGTGTTGTGCTACTGCCGGAATTGGCTGCCCTCATCGCAAGTTCTTTTTTTTTTAATTTTTGTTTTTTGCTTTTGTGGTCGTCAAAGAAAGTTTGGAAAAAACTTTGGACTTGGACAACGCCACAGATTGCGGCGCGGCTCGGAAAATAAGTGTGTGCGATTTTTTTGATTATTTTGGTTTTCATATATAAATATATACATATATGAAGAAGTTATATATGATGTGCGCCTAAAAGCGTGCTTGCCTTTATGAGTTCACTGAGTTTAGCAAGTTTATTGGCCACGCTGCCCAACAGCAGCAATTTATTATAACTTTTTTCTTCAGTATTTGGCATGAGGAGAATCTTTACTCGCCGGAAGTCTTCGATGATGTGTGAATTACAGGAAATTTGCGTCCAAAAGGGCTTATCTGGTTTAGCAAGTTATGTCATATAAAGTAATTGCCATGTATGTACTTAAAAGAAATAGGAAACACATTTTGTTGTTGTGACGACAGCAGAGTTATTGGAATAATTATAATAGAAGTAACCACCTACTAGACACATTAGCGACCAGGACTTGCTTAAGAATTCATCGTATTATATTTTAAGATATTGTGATATTAATTTGAATAGTATTCGCAATGGTAATTATAATGATAATCGTAAAATTAATCGTTATTGTAATGGTAATCGAAATAGTAAATGTATTGGTAATAGTAATTGAAATAATAATCGTGGTGGGAATGGTAATAACATTCGTAATTATAATGATTATTGTAATGGTAATTGCTGTCGTAATAGTTATATAGTAATATTTGAAAAAGTAATCGTAATAGTAATTATAACGGTAATTCGAATTATAATCTCAATAGTTTTAGTAATTAAAATACTAACCATAATAATCTTAATAGTAGTTGAAAAGTAATCGTAATAGTAATTATAACGGTAATTCGAATTATAATCGTATAGTAGTATAGTAATTAAAATACTAACCGTAATAATCTTAATAGTAACTGAATAATAATCGTTAAAGTAATTATAACGGTAATTCGAATTATAACCGCAATAGTTTTAGTAATTAAAATACTAACCGTAATAATCTTAATAGTAATTGAATAATAATCGTAATAGTAATTATAACGGTAATTCGAATTATAATCGCAATAATTTTAATAATTAAAAAAGTAATCGTAGTAATAATTGTAATAGTTATAGTGAATAATTTTTTAAAAATCTTTATGGTAATGAAATAATAATGGTAATAGTAATTGCAAAGGTAATCCTAAATAAAATCCTAATAGTTATAGTAATTGAAATAGTAAACGTAATAGTAATTGTAATGGTAATTTTAATTATAATCGTAATGTGATGTAATTATAATAGTAATTTTAGGTATAGTCACAATAGTAATTGCAATGGGGTTCCTAATTATAATTGTATTAGATGAAGTAATCGTAATAGTAATTGTAATAGTAGTTTTAATTATAATCGTAATATTATGTGTAATCTTAATCCAACTTAACTATAATCATATTAGGTATAGTAATCGCAATTGTAATCAGAATAGTAATTGTAATGGTAATTTTAATGATAATCGTAATATTAAAAGTAATGTTAATCCTACTTAACCATAATCGTATTAGTTGAAGTAATCGTAATTGTAATTATAATAGTAACGGTAATGGTAATTTTAATGATAATCGTAATATTAATTGTAATGGTAATTTTAATGATAATCGTAATATTATATGTAATGTTAGTCCTACTTAACTATAATCATTATAGTAATTGTTATGGTAATCTTAACTTTAATCATAATAGTAATTTTAATTGTAATCATAATTGATGTAGGAAACAATGAATTGTGGTGAGAAAAACAGAAAGCCCACGTTATGGTAGATCTAATTACCTTCTACAACTATAATCGACACCTAATTGCTTTAGATTACGCAATATATTATTATTACATTCAATAGTTAAAAATATATTTTAAGATTTTAATGATCACAAACAGTGAAGAAAACAATAGCAGATAAACAGACCATATCTCATGTAAATAACATTTTATATGACTTCTTTAATCCAGTTTCTCAAACAGTATTGCTGATCTTTGAAAACCTCAAAATATACGAATGTATACACTTTCTATAATACTTGTTTCTTCTTCTTCTAATATTCTTCTTTATATTTATTAATTTTCTTTATTAGATTTTAAAAAAAAATGTACTAAAAATTTCGAAATTTCATCTTCCACATTTTTCTATAGTTTCTTTTAGATAAAAAATACTATTTTTTTCAGCCACAAACATTATTTTGCCCACAGAAGCTACTCTCAGTTCGAAGGTTATGATATTAACGCTACTCACCTTGCAAGCGCTCACTCTCCCGCATCCAGAAGATTTTATAATAATATTATATGGTATGTAAAGTCATCGCTTGCAGATTGTCTGCCCGTATTGCGTTTCTGCTACAATATACGAGTATCCCTTCTTGATTGTATCCGCCAACTATTTATTCCCTTATGCAATCAGTACGCATCTCGATCTTTGTATGAAAGAACTTCATTTACCATTATTTGTAAAAGAAGTTTATCAAAGGAGCGGCGACGACGACAGTTCATTGAATAAGTCGCTGAGGAAAAATGAAAGCGAATTTGAATATGACAGTGAAATGAAATATTTTATGAGAAAGGTAGTTGAAAAGGTGCACAAAAAAGTAAATAAAGAAGTTGGAAGTTGGAAAATTAAATACAAAATTATGATAAATTATAGAAAAGGATATTGGAGCCTTTTAGTTGGCGAAAAGCAAGTTTATTTACATTATTTGCTTTCTTCCATGATACTTCAGACTTTGTTTATGTTTTACTTGCAATTTCCTATTGCAGCTGCATTATCTTCTTTGTTTTTTTTTCGTATAACAATTGTAACGGTATCCATTTACTTTAAGTTTAAGTAACCACAAGACGATTGCAGTGGTTATAACTGGACTTTGAAAAGTTCAGAAAGAAAAATATATGAAAGAAGATGTATGAAATTGTATTTGAATTTTCTCTTTCGATTTCTTATTTATGCAATAATTAGGAAATTATCGAATAAAAGCTTTCCTTGATAAATAACAGTATGAAATATAAGAAACAAAGAGACTACTTAATTGAAATAAATTTAAATGCGGTGAAAATTTATATTGTAATCGTATTTGTAGTGGAAAACGAAGTGTTAGTAATGGTAATAGTGTTTGTAATCGAAATAGGTATCGTAATAGTAATCGTAATTGAAAAAGGTAACATAATAGTAATCGTAATAGTAATAGTAGTCGAAATATGTATCGTAATAGTAATCGAAAAAATAATTATATTAGTAATCGTTATCGAAAAGTAATCGTTGAGCTGTTGTACAAATATATTGTGAGATAGAGTTCGTTTGGTAAAAAATGGTTTTAGTAATGAAATTAAGAAAGGTAAGAAATGTAAACAGGGTACAGAGTCATTATGTAATCGTAATGATAATTGTAATAATCGTAATACTAATAATAATTGTAAAAGTCATGATAAATGTGTTATGAATTATAATAAAAATATTAGTAATAATTGTAATGGTAATGATACTGGTACTGTTAATATTAATTGTATTGGTAATGGTAAAGTCACTTGTAATAATGATGGTAGTTGCAATATTATTGGTAATCGTGGTGGTAGTAGCAATATTAATGGTGATTGTAATGGTAATGGTAATGGTAATGGTAATGGTAATGGTAATCGTAATAGTAATCGTAATAGTAATCGTAATTGTAATCGTAATAGTAATCGTAATTGTAATCGTAATTGTAGTCGTAATAGTAATCTTAATGATTACCGCAATCGTTTCTAAAATACTTTTAGTATATTGAAGTTTGAGAGGTTATTGTACAACTAATGATACTGTAACGGTAATCGTAATGGTAATGGTAGTAATCCTAATTTCAATTATGATCGTAATAATAATTGTAACATGATTGTAAATGATAACAACAATCGTACTAGTTATCGCCATAGTAATGGCAGTAACAACAGCAATCGTAATAGTAATGGCAATAATAAGCGTTATTTTTATATCAATATTTTAATATTTTCTTTGAAATTTTTTAACTTTATCGTTATCATAATATACTTGTATGTATATCATTAGTATTTTAGCTTTAGCCTTATATGTCGAAACTTTTTCCAAAACTCAATATCAAAAGTTTAAAAAATTATATATTACTATTCAAGTAAGTAATACGTGTATAATTTCGTATATGAGTACAAGTGTAAATACCACCAACCACCAACCACCACCACCATTATTTAAACAATTTTTAAATATTTTTTGTGAGCAGTATGCAAATGACCCCCGATGCATTGTTTTATTACTGCTGTCAGATTTTGTATTGATGATTAGCTATGTTATTGTCAAGGTTAAGCAATGTACTCATTTTTCGGAATTTTACGGTCATGCATATATTTATATATGGTGCATAAGTGAGCATTTAAATGATACTTAGTTAATAATTAAACATGTTGAGGCGTGTTGGACTATCCTCGCTCGCTCTTGTTAACTATTGTTCACTGGCTCGTACTCATATTTAGGTGGGTCGACATGCTGGCAATTAAAACATTTATTTGTAGTAATGCATTAGCAACTTAATTAAAATTCTTGAAATTTTTTGCTCTAAAAAAACTACAAAATTTAAATTAATTCACAGAATGTGTTAATATGACTCCATTAACTGTATAACTGAAATAGTTATTTGGTAATTTGGCAATTCCTAGATAGAATTACGAGTCGATGGCTGAACAATGAGTCTCGTTTCGTCCTTGGCCACAAAGTCAGTCACAATCATGCTAGTATGGGACGGCGCATTGGAGCCTTCCAGTACTTCATACCCAAAACATTAACTAAAACCTCTGCTATCTTTATGATGCCTATACGACGACTTTCAAGCACTGTTTCTTTAACTTTTTCGATGTTATAGTCATGAACAAAGGTGAATGAGTCCGATGAATTAATTTTTTGTTCCTGATTTGCCTATTTTATATATATATAATGTCATAACTAAGCCCTAAATTAAGATATAATATTGTAATTTGACACAGGGATCGCAGTAGCAAGGGGCACCTGTAGGTAAAAAATGTTGGAAAAGTGGGCGTGGCCCCGCCGTCTAATATGTTTCTCCTAAACAACTTAACCTAACCTAAACAACTTAAGGTACAACAACCAAATTTGCTGAGTATAAATATCATAAGAATTTCGTGTGTGAAAATTGGACAATGGGCGTGACACCGCCCACTTTTTATTGAAATGCCTTATCTTGGCAGCCGACACACCGATTTCGACAAAATTTAGTACGTATCAATTTTCTAACATTTCTATATTACAATAAGAAAATAGGCAAAATCGGCCAAAAACCACGCCTACTTCTCATATAACACAATTTAAATTCCATTTAATTCTTTTACTTACCAGTACACATATCACGAAGTAATTAATATAACCGAATAAAATTTTGCTGTAATAATTCCCTTAAAGTGTGGCACCTTTTGACTAAAAATTCTTCAAATGCAACCAAAACTATTCAAGACCCTAGGTGCCGAATATGTGGACCCCTGTAGCTATAGTTGACTTTTGACCGAAAATATCGGTCAATTTGTGAGATATATAACTGAAATTCAGGGATAATTCTCTTGTGACATTGATATGTCAGCATGTCAAAAATTGGTCGAATTGGGCTAATCCTTCCCTGAGACTCCATATACATTTTCAAACTACCAGGTGACTTCATGCTGGTTATATTTGAGCTATCTCAATGAAATTGGGAAAGCGTATTTTATGCATGACAGTGTATCTTTGTGCCTAAAATTGATAAATTTGAGCAAAAACTTGACCTAGCCCCCTTATAACCATTTCGAGGAATTTCGAACATCCGGCTGACTTTGCTCCATATGATTGGTGATTGTATCTATGGTACCTTAACGATAATAATTCTTTTATAATATCGGATCGATACTTATCCAACTCTCATATACTACATATAATGACTTTCGTTTTTCTAACAAATCTTATGCCGAATTTATCGGCCGGCGTATGAGTTATATAGAGTATTTGTACACATAAAATTTCTTAGCCGATCCTCTGGTTGACGTTTTACTACGTAAATATATCCCTGGCTTTAATTCTAGCGAGTTGCACGGGTATAAAATGTTCGGTTGCGCCTGAACTTAGCTCTTCCTTACTTGTTATATATAAGTATTCCTTCTAACCATATTGTTTATTTTTCTTTTCAATGGCAGCACAAAGGGCTACATAAATTAGTTCATGTGCGATCGTTGATCAGCCATCTAACCTAACTACGTTGTTTGATCAAAACCACTTTCCAATAAAATAAAGATTACTTAAAAAAATATATACATATATTTTACTTGTATTTAAAACTTTAACCAGACTTTGATCGGTCAGTTTATGCGACAGCTAAATGCTATAGTAAAACGATCAACAATTTGTTCAAATTTTGTTGAAATGCTCAAAGACATTCGAGAGATCGTTGAAGACGCGCGTCGTTCTGGACGACCTTCAGCGTTCTCAACTGAAAAATATTATATAAAATAAAAATATTATAAAAGATGGTAAATTTTAGTGGATATCTTGGGTATTAAATGCTTTCTTACTTGGCTCATTCCAATAAAGCTGAATTGTTTTCAAAAAAAAGTATAGCAAACTAGTCTCTTTGGACAAGCTTGATCGTGCGGATTCCAATCCCACATTCATGGGCAGCATTATAACCGCCGATGAGACATGGGTTTATGAGTCTGACATGCAAACAAGTCAATAATAATCGGAATGAAACAAACAAAAAAAAAAAAAAAAGCCGCCTAAGTTTAAGGTGCTCCTCATTATTTTTTTCGATATTCATGGTTTGGTGCATCGTGAATTTATTCCGGAGAAATATACGGTCAATAAGGAGTTCTTTTTGGCTGCGTTGAGGTGTTTGCGTGAGAACATTCGTCGAAAATCCTCAGGAATTGTGAAAGAACAATTCATGGATCCTACACAATGATAATGTACCATCGCATCGAGCCACGATTACGACCGAATTTTAAGCCAAAAACGCATTGAATACCATCGATCAACCACCGTATTCAACAGATTTGGCTCTGTACGATTTTTTCTTCTTCCCAAAACTGAAATTTCTGCTCCATGGAACACGTTTACAGTCAATGGAAGAGCTAAAATAAAATCCGCTGAACGAGCTGAAGGCCATCCTAAAAAGTGCTTATGAAAAGTGTTTCGAGGACTGGAAAAGTCATTGTCATAGGTTTATTACATCTGGTGGGGATTACTTTGAAGACGACAAAATAAATATAGATTGTGTAATAATTAAATATTTGGCGTTTAATTTACAACTTCCGGGTACCTTTTTGTATATTAGAGTGATTCAAAAAAAGTTTTTCTTTTTCGTTCGGTACTTGGAGGATCATGAAACTCATAGGTTTTTAGAGAGGCTTTCTTAGAGGTGTCTAGGAACCTATTTTACAGAGTACCAAAAAAAAATTTTATGATTTTTTTTCATTGAGTTATAAAATTCATAAGAAATAAAAAATTTCCCCAAAAATAATCAAACTTTAACTGTTAATATCTTTTAAAGTGTTGGGCTTACGAAAAAATCATATAAGACCTTTTTTGTAGAGCATTCAATTTCCTACAAAATCAAAGGAACGAGATATTATTTCAAGTAGTTGTAAGCGAGATATAAATTTTTCTATCTGATAATAAGAAAAAATAGAAAACTGTAAGAGGGAGGACCTTCCCGCTACAATTAAGAACTCATGCTTGGAGAAGCTTTCTTAGAGGTGTCTAGGAACCTATTTTTCCAAATACCAAACGAAAAAAAATTTTTTTTTTTTGAATCACTCTAATGTATATAGATAAGAATTTATTCTAAAATTTTTTAAATTGATTTTTAACAAAAAGAACTTTTTCTCAGGAATTTATAACATATGTATGTATGTATATTCCAAACAATTTCTTATATCAAAAAAAAAAGTTATTAAAACATCTTTGAATTACGAAAAAAAAGTTATTATTACAAGATTTTGCTTTGTACAAATATGATAATGAGGAAGTTCATTCTTCGAAATTTGTTTTTCATTTTCTTCGGTTCATCGATTCACCGCTTTGAAATGTGCGCCGCGGGTAGCTTGTACTCATATGCTAAAAATGCTAACAACAATGCGGCATAAACAATTGAAAATAGAAACAAAACGTAAAAATATGCATTTGTATTTGTCTAACTAAGTAAAAATCATGTTAAATCGTGTTCTCAGTTTGTGGGAGTGGAAATTGTTGTTACTCTCCCCTTTGTGCGTCTTTTGCTGTTGTTTTTGCGTCGATTTAATATCACTTGTACACTACTTTATAGCCTAAGGCAATAAATACTTTATTAGTCTGCATTCTATGCCCACACACACACACATACACACACATGTATGGTGCAAGCATATAAAATGTATAACAATTTGCCGTCAACAATATGTGGCACGTTTGCGCTGCAACTTTGCCCGCCAAACAGTCACAGCGATTTTTATGAGATAATGGTAAACCAATTTGTGGCAGAAGCGACAGCAGCCAGCCATTAGCCAGCAATGACAACAACAGCAGCAACAATAGCAACTATGGCAGCAACAGTAACAGCACGTATGCTTTAGTTATTAAAAGTTCAATGTTGCCAATCGCAAGCGGAGTAACAAATTGCGCTCACTTGGAAATGAATTCAGCGCGCAATGCTTGAGGTACTGCTCACATACACACACACACACAAACACACACATGCAAATACATATGCGCTTGCTGTGGGTTTTTATTCTTTTATTGCCACTGCGCACCCATAAAGGCTTTGTGTGGTTGGAATTTTTTTGTTTTTTTTTTTGCATTTTTGCTCGTTGCTTACCATCTTCCGCCACTTGTCGCAGAGCAATTTTCCTATTAGAAGCGTTGATTTCGTAAAGCGATTATAAAAATATGAGTAACAAACACAAAAATGTTCAACAAAATTAAATAATTATTTTGCCACTTAAATATTTGACATTTGCTGCGCCTCATCAAGCAGCGTCGTTAGCCCTAGACCTCTCGCGCTATACATCTACATATGCACATGCTGGTATAAATATAAAAATATGTTTGTATGTAAGTGTAATAATTCGGTTTTTGGTAATTTTTCGTGCACTTGCCATTTTTTGTATTAGCTTCAAAGTGCTCTTATTGTCAAGGTCACATATGCAGCCATTCATTCACATAAATACACTTATATATTTATATAAATCATATATATATACATGTGGATATATAAAATTTATATATATATATATATATATGTCATGTTATATATATATCACTCTTAGCGCTTCATTCACTTATCCATTCACTTGCCTGTGGCGCTCAAGTTTGTGCCTTAAGTTCTTTGTTTCCCCACAATCGATCATCGTTTTGCCCTCTGTGCCGCCCGAGCAGCGCTTGTCGGCGCTTTAAAGCGAAACTGTAGCTAACAAGAGTTCAATAGCGAGCAAGCGCTTGCAACAAAATGTTAAAAAGGGCGAGTAAAGAGCCGCAAATGAATGAAATAATTGAGTGTTAATGCTTATGTCATTTCAAGACAAGCTTGAAAATAAAACAAATACTGGAGCATTTACTTACAACCATACATAAATAAATACTGTAAAAAATAAATGTAAATAATAAAAATAAAAATAAATATATGTAAATACAATAAATATATATATATATTAATATACACTTATCTTCATCGAAACAGAAAAAGGTTTCAAGTTATGTTCTGCGCTTGCCTCAAGTGATATTTGACACTAAGAAAAAAATACAACTAGCGCCAGCCGCTTCATAAAAAGAAGTACAAATTTATTTGCAGCACTTCCGGCAGGCAAGAACTGACGATTTTTGCCCAAAGCAAAATGGTAATAACTGTTATATATAATTTGCTTAGGGCCTTTTTCAACTATAGTGATCATTTAATATTATTTTCAGCCACAATTTTATTAAAAAAACATACAACAAACTAATAAAAAAAATTAAAAAAAAATACAATTTAATTTTTTATTATAAATATTAAAATTTTTATTGTTTTCTGCACTGGTCAGCATTGTAGCACAAAAACTTTTTTTAGATTTCAATGAATTTACACAGATTTTCTTTTAACATGAAGAAATGGTGCCCTGGCAAACTTCTTTCCTCCGGTTTCCATTTTGTAAAGCTATAAGCTATTCCTGGTGCTAACCGCCAATCTGGTGACCCCGATGCTCTTCAATATTTTTCAACGTTTTTTCAACATGAGCCTACCCGGTATCACACTTGTAACTGATGGTGAAAATATTGTGGATGCTGCCTCTTCAAAAATTTTCTTGCAACGGATCCAGCTGCCAACGATGTCGGAAATACTAGCGAGGCATAATGTTACTCCCTCGGTTTTTGATTACGCTCGCCAGTGCCCCTCTGGCGAAACTCATGGAATTGCACACCATCGTGAATGCCGCCCGAGTTTCGGCAAGCACATAAAATTACATACTCCAAAAACTAATTGAAAATTTCACTGAAAGTCTACCATACCGGCTGAAAGCGTCACTTTCTCAAAACAAGTATGTTTGGTTTTGGGTAACGAACGCTTCAGAGGCCCATAGCGAGCCAGAACTATGTCACGCAGCAAATCCATTAACCGAAATCCGCATGCACCGCGCTAAATTTGAAAGCAACCAGCTCAGCTAGCCTAGCTTTCGACTTTATGTTTACGATATATCAGCCAACATGCATATTTTAATTGAATTGAGGCATTTCTATCGTTCTAAGGTCAACGAAGCTAGCTAAAACCTGCCCTACTTTAATGCAACTGTTTTCCGCAAATGGCTCACCTGTGCTTAGCTATGGTGAAGACATCTTTAAGCTTAACCTGAATCTACGCTGTGAATTTCTAAGAAATTTTATTATAGCCGACGTCTCGCAGGCCATATTAGACGCTGACTTCCTCGAACATCATGGTCTAGTTGCAGACTTTCGCCGGAGGCACATTGTCGACCCTGCTAAATGCATACACCATGACCAATAACACGACTAACAACGCCAAGCGATTCTACAATTGACACTTCGCAGAGATTTTCCCACTTTGTTAAAGAGTTGAAGAGCTGAAATTACCTGTCGGATCATATAGGCCGCGCGGCGACGTTATAGTACTGAACATCGTGACAGTACCGGATCGTAACCCGTTCCTGCGGGACTTTCTACAATCTTTGCGGATAAAATTGTGTTTTCAAAGATTGACCTTCAAAAAGTCTTTCATAAGATGCCAATACATCCCGATGATATTTGCGAAACTGCCAATGCAGTCGCCGTTTGCATTATGTGAGTTTACTTATATGACGTTTGGCTTAAGAAACGCCCCTCAAACGCTTCAGTGCCTAATTATAGAGATGTTTCGGGTTTTAGACTTCACATACTTTGACGACATTTGTACCTCAATCTTCCTTGACGAGGATAAGGCAGTTCTTCGTTTAACGTCTGAAACA
The DNA here is from genome assembly GCA_037783105.1 of Bactrocera zonata. Classification (NCBI taxonomy): domain Eukaryota; kingdom Metazoa; phylum Arthropoda; class Insecta; order Diptera; family Tephritidae; genus Bactrocera; species Bactrocera zonata. Next base: position 574,682 of record JBAWJQ010005995.1, on the reverse strand, counting down.
CAAAGTTTGGAGTTTTCGAGCGAACGACAATATCAATTAGCCCAATGCAAAACTATCACTTTGAGTAGAGGCGACTGACTTCGCAGCCGGTTTTCTTCTGCAGCTGATTTTTTCACGTTTGACCTGTTGAAACTCGCCACAGCGCTTATGATCGAGAACTCACAGCACTGTATCTTGCTATTCGCCACTTTTGTTACATGACGTGTCTGTCACATTGACTTTTTGCTCTTCGCATGGCGCTTTGTATTCCAAATCACTACCGACGTTGGACATGTTAAAGCTGAAGAGAATGTCGCCGCTGATCTTTTTCCACTAATACAATCGCTGACCGCTTCTTCAATCAATTACAATGAATTAGCGGAGGATCAAGTCGACGATGGAGAATTAAACTCCTATCTGAATGGTATTAATCCATCATTCTCTTTAGCTAAAGAAATTTCAACTCTAAGAGAGTCTTTATGGGTCGCCTTCATACATTTGTAATATCGAAGTTTCGCTCAGCTCTCCTACAAGCATCACATAATTTGTCGCATCCTGGCATATGAGCTACTGCAATGCATTCAACGTGACAATAAGTTGCTTACTAAGCACTGCATTAGGTGCCAACGGAATAAAATCCGGCAGAACAAGAACGTACTATAGCGCCAAAAGTTTCCGTGAGCCTCGATTCGGGCAATTACATATCGACATAGTCTTCGATTCTGTGCCACAATGCAGTGGGGTTACGTGCAACCTATAAGGAGGACCAACCAAGGTAAAGACAGTGAGAGAACTACGTCGCGTCAAGCAAGAACTGCAACCCGTCGCTTCTTCTTGGCATACTCCAGCAAAACCTTTCATTCACAGCAAGCTAAAATCATTTCATTCAGATGATTCTATTCCGCCATCATTATCGAGGCCGATTTAAGTTTATCAGCATTCCTGAGTACTTCGTTGTTGAAGTCAATGCTAGCAAAGTCAAATTTTTCTCTCGGCTCTCTGAGTACTGTGGCGGAGTCAGCCTGTGTGGCAAGACCTTAAAACTGTCACTCTAAAATAAAAACTTTGTTCATTCTGGCAGCCCTCATTTACCTATTTCCATTTGGTTGAGGGGGTATTCTTATCTATAATTTTGGAAAAAAAAATCGATTTTTTTTTTATACATTGAAAATTTAAACGCTTAAGAGCATATCCTCCAAAGGATTTTTAATAATTAAATTTATTTTAAGAGCTACAGTTTCTTTAGTGACGCAGTACCTAGCTCGGTTCGAGCGTATGGACTATGACTCACTTTTTTAAACGCGTTTTTCTCTAAACTACTTTTTTCCACACGGTACCGGCAAACTTGAAATTTTGTGTGAACCTACATTAAATAATCCTTTATCGTTCCTGCCAGCATCGTATCAAAATTTTTGTTTTTTTTTTTGTATTTAAAAAAAAACTAAGAATTTCAAAAAAAACGTAAAAAATGATTTTTATTTTCAGGCAGTCGCCATTTTTCAAACAAATTTTTTCGTGTTCACTGAGGTAGGGACTATAACAGCATCCTTACTGATTGAGAACTTCTTTTGATTTTTTTTTCAGACCACCAGGAGAGTCAGGATCAATGTCACCAGGATGCGCCATTTTCTTTACACCTGTCTCTTCCCCCTCCCCCTCCAATTATTTTATTTTTTAATATATTTTCGTAAAATTTTTTTTCTGTATTCTTAAGGTATCAATAAAAACACCATAAGAAACTGGATAGTAAAAATATTTTTTGGTTTTTTTTTTTAAATAAAATTCAAAAAACTGCCCAAAATTTGATTTCTAGAGTAGAATACCACCTTAAACTACTATAGTTTTTTTTTTTTGTGGGACTAACCACCAAAGACAACTGCTTTAAGTATTATGCAACTAACGGGGTTTTCAGAAGTCCAGACGCTGAACGAAATTTTCGGCGGTTTTTAAGCATGAAGCGGCCGATACTGCTGCAACTTTGAGTTCGATATTCGCACGAATTTCATCAATTGTCGCTGCTTGTTGGCATAGACTTGACGTAGCCGCACAGGAAATAGTCTAACGGCGTCAAATCGTACGACTAAGGCAGCCAATTGACTGGGCCATCTCGTGAGAAAACACGTTCACCTAACTTGGTTTTCAATAAATCCATTGTGCTGTGTGGATTTAGGCCGCGTCCTGTTGGAACCACATATTGTTCAAGTCCATGCCAATTACACCGCACCAAAACGAAATTTTTTCGGTATGCAAAGGTGACTTACGCAGTACGTGTTAATTGCTGCTTGACCAACAACTCATATTTTGCTTATTGACGAAGCCAAGCAGCCAAAAATGAGCCTCATCGCTGAAGATACTTTTGCGATAAAATCCTGGATCATTTTCAAGTTGTTGCTCAGCACAATTCACAAGCAGACGACGATTCTGGTGGTCAAGCGGCTTCAGTTCTCGCGTCAGTTTAATTTTGTAAGGCTGTAGACTGTGATCTTTTCCCAAAATTCTCCACAACGACGTCACAGAAATCCCCAACGCTTGAGAACGTGGAAGAGACTGACTTGGGTCTTCCTCAATTGATGCGTTAGCGGCAACAGTATTCTCGCCACTATTGGCACTTCTTTGTCTCGCTGGCACGGGAACATTTTCTACAGTGCCCTTGTATTCACATTTTTCCTCTAGACGCTCAATTGTTGATCTGACAGAATGATTATTGCGACCATAAATTGTATGTAGCGCTCTTAAAGTTGAGGCCATTGACTCCGAATTTCGTTAGTAAAAAAGACTCTGTATATTCTTCGACGTTCAGTTTAATCTCTTTGAAACAGCTGATAATGTAACTACCGCATTTGAAACGCAAATAATCAATTATAGTATAAAACTGTCAATATCCATACATATATAAGGTATTAATGCCAGTAGTTGAAAAAAATGTCATCTCTAAGAAATATATGTATATTATATATGTATATCAATCCAGGTATCTAACCAACCAACTACTATGCTATATACGAGTACTACATGCAACTGTCGATCTATAAAATGTCGATAAAATCTGATTACTCAGTGAATCTTCTTTACATTTTTCTATGCAATAAATGTTTCGCTTAGACATAAAATACTGACCTTCTATCAAGATTTATAACAAACAAGACTTGCAACTGTCTAAGTAACATATGTATGCATGATTAAAAACTCACTATGTGGACCAACCCATCAATATAAACCGCATAAATGAGCGATAAGTTGTTGTGCCACCAGGCGAAACCGATGCACAACTTTCTTAATAAATCATTAATATACATAAACATGATTTCGCATAAAATATGTGTAGTCAATAAAATTAATTAATGCAGATTTTAATGACACCCATTATATACATAAGTGTGTGTGTGCGTGTGAGCGAAGGCGCTGCATTTTGAGGCATCTCATAAAGTTATGCAAATCCATAATTTTAACAGCATTCTCCATTTTCGCATAAAACGCATACACACACACATGCTTGTTATATATACAGCAATAAAATGCATGCTTCAACGCAATAAAAGCAACAACGCGTGTTTAGAATACACGAATATGCGCTGGACCTGGCCAATAGGAAGCCGGAAAGGTCAAAAACGCTGTCATTAACATTGCTATGCTACAATTGCAGCGGCAATTAAAATGGGCAATGACAGCAAGAGCAGCGGCAAACGCGACAACAAAAAGTTTGCTGCATATATATATATATATGTATATACATACACGTATACATAACTATGTACATGCATTAGAAGCGACTGTGTGAAAAAGTGGCAAGCAGCAGCGGTCGCCATAACGGCACCCGTGCATCGGCAACGCGTCTCATTTGACTGTCAGTCTACGCGGCTAATTGCGGCGTTTTTTCGTACACACACTATATGAGTGTATGTATGTATATGCATACAATAAAGTTTAGTTTTTTGCGTATTTTATTATTTTTCAGCTTTTGCGCGCCGTAAATCAACTAATCAGCAATTAAATGGGCATAAAGTGCAATGAAGATGCGCAATGAAAAATGTGCATGACGAGGCGTATACGCATTGACGCTTATTCACTGTGGCTTTAGTGTTGTGTGTGTGTGCGTGCATGTGCGCTGAACTCTATACGCATGCGCTGAGTGTTATTTAGGCGGTGCGCGTTGCGCATACGCTGTAATCTGAGTCAAGTGGCACTACTTTGCGGTTATGTCAACGAAGGTGCACTACTTTTTCACGAAATTTATTATATAGACATGCATGGGCATATTTAGTTTTAAACAACTGAATTATTTTTACCCATTTTTTTTTTATTATACATATATTTTGAAAAATATATAAAATATACATATAGTATGTGCATACATATTCATAAATTTTTTATTTATCTTTTTATTATGTAATAATTATATATATGCCTTTCTATTAGTTTTTTTTTTTTTGTAAATAAAATAATTTTTTGGAATCTTTTATAATTCGAAAACATTTTTTTTATTAAGTTTGACAAACTATTTTCTTCTTCTTCCTTATTGGCGCAGACATCGTCCACGCAGTTATAGCCGAGTTTACAACAGCGCAGCAATCGTTCTTTCCTTTCGCTGTTTGGCGCCAAACTGGAGACTTGAAGAGTAGCCAGGTCCCTTTCCTCCTGATCTTTCCAACGGAGAGGAGATCTTTATCTTCCTCTGCTTCCTCGGCGGGTACTGCGTCGAATACTCTCAGAGCTGAAGTGTTTTCATCCATTCGGAGGACATGATTTAGCCAGTGTAGCTGCTGTCTCTTAATTCGCTGAAGTGTGTCAATGGTCTCGTATATCTCAGCTCAGTGTCAACGTGTAATCTGACCGCGGTATTCGCCGTTAACGTTAACGCGAGTACGACGACTGTTTATTTGGTGATCTCCTGTCATTTCGTCTTTCCCTAGTTCACTACCAGGCACATTTGCTTCACTTCTTTATCGAATCTAGAGAAAGCAGAAACCTCGTTTAGTATCGAACAGCTTGGAGAGTCCTTACCGATCCTGATGGAGCTTTTGGTATTGCTGGAAGTCAGTCGCATTTCTTGGACGGCGGTGATGTCAGCCTTTAATTTCACGAGGACATCAACCAGCTGGGCAGCGGCACCTTCCCAATTAAGGGACCGGACATGCCAGGTGCATGCCCTCAAATCATTGTCCTTAATTCGTTCGTTTGCCATTGTCGTCATCAAAAGGGGGGTCACTTATCCGAAGCTTGTTGTTTCCTTTCATTGGAGGGGTTTTTTACGTGGCGGGTCCCAAACCCAGCGCACAACCCTTGAGAGGGACGATTCGATTTCTCACTTTAGCACGCCATCTCGAAAAGTTCGGACATAAACACTCCTCATCTTTAAGAAAGGAAATCCTCCTACTTCTGTAAGTGCAACACTGAGGACCCATCCGTGGACCCATCTTGGCACCAAGAGAATTTGCGCTCTTGAACTCTGAATGGAGAGTTCTCAATGATTATTTCTTCTTTGATCACTGGTCCAGTTAATAAACTCTTTAAGAACTTTAGCTACAAGCATTAAAACTTGTATCGTGAGAAACTTAAGTTCAGTCCGTAAAGTAAGGGCTCTAATTAATCCTTTAGGCTCAGAAAAATTGCCTCTCTGATGTTTTAGAAATAGGACTGGTGACTGAACGTTGAGCAGTGAGGGGTGGCTAAAGTTACTGATAGACGCTTACTTTCCACGACACCAATCTACATAAGAGCCACCCCTTGAACAACTGTGATAAGGCTTTATAGCTTTCTTAGGCTTTTAGATAACCGTTGCACTGAACTCAGTTAAGCCTTTAACCTGACCTGGACGGTATCACACTTGCGCAGCTTCAGCGAATGGTTGGTCATGGTTTGGCCCCATCTATGCAAACTGGATAAGATAAGATCACATTTCGGGAGCTTGGAAGCAAGGTAAGTTAATTTTCATTACGAAGGTTACTAAAATCTTGCACGTCAATGTCATGAACTTCAGGCCCAGCAGTCTATTCTCGCTTCTATTGGAAATTTAGACAGGTTCATGAATATGTATATTAGGAACCGAATTTCTTAGGATTTTTAGCAAAGGCTTAGCGGTCTTACAGCAAAGGAATGTCCGTTGTCACAGCCATATGTATCCACCGCCTCCTGCAACAGAACTATATTTTGGCAAAATTGACTTAAGCCCTTCGGAAGGTCAATAGAGACATCCGAAAAGGTTGTGTCCAATCTCCCTTGCTCTGGATCTTACTGATAAAGATCTATTAAAGAAAGCCGAGAAACAAGACTGTAAAATTTTTGTTACTCGAACGACTTAGTTTTTTTCGCCTGAATGTTTTTTATTATTATTTTTATTTTTTTTATCTGAATGTCTTTCAAGTGAGTACATCAATCCAAATAAAACTGAGCTGATTAAGCCAATAAGGTCTTATGGGGTTGTTGTCTGGAGAAGGTCGCTCAAAAACACGTGTTCAAAGAGCGGTTCCTCATTTCAATCTGCTATACGCTAAAGACAAAAACAAAAATGACACCCATTCTACATGTAGCAACTGTAGACATAGCAGGCAGGTACAATGCCAGGACATTTTGAAATCCTCCGCTTTTACAGTTGCACCTCTCACATCAAAAAGCACAGCATCACGGAATCTTCGCTGGACGGTTTTTTCAGTGCGCACCTGTCTGGAAGGGATATGTTGGTAACTGGAAAGCCGAAGAGCTTGCTGGAGAGAGCACCCAAGTTCATCAGGTTCGCACGGAACTCCACTATACACTTTACCTCTAACTTTAGTTCCATGACCCTTTCGAGCTTATCAAGCACTGGTTAACAACAAAAGCCTTAGATTTGCGATATTCTGGCGCTAAGTGGAACGCAAATGGAAAGCAAGTAGTCCTCTGAACTTGATCTTACCAAGGCCCATCCGCCGCATTGGTAGGTGGTCTGACTGACATCTGTTTAATAAGTGTTAGATTAAATACTGTTTGGAAACGTGGGAGGTGAAGTTATTACATATTTCTTTCTCAACTGCTTAGCCTTGCCAAACTGAGTTTAAAATAACTCTATTGATATTAACCGCCTTAACAAATTTTTTGTGGGCTCGAAGCGCTTTGTCGATCTATAAATGTAGGATAATCTGTATCTAGAAGTTTTGGAAATCAAAAAGAACCAACGTTTGAAGCTGCTTAGCGGAATATTGCTTTAGTTTTGGTGCAAAGATAAGGCCAACGACCTCACCAAATTTTTGGATATAATTCCTTAAATTGTTGTGTTTAAATATTCAAATTCCAAGAACAAAAATTTCAAAAAATAAAAATTGCTGATCCAAGTTTGTATTCATTTTATTTATTATCTATTCGTGTTTATAATTTGTAGATGCTGTTTTGAAACTTAAATAGTAAAATGGAATTAAAATCTAACCATTTCTCTGACAGTGTGACGCTACCTATTTCTCTTATTATTATTTTTATATTTTCAATAAAATTCGTTCTTCATTAACACTTAAAATATTTACCTCTAAACTAAATTATAATGTATATAACAACTATTTTGAAATTTTTTAATTGTTTAACAAATTCTTCCTGCATTTTTTGCAACACCTACTGTTTTTTTATTATAAATCACACCATTTGCGGCTGCGCTGTAAAACAATTAATCAACTGACTGAAATTTCAGCAAAAATAGTTATGTTAAGGCAAACAATATCAGTTTTTTGTTTAATTATTTATTATATTAAAAAGTTTGATTGCTCACCTTCAATTTTCCATTGGAAAGCAAAGCAAATCCATCGCCTATCAATCGTGCAGTTTATGTTGAATACACAATATTTCTAATTAAATTATGCAAACTGGATATAAAAATTAATTATAAATAAATAAAAATTATAAATAAATTGTATAATTAAAATTATTAAACATTTGAAAACATATCACAAATATTAAATAAATCCAGAAATTATACACAAATAAGAAACGAATAAAATCCATGCCAAGATCACCTTCCCCGCATTTCCGTTTATGCCGCACATATCACAGTGTTAAGGCCAAAAATTTGGCCAACTCATGCACTGAACTAATCAATTATCACTTGGCGCAAGAGCAGAGTCATAGAAGCAACAACATCAAATGAGAAGCAACAGTTGTCTGACAAAGCCGAATGCGGCACAGCTTTTTTTATTATTAATGTATTTTGGTTTGTTATTGCTTGTGTAAGTTTGTTGTTATTGATATTACATACACGCGGTAAGCTGTAAGAAGCTCGAATTTCAAATTAAAAAAAAAATATTTCAGTTTTTTTTGTTTTGTAATACATTGTGTCAAAAAAGTACATATTAAAAGGCAAATTTTTAGTTATTCTTCAATATTTATTTTATCGCCTTCAAAGTATTCAGCACAAGATGTACTACAAATATGCCAACGAATTTACCAGTCCTCGAAACATTTTTCATAAGCACTGTTTGAGATGGCCTTGAGCGATCGAAGAGATCGACTGAAAACGGGTTCCACGGATTGCCACTCCGCCACTTCAGTTTGGGAAACAAGAAAAATCACACAGAGCCAAATCTGGTGAATACGGTGGTTGATCGTTGGTATTCATGGCGTTTTTGCCTTTATACTATGTTCCCACCAAAAATTTTAAGTGATTAGATTACATTTAATCTCTTCACTAATCTCATCGTTCTCACTGCCATTGGACAGATGATAGAACAGATGTTCATAAAATAATAATAATAATATAAAAAGAAAACATTGTCATATAGTATTTTGTAATAAAAGCCGTCTTCTTTTAAATATTTACCATGTCATGGAAATATTGGGCGCATTTTCTCATTTGGGAAGTCGATTTTCAGGTGAAATTAGATTCATTGAATTAAAAAAAAATTTGGTTGCTTACATGTTTTTCTCTTTGTAGTATCTAAATCAGCTGTGATGGTGTAGATTTCCAATAGTGACAAGCAGATAGCGCAAAATCAGAACTGCACCGAAAGATTTAGAGTGGATCAGTTTCAAATCACTTTGATTAAGCTATTTTGAACTTTCATTTTTATATGGCGCAACCTTGATAAATTTTAAAGATTAGTGAGATAAACTACTCAACAGCCGAAATCGTGTGATTAAGTGTCGGTCTGAACATGGTATTAAATCCGGTCACAATCGTGGCTTGATAAGATGGTGCTTCTACAATGCCAGCCATACTCGACGAGCTTCTTTCGATAGAGCTTCTTTTTGGCAGTCTGTCCCTCCGGAACGAATTTATGAACCACTAAACTACGAATATGGAAAAAACACTAAAGAGCACCTTGATTTTTGAACAGCTTTATCGTGTTTTTTTTTTTTTTTGGTTTCTGCTTCTTTTTTCCTCCATTCTGATGATTGTTGACTTGTTTACATGACATACTCATAAACCCATGCCTCATCAGTATTTATAATGGCCTCTCCAGATGTGAGATCGGAATTCGCATGATCAAGCATGTCCCCAGAGACCTGTTTACGGTACTCTTTTTGAAAAAAATCAGCTTTATCGGGACGAATCGAGCAATAACGAGTTTTATACTCAAAATATCCAGCAAAATCATTCGAACGGACTCAGAAGAGATGTCGAGTTCTCTTTACACATTGCCTGACGATTTTCATAGGGTGCTTGACTTAACTTTTTAATATTTTCAGGAATAAGAAAGATCGAAGGCCGTCCAGAACGAGGCATGTCCTCAACGATCTCTCGACGGTCTTTAAAAGACTTTATACCACTCGTAGGCTTATGTTTTTGATCAAACTGAATCACCGTAATTCACAACGATCCCGCAGACGAAATTTGGTTATAAATATAAAAATTTAAACAAATTCTTTGTTCGATATTTTTATGTATCGACTAAAGCAACTGCTGCATACAAGCTGGTTGACAGAATACGCCCATATTTAGCACGGTAATTAAGGATTAATTACAATTTTCGGTTTTTTGACACAATGTATGACCTAATGCCATTTTTATGCAAAGATAACGGATGGGCCATCCAACGTTTTAAATTTGAATTATCTATATTTCGACATTGGAAACGTCAAATACCATTCGGAAAGTGACAGATATTCAATTTATTCATTCATTTACGAAATGGGTCGCTATTCACTAGAAGAAAACTGGGAAATATTTAGAAAAACCGAGGATGGTCAATTTTACCGAAATATCATCTTTTCGGACGAGGCTCATTTCCCCCTCGATGGTTACGTTAACAAGCAGACTTGTCGCATTTGGGGTACAGGACGGCACTACGTGCCATACAGCAAACGCTACACTCAATCTTTTACGCCCTACCTTCGAAAATCGCATAATCAGCAAAAGAGGTGATGTGAATTGGCTTCCCAGAAGCTGCGATTTAACTCCTTTGGACTATTTTCTGTGGAGAGCTGTTAAAGATAAATGTTACGCCAACCATTCAGAAACAATTCAAGATCTAAAGTGCGAGATTCAAGCTACTGTAGCTGCCATAAGGCCTGAAACCATCGAGAAAGTACTCCAGAATTGGGTGGATCGGATAAGCTACTGTAAACTCAGCCGTCGTGGTCATTTGTCCGAAATTGTTTTCTACAAATAAATTTCATAAAACAACCTTTTAAATAAATGTTAGACATTTAAAAAATATCAAGCCGTTTTTTTATTGACTTCTTAAATTTCAAATTTGATATGGCCCACCCTGTATTATAAATGACTATTTCCATATTGAAGAAAATATATCCTGCTTAAGAGAGGAATTAAAAATCCTTCTCAAAGGCAGGAAGATATATTTGGCACTATTTTTTCAGAAAGTATGAGGGTATCATATCTGGGCGGTAATTAAAAGATAGTATTAACTTATATAAAAATATAAAACGTCTTCTTCAGAAAGAATTGCAGCGTTAATTGAAGTATTCGGACAGAAGACGTGCTGATGTGAAACAATTTTACAAGAAATAGTACAGCAGTTTGATTTGAAAAAATCTGCAAACATATAAGAAATAATACGATTGTCATATGATATGATAGATTTGCATTTCAACGCGAACGGAATGACAGTTTTTATTTATAAAATTTCTTTTCATTAAATTTATTTCTACATAAATCAATTACATCTTCATATTTGTCAACACATTTTGCAATTTTATAATTATTATTATATTATTATTATTTGTATAACTTTTATGTTTTTTTTTTAATAAACGCTGTCAGTTAGCGCGGCATCATTTGTCATGCGTCACTCAAACATTGATTTTATGGCTTCCGCAATTAAGCCCCCGCGCGCTTTTCGATACAAACTAACTGCTACCGCCAATAATTGAAATACAAAGAAAGGGGAAATTTAAGTAAACATATGTACATATACATATGTATATTGTATACAAGCAATACACATACAAAAATATATAACCAACTTATTTGTGTCATTCAATCATCGAACACAAAAGCATCAGTTGTCTCATCACTTTTGGTTTTTGTTGCAATTTTCTGTGCAAAAGTGTACATATGTACATAATTTAATCATAAACATTTGTATATAAAAGACCACTTATATATGTATATACATATGTAGTTGTTATTGTGTGCGCTTGCCTCCAACATTGTTGATTTGTTAATTGGCATTTAATAAATTAGTCAAAAGGCATAAAAATGCCGTTTTAATGATTTTTTAATGTTCGATTCTAAGGTAACGATGGTTACATAAAACAGCATAGAGCAGCAAGCGACAAAAATATTACACACACACATACATGCAAATATATAGTATGCATATGGCAATACAATGTGAAACTCATAAGCATGGAAAAACCGTTAATGGAATTGCAATTAAAATTAAATTCGTAATTCATATGCACTAATCTGTGACTTGTTCAAGGTGTCGATTAACTGCTGGATTATATTTGATTTTTTCCGTTTTTAAAGGCACATTTGTGTGGGTTTTGGTTGAAATCGTCATTAGAATTCCCCATAAGATCAGGCAATGATCTCGCTTTTATTTCAAAAATGCACTTATATTTTATAAGTACATCTTTATTTATATGCATATCTGTGCATCTGCTGGGTTTGCGGTGAGCGCATAAATGGTTCACAGCACATACCGTTGGCCATAAAGGCGAATTGATTGACAATTTTACAGCACAACGAACAGAAGCGATTTTATAGTGTGAAAAGATCCGGCTGATTGAAGTGCAGGTTTGCAAATATTCCATTGGGTATTAGTTGCTTGCAATTAAAGTACCAGAGTAACAAGAAAATTATTTGGATGACTTTTTTTTTTTAATTTTAACATGCTTTTAATGGTAAGATAATTATTGCCATAATGGAAAACTATTAGTATCCATAAAAAAGCAGTAATAAATATGTTCTGAATACTACTTAAATGAAACAGTTTTGGGAATTATTAAAATTAAATTGAACTCTTCACCCTCTTTTATTTGATATACATATAGCCACTTTCAGCGGCAAGACTTTTAAACACCCTTCGGCAAGCATGTTATACCACTATGAGCAAAAAATAGCAAGACTTATTTCACAATTTTAAATTATTAATTTATTCAAAATCTTTGTTCTCAAAGTAATCCCTTTTGGCCCCAATGCAGTGGCCAACCTTTTTTACAATCCTCGAAATAGTTGTTAAAGTCAATTTCGGGAATTCGCCGTAGCGGTCGTTTGAGTTTGCTGTCTGTCGTCGTCTGACCGTCAATATTTATCGCCAGCAATAATATGTATCATGACATCTTGGAAGTCGGAAAGCATTTTTTCACAGACGTTAAGGGGGTATTCTAGTCTAGAAATCAAATTTTGGGCAGTTTTCTGAATTTTACTAAAAAAAAAGAAAAACCAAAAATATTTTTACTATCCAGTTTCTTATGGTGTTTTTATTGATATCTTAAGTATACAGAAAAAAAAATTTACAAAAAAATATTAAAAATTAAAATAATTATGGGGGGGAGACAGTTGTAAAAAAGAATGGCGCATCGTAGTGACATTGATCCTGACTCTCTTGGTGGTCTGAAAAAAAAAATCCAAAAGAAATTCTTAATCAGTAAGGATGCTGTTATAGTCCGGGAACACGAAAAAAAATTTGTTTGAAAAATGACTGCTGCCTGAAAATAAAAATCATTGTTTTTTAGCTGTTTTTTGAAATTCCTGAATTTTTTTAATATATTAAAAAAACAATTTTCTGACACGATGCTGGTAGGAACGATAAAGGATTATATAAAGAAGGTTCACACAAAATTACAAGTAAATCGGTTGTATAAAACTTGAAATAATGCCGGTACCGTGTGGAAAAAAGTAGTTTAGAGAAAAACGCGTTTAAAAGTGAGTCTACCTACCTACCGGGCTAGGTACTGCGTCACTAAACTAACTGTAGCTCTTAAAATAATTTTAGTTTTTAAAAATCCTTTGGAGGATATGTTCTTAAGGGTCTAAGCTTTAAATATATGAAACCAAAATCGAATTTTTCAAAATTCTAGAGTAGAATACCCCCTTAACGTGATGCTGTTTTTTGAAAAATTTTCTGATTTCGAAATCAGTAATGCTCTCACTTTTCTTAGACCCAAGTGATATTTTAAAATGTTTTTTACTGATTCTTTCCATATTCCAACGATGCCAGTAAGATCTCTGACTGTTAATTGTCGATTCTTAAGAACCAATTCTTTTATTTTATTGACCTGTTGATCATTAGTTGTTATTTGTGGCCGTCCTGGACGTGGTTCGTACAAAAAAATGTCGACGAATGGGTCTTCGAGCGAAATTTGAATTAAAAAGTCTCACTATTTTTTGCTCAAAGTAGTACACTTCTGTTATAAAACATCTATTAAGCTTTAACTAGTCTAACCTTCATTCAAAAACAGTCAAGAAATAAACAACCGTGTTGTTGCTCCTGTAACGGATACCTAATCCTCGTTAGGATGGTAAGGTTTAGAAAAGTTGTCATGGAGCTCATCCAACGTTAGGCCCAGGAAACACGCTGTTTCGACGGGATCGGACCAAAGAGAAGGTGGTGTTAGATGTGTAGGTTAACAGGGCATACAAAGAGGTGGTTAGTGTCGTGCTGGGAAAGAACGAAGCTGCGCAAAGTTCACTCTCGATTCTCGCGACAATTCGAACTCTTTGTCTTCAATGGGTAGTGGTTTGACTCCAAGTACGCAAGTAACTGAGAGGGAGTCGGTGAAGGTGTTAGTGGCTTCGCAGTGAATGGCGTGTCTTAAGTTTGTTGCGTCTGATATTTGGTCGGCGTATTGTTTTATGACATCGACATAGTTAAGGAAATACCCCTTGATGCTCCTTTAATTTCTGCGAAAGCCACCCAGCAGAAAGAGAAAGGAGAGGAGCTCATTGTGCACCTTAGATGGGAGTATACGTTCCTTACTGAGTAAGTGTTTGCATCAAGACGCATCCTATTGTAGTTTGAAGTGTAGTGATCTGACTTGTCTATAGATTCCTCGTCTGCGTTTCACTGCAGCCAGGCGACAATATTGGTGCGACCCTCACTGGCGTCAAAGATACAACACCAACCAAACTGTGGCACTGATTGCTATTCAACATATAGGACATGGCCGCCAAATGCATTTCTGTAAAGATCGCAATCAGAACTCGGGACAAAAGACACATTAAGGGTCCCAAAGTATGGTGCTCCCACAGAAGGAATTTCCGAAATGTTCTTTCCCTTCGACTACAGCCCTGATGACTTACTCGATGATCCCACTCCCAGCGGTATCTTCTCTTCGCACCTCCAAGGGATTTGTGGATGGGGCGGAATCAGTGGAAAAGAAGTAGTCACTAATGGATCGAAACTCAAGAGGATAGTTAGAATGAGAGTCTTCTACCGGAAACTCTCAATCATCTCTTCTTTCAGCTATAAGACCACTATAGTGGCTTGTAAGCACAAGTGGCAGCCATGAAGGTAGTAGATGATGTACTTCTACAAAGGAAACTTATTTTAGGAAGGTATGCATCTACTCCGACAACAGAGCTGCTATACAGGCCTTAAGCTCGCTAACAGTGACCTCATAGCTAGTCAAGAAGTTCATAATCTAAGTAACAGCAGCTTGTATGAATGCCTGTCCCACTGCAAAATTCCAAAGTCGATGAGAAGGTACTCTTACTCAAATTCATTAAGGATGGGAATGAGTTGGCCCAAAGTGAAAAGTAAGTGCTAGCGGTCACATCGCCGCAATAATAGTTGTTCTTAATGATCACCGTTCATTGGCACTCACGTGGTGAGGCTAAAGATTTTGAAGGACGCAACATCTCAAAGTTGCAATTTAAAAATGGTGGTGGAAACAATTTGACACTTTTTCTTCCCAGACTAAGGTGGAAGCATCTCTGTTGCCATACCGTTTTAGAAACCTGAGAGTTGGCTGGAATTGATATTATTGAAGTGGCACTTGTGGCGTGCTCTAGACATTTTGTCGATATGTGACGATCTTTTTGATTCATACGTAGGAGTTCTAGGCAACATAACCCGCAGGCGTCTCTAGCTGTTCAAGTGGAGTTATTCCACGTATTCGAAATTCAGTTCTGTTTTTTTATGGAGTTTCATACTAGTGGAAAATATTAACAGATTTGGTAAAGAGTGCGAGGAGAGTATTTTTCGACTGTTAGAAAAATATTTTTCATACAGTTGTATTTTTTTTTCCGGAAGATATTAGAACCACGAACACATAAGTGACAACTTATGACTAACTTAACTGGCTTATACTCCGCTTTTATAAAGTAAAGCATTGGTAAAGTGATCTCCAAAAATGATAACCTCAAAAATTTTCGAAATATATTTTTAGTTGATTTTTAGCACATTAATTTTAAAAAACTCATAAAGTAATAGTGTTGAATTTTGACACTTCGTTGCTTAGCCTGTCAGTCAGACAGTTGCTCACACACACAATCGCGTATTGGAAATGTGATGACTATTTCAATTTATTTTGGGCAACAGCCTTGATAAGCTGCTTTTGTTTTCAGAAGCGTTGCAACACACCAACTATTATATAAGTTATATATAAGTATTACATAAATACATAAAAGTACTCATATGTATATATATATATGTAAGTATATATACCATATATCATATACATATGGATAGTTATGAGTACAAATTAACGCATGTACATATGTTGCAAGCGTTATTGTTACCGGTTGCTCTTGATTTTTATGCCACACTGGTGGTTGATTTCACATACAGACATACATACATATACAACACAAAGGCGCCAAAACAAGCTGCAGCAGAAAACCAACAACTTGATTTGATAGCGTTAACGTTATTATGATGCTCATTACCATTATGTATTGTTGCTGTTGTTATTTTGTTGTTGTTGTCAAAACATTGCCAGCATACATACATAAATTATAATTTGTGGTCGCTTCTTTTGCTGCTGCAGGTTAATATTTGTATCATTACGGTAATATCGGGCATTGTGTGAAGTAGACTGCCGCAGCAATACACACAAGCACACCTGCATACATACGTATATGTATAAACATATATGCACAAGTACTTATATATAATCTGCATACAATTTGCACACATTCATCAGTCATTGCTCGTATTTATGAGCATTTGAAGATGACTGCTCATATATCACTTAACGGAATTATCACATACTTGCATAGGTACACTTATACATACATATGTACAAATGGATGTGTGAATATAATGCGGGCAGCCATGAGCTCCGCTCTGTGTAGAGCCAAATTGCATTGGCGTTAATTGCAAAATGCCACATTGTGTATGGCAATAGAAATATTATTAAACATTTGCACATACATACTTACAGGTACACATACATATGCTTAAAACTAGGTGCAAAACTGCTCAGTGGCACAGTGGTTACCTTTATAAATATATATATGCGCACATACAGCAATAAATTTGTGCTGAAATGAAGGTGAGCCCATTAAGTTTGCCTTACTTACATTTTTTCGCCATTTGTTTTAATGGTGTCTAAGAAGATTTTCTTGTTTTGTTTTTCGGTAATTTTTTAAAATTGAATTGCGCTCACACTTCAATTCACACATTATAAATGGGAAAATCCCATTAAAAATAACGCAAATGCGACCTTAGCGCTTCGAGGGGAACTACCATTTATTTTGAAAAAACATAATGTTTTAATAATGAGATTTTTGAAAGCATAATACAAAAACAAAAAAAATAAAGAATAAGTTATGTTTAGCTTAATTAAAAATTGGACAAAATTTTCATGCTTGTTAGTTTTTCTTTATACCTATATTTTTACCTTGTTATCTGCTCCAATATTTTATACACCTGCTGTATTCGCTTTGGTAAGCCTTAGAGAGTAGCAAATCGAACAAGCTGCACTAGCAGTTCAGATTGGCAGCAGCTGTAAAGCAATCTTACGTTTCCAATCTTACATTTGCCATAAATGATTATATTTAACTTCAAATCAAATTATTTTAAGGGGTTACATGGGTTTGTCCGGTAAAAAAAACTACCGTTTTCAAAAAATTTTTTCTCATGTAAAAAATTAAATATTTAATTGGAATTTATTATTGTTACAAACAGTTTTGGAAAAAAAAAATATTTTAAGGGGGTATTCTAGTCTAAAAACCAAATTTTGGGCAGTTTTTTGAATTTTATTTAAAAAAAAACCAAAAATATTTTTACCATCCATTTTTTATGGTGTTTTTATTGATATCTTAAGAATACGGAAAAAAAATTTTACAAAAAAATATTAAAAATTAAAATAATTAGAGGGGGAGGAAGGACAAATGTAAAAAAAAATGTTCCATCTTGGTGACATTGATCCTGACTCTCCTAGTGATCTGAAAAAAAAAATCAAAAAAAAATTCTTAATCAGTAAGGATGCTGTTATAGTCCCTATCACAGGGAACACGAAAAAAAAAATTTTGAAAAATGGCGACTGCCTGAAAATAAAAATCATTTTTTACGCATTTTTTTTTTTTGAAATTCCCGAATTTTTCTAAAATATTAAAAACAAAAATTTTGACACGATGCTAGTAGGAACGATAAAGGATTATATAAAGAAGGTCCACACAAAAGTTCAAGTAAATCGGTTGTATAGAATTTGAGATAATGCCGGTACCGTGTGGAAAAAAGTAGTTTCGAGAAAAACGCGTTTTAAGTTTAGGAGACAATTCCAGTGAACACGGACGCCACCTCACAAAATCGGCTGTATTTCCGAAAATAAGTCGAATTTTGAAAAATCCTTCCAAGGTCATATTTTCGAAAGCCTAAATTTTAAATATATGAAAAAAAATCGAATTTTTCAAAATTCTAGAGTAGAATACCCTCTTAACCTTGGCCATTTCGACGCCATTTCCAGTAAAAAGTTGCGCCCGCGTTGGCAAAATAACTTCTTACAGGATCAACTAAAATGAAAAACACTCGTTTTTTAGTTAAAACCATAAGTTAGAACTTGGACGAAAGAAAAAAACTGAAATTTGAATTTTTGTCAGACATTTAAAAAAAATGAAAATTTCGCTACATTTTTTTTTTAATTGTTGTAATAGAATTCGTCCAAGTCTTTAATAATTGTATCTTAAAAACCTGTATAAAATTTCTTGAAGATCGATTGAGTAGTTCTCGAGAAATCTTGCCAAATCAAAACCATAGTTTCGAGAAAAACGCGTTTAAAGACGCCGCACTTAGGCTAGCTAGCCTCGACGCACACGTTCACAAGGATGTATTTCCGAAACTATTACTCGGATCAACTTGAAAATTTAGAACAATATTCCTGAGGTATTATAGAATTTAATAAGACAATAGAAATATTCGATTTTTTGAAACCCGCAAACTCATGTGAGCCCTTAAAACTACCAAAAAAGCATTTGTATTTTAATTTTTGACAGCAATTTGTGACTTGAGCTAGTCGCAATAATAAAAGCTAAAACAGAACTTGGTAAATAGTGAGATATGTCCATACTCTTCTTCTTCTTAATTGGCGCAGATACCGCTTACGCGATTATAGCCGAGTTAACAATAGCGCGCCAGTCGTTTCTTCTTTTCTCCATACTCGCTTGTATTAAATTCAACTCGCTAACTTTATTGTTATGTTAGGTTTAGTGGTTGATTCTAACAGAGATCACACATGGATAGCTTACAATTCGAATGCGTTGTGGTTCCGAGAACTTCTACAAAAATTATATTAAAGACCCTCATGAATCTATGAATCGCTTTGTGTTAGTCGCAAATATTTGGTTTTGGTTTGTTGATGATATGACTGCTAGATATTTCAAATTCAGTATTGCTGGATGCTGGATGTTTCTACCACATCTTATTCCATAATACTTTGGCACACAATGCCCACTAAGATCTCCTGCTTTCAACTCTAGGCGAGAAGGTTCTCACAATAATGAAGAGATTGATCGTCGACCAACGCCTGCTTAGCGCGCGCTAGGTCCATAAGTCTAGTCCTAGGAGACAAGATGAAAACGGGGATCCAACTCCTTCTCATTATATGCAGTTTGCGGCGATGCCTGGCTCCAGATGATTCTGATAATGCTGTATCTAGAAAGGTTAAACACTACTTCACAGACTTTGAGTTTGCGAGTTCAACGCTTCAACGCTATCGAATTGAATGCTCACCTCCCTGAAATGAAATGTACTTCGAAGCACTACTGCAACTTTAGTAGGAGCCACTTCAGCAGCCTGGTAACTTAAAGTTTAGCTTGGTGGAGAGCTCCTTGCATAAGTAAGATAAGATTCGTATAGTTTCTACAACTAGCTAAAACTAGTAAAGGAGAGATAATTTTTTCAATTGCCAATTTTTGACAGGTCACGCGTGAGTCGTGTCAAGCTGCAATGTTATTTGGCATTTCATCATGGAGAGACTTACATCTTAACAACGTTTACAAATCGTTCAACTTTATTACGAAAATCTACATTCTGTAAAGAGTGTACTTCGCGCACTTCGCTCAATAGACCACGTCCAGCACGCAGTGAAAAAAATAAAGCTACCGTAGGCGAGAGTCTACACGAAGACCGTGGAGATTTGATTCGGCGCCCTTCGAAGCAACTCGGACTGACCTATGCAACGGCTTAGCGCATTTTACGTCGAGATTTTAAATTAGAAAATACAAAATACAGCTCGCACAAGCGGCTCGACCTTTCCAAGCGGCATCGCTTCATTCTATGGGCTCTTGAAAAGTTCCAAGAACATCCGACGTTTTCAAGGCAAATTTTGTTCAGCGTTGAGTCCTATTTCTGGCTCAATGGGTCTGTCAACAAGCAAAATTGCCACATTTGGGACAAGTAGCAACCTGAAGAGATTCGAGAGCTGTCGTTTCATCAAAAAATAATAACAGTTTGATATAGCTTATGGGCCGGTGGAACTATCGCTTCATATTTCTTCAAAAATAATGCCGGTCAGAACAAACCTTTCCATGGTGACCGTGATTGCGCCTCATTCCCACGACAGTCGAGTTTATGTAGCCGGAACGGACCCTGATTTTTATCCGGCCAAGCACTATCAACTCGGGAGATTTCTGCCGCTTCGATTCAGGCCTTGGAGTCAGTGATGACACTTGTCATTCGCCAGTTACCAGTCAAAATACTCCTAATCTGAGACGTTGTCGAGGCCAATACTTGAAAGAGTTAGTCTTAAAAACATAAACGGCAAAGAACGTTCTTTCGAATGATAATAAACATTTCCCATTACTTTGAATTTACTCTGTTCTGTTTTTTTTTAAATTCGGGAATCTCGAAATGGTTCACCCTTTATAAATAATATATATTATCACTTTCCATTTTTTCCTTAAGTGTTTACTTATTTTTCTTAATTTATGAGTATACTCATAATTTCGAAATTTTTGATTTTTTGGCATGAAATAATTGGAGCAATCAGTAGGGGCAAATTAAAAGCTAACCAGTTGATATAAAATAAAATAAGCGAACAACAAATCCGCAATAATTGCTACAATTATTTGATTGAAATGAAGTTAAGTGCGCAGATTTTTTCATACTTAGATAAATACATTTTTCTATATAAATATTTCCTTATAACAATTACCTGATTTTGATGGCGTCAAAATATTTATGCCAAGTGCTGATTGCCGTGTCAGAAATGATTTTGATTTGCTAACTTTTGCGAAGCATTGAGTTTTATTGACGGTTTTAAGAAAATTCATGGAAGATATAAAAGTAATATTTCTTTCTGAAGGTTTTTAATGGAATGATACGGAGAGTTAAATGCCTATGAAACGTTAAGTCCATAAACGTGTGGACAATAAAATCTCAACTCAGCGAAATGTCGAAAAAAATGGAATGAATATTTTCCGACAGTTATTACTTCTAAAATTGTAAGCTTCAAGCCGCCAAACTCAGAAAGTCCTCGAAGGTGGACGATCATTTTACAAGCGGGTGGCTTTAGTTAACTTGTGAGGTTGGTGACAGATAAAATCTATAAATTTTATAGAAGTACAATGTCTATTTATTTATCGATTGAAATTTCTAGGATCACCCAGTGCTTTGGCGAAACTTTTCGAATTCCGAATACCCGAAGAAAACACCAACCATTTTTAAAAAGACTACTACATAACAACAATTCAGATTTCACATTATACACATTTATCTGACAGCTGTAGAGAGTACCAAGTCGCTAAATATAACATGGAGAACTAACGTCAAACTACATATGAATTTATACACAGATAAAAAACTGATATTTAAAGCCCGCTCAAATAAGGAAATTACTTTATTTGCTCTACATCACTCATTGATGAAATAGTCAAATTTATTTGTGTATTATTTAACGCACTCACATCTACTCTGCAGAGAAATAACCCACTTAAACTACTCTACTCGAAGTGGCCACTTTAGGCTGCTTCAAAAAGCTCTTGAATTTATTTTAAAATTGTATAATAATATTTTACAAAGGTTTGCCTATGTGGATGTGAGACACGTGTGCAACATGCGTAAAGTGTACTCATTGATTACGTATTAAGTGTGGTGATTACGTTGTAAGCAAATAAGGATTAATAATAGAAATGATTGAAGCAATAAGTATGTGAATGAACATAAAAAATAAATATATGACGATATCCGAAAAGGTGGTAAACAAAAATAAAATTTCTATCTGAAATCACATCATGAACGCATTACTGACTACTTTAAAAGTTTACGACTTTGGCAAACCCGATATTGTATGCTGGGACATGGCGAATCGAACAAACAACTCGCTTAAATGAAATGTACATAAGTATAATAAAATGAACATGGAATTGGTGTTGTTATAGATTTCTGTTGCACATAGATAACATTCCTCTTTTGATAAAAAATTATGAAGATTCCTCACCCAGAAAGCAAATTTCAAAAAGCCCTAGCAGCTTATTCTCAGGTCAAACCCGACTATAGTTTAAAATATCAGATAGTGATTCCCCATAAGCAATCGACACTGTACGACACAGAAGTTCTACGTTATCATTTTATTTTTTTACTATTTTTTTAGTCGGCTCTCAAAAATGTATTTCTGAAAACAAATTTTTAAATAATAAATTTTAACTTTTGGTATGACAGCTTTTGTAACATTTGAAATGATAGCTCTCCCTAAACTTTTCAGACACAAATATATTGACAAAAAGTACGGAAGAGCTAAGTTCGGGTGTTACCGAACATTTCATACCCTCGCAAGTTATCAGGATCAAAACCAAGAAAGCTCCTACAGGTGCATAAGGTTTGCAAGTTATATGGAGTTTAGAGCAAGTTTTTATCAGATTTTATCCAAATATCAATACAAATGCAGCGTTATTAGAAAAACATGCGAATGAAATTTTATCGAAATAACGGTAGAAACTCAACTGCAAGTTCGAAAAACTTTATATTAAGTAGATTAGGGCTAAAGAAATAATTGATCCGATTCAACCCTTTTCTGACATAAAAACATACTATTATTAGAGTGGGATTCTCTCCGATTTTCTATAATACATCCACCAATTGACCCATATTTTCAATAAAAAGTTCGCAATTGGAACTTTGATTCATATATTCAGTATTTTTAAGTGCATTTTTCGGGAAAAGTTGTATCCCTATACATTCATTGGTGCTTGATTTTCATTCCGAGAAGTGAATGAATCAGAAGGAACTTAAAATTGAGTTACAGTATCGGACAAAACATTTGCAACTGAAATATGATATTGAAAATAATGTCGATTACACAGAAAATAATTGCCGGAGACCTACTATTTTAATTTTATTTTAAATATTACATGTTAATTAAGGTAAACAAAATTTATTTAATAACATTTTTCAGTTTATTTGCTTAATGTATATAAAAAACGATATAACATCTATATTCAATAAGACAAAACAATTGCAACTCAAAGAAAACGATTCACTATTTTTAATTAAATAAAAGAAAAACTTAGTATTTTATAGCAAACTCAATAACTGCTTTGCTCGCAGTGGCATTGAAGGTATAAGATTATCCCCTATGGTTTGGGGTATAATTCTCCATGCCTCCAGGGCCTTTTGAAAAAACTGATCAGTATTTCGCACATTACTGAGATCAATTCTTTTTTTTTTATAATTTCTCTTAAATTTTCAATGGGATTAAGGCCTGGAAGCCACTCCATTACATCCACTTTATTCTTCTGTAACCACGATTTTAGGGCCTTTGCCATATGCTTCGGGTCGTTGGTCTGGGGGAAGACCTACATAAGTGGCATTTTCCATTCACCATGTGGCAACATTATAGTTTCCAGAATGTCTTTGTAAACATTCCAATCCATGGCACCATTTATACGATGAAGCGGCCCCAAACCAGAAGCAGAAAAGCATCCCCAGACCATAACATAGTAACTATGCTTGACTGTTTTTAGACAATAGAAAAATTTAAGACGCGCGGTTTCTTCGCTAGTCGGTAACTGTGTAAATCAGCGTTATTTAGGCGATAAGCGACCGTTCTTGAGCAGATTGGTAACTCAAGCTCCTTTACCAATTGCGGAGCGCTTTAAAATTGATATTTTTTTTATCTCTCTTACAATTGAGCTGTCAGTTTTTTCATCAGTTTTTATTTGTCGGCGCTCACGATGCTCTACTTCGACAGTTTTGTTCCTAATAAAGTTCGAAATTATTCGTGAGATTGATGACTTGTGAATTCTGTACTTTACAGAAATTTCTTTTTGAGAAGTTCCGTTATTATAATCGCTATTAACACGTGATCGGAGTGCTTCACCGAATTTATTTAGAGTCAATCCTTTTTTTTGTAAAAAAATTTAAAATAAAAACGTATTTTCGCACAAATTCAGAGCAGAAAGTGTGCTCAGTAAATGTTTAGAACATTATTATTATTAATTGAAACTCAATGCCGTTAGAAAAAGAAACGAACAAAGGAGAAAAGGAATGAACAACCAAATTGCAATTGTTTTGTCGCGGCGGATTGGCGTACATTTGAAATTGTTTTCAAATATAACTTTCAAAATAAAAAAAGATCCAGATAAACGTTGCAAAATATGTCACTACAATGCTGTAAATTTAAAAACAAGAAACAAAAAGGAATTCAAAGGAAAAATAGCATTGTAAGACAAAAAAATCTAGAACTTCACTTTAGTTGCAAATATTTTGTCCGATACTGTATATGGTGAACTAGGAGCGTGTAGTACGATTTCATTTATTTTTCACTTAACAAACCTTAACTTTGAACTTGGACGAAGGAAAAAAAACCGAAAATTGGAATTTTGGCAGACAATTTAAAAAAATGTGAAAATTCGCGACATTTTTTTTTTTCAAATAATTGCAATCGATCCAAGTATTTAAGAATTGTATCTCAAAGACCTGTGTAGAAATCTTGAAACTATTATTCGGATCAACTTAAAAATTTAGGACAATATGCTAAAGGTATCGTAGAATTCAATAAGATAATGAGAAAATCCGATTTTTTGAAACCCGTAAGCCCTTGTAAACCATTAATTTTGTTTAGTTGACATTACGTCCATCCACGAACTCGAACTATTTTGCCAAAACACATGTACCAAGTAAAACTTGATAGGATATCGTAACTTTATCTCAAGTTCTCGCATGGAGAGATGGACAAACAGACGGACGGACAAACAGACGGATGGACAGACAGACAGTCACTCAGAGTACAATTCGTCTAGGAGAGAAATAGCTTTTAATTGAATTAATAATCCCTGTTCCTACTTTCTCAAAGGTCTAATGTCTAGGGATGTCCGCCGAAAATTAAAGCAGACTTTTGATGATTGGCTGAAAGTTCTGAACCTAATTGATGGTACTGTGTATGTGTACAATATTGGTTTAATAATTTCTCACATTAAATGTTTTTTCTTTCATTTTTGAAGGATAAACTGGGTTTATTAAGGTAAGTTTCCTGTTTTGCTGTAAAGGAACGAATGATAAACCTGTGGTGGTCCACAGAGAATCCAGAATAAAGGCTACAGTCGCTAGTGCTGCAGAATATTCTATTTAGATAAGGTTTATATAGGTTATGTTATATAGTAAAATGTGTACTGAGGGAGTTCTAGCATATTCGAAAAATCCTTATAGCAGTTTATGACCGCTCATAAATTCCTTTCGTTAGATATAAAATCTGCACTCAATGATATTAGCAACTTTTCAGCCCACATGTTGCAGCACCGTGGTTATCAACTGGCCTTTTGATCGCGCTAAAAGCAAAATCATATCACATCACCGCAATTGATTTCGTGGCACTTAACATCAATGCAACACAATCGAGTTTCTCAGAAATATAGCATACAAAATTTATGCCACATGTGTTATACATAAAGTCCATGCTTTGCTATGTGCGCTGCGAGTATGCACGATTATGCCGAAATTTGAGTGTCATCACAGATTAGATTCTCTCATAAATGTATGTTTGTTAAAACCGAATAAATTGATGTCCATGGGAGCATATAAATATACCCTTCACACGTTTAAAGTGTGTGTGTGTGTGTTGCAGTATTTTACACCTCAACCTCTGGCATGGCTGATTGCAGCATAGTGCGATATTACGGTGTTATTTCGGCGACTGATTGCATGTCTGCCGGCAATTTCCACATCGGATATTTCTAATAGTATTTATGTATTTATTTATGTATGAACAAACTCACACCATTATATATTGCAACGTTGTATATGTTTACGCCTATGTGTTGTGTTGCAGCAATCGCAGGCAGTTGGTGTGGCAAGTCAACACGGCGGCAATGTGCTTTCATAAGCGTTTGTGGAAATTGCATTTATTATGCCACATTATGCTCCCGATTTTTTCGAACTTAATTCATGCTTGCTTTTGTTTTTGTATTTTTCTTTTGTATACATTTTGCTGCGCATTGTGCTAAGTTGCACGATTTGTGTGCATTTTTTTGTCACTTTGAGGTTGAGTTCAACCACGTGTGTGGCATTTACGGCTGCGCTTTTTTGGGGATTGCATTGACTTCGTAGGAAATTTATTTTATTTACTGGAGTAATTAAATATACCTTAAATCTGGCTGAGTTCATTACAAGCTATGTGGTACTATGTAGTTGTTGGTGTACCATGGCGGGCGTGGGTTGCGCCCATGCCGAACTGGATCCAGTTTTTGTGTGTGGAATATCAAGAATAATACCAAAAGGTGGCATGGCATTCTTTAAAGATGTGCAGTGATGCAACTTTTGCGCTGTTGACACTTTTAGACACAATTGTACTTTTTTTAAGTTGTTGATATGAACGAGTGGGAAAGCATGGACAATATGGAAATTGAACCACAAACTACCACAATTTCCTCTTTGAAAAGTCTGTTATGAGACCATGCCTGTATCTTGTGATTGTAACGTTAATTGACCGCAGAACATAAGAAATAAACAATTCAATCTACAGTTTGAAAAAAATCCTATGAAACTATTGTAGAAAATAACTATTACAAATCACTTAGATCTTCACAGTCGTAAATAAACAACAAAGCTGAAAACCTCCGAAGTTATGTCGAGCTCGAATAACCTTAGTTATAACATAATCTAGTAATGTTGAACACACCCCACCATCAGAAACCTGATGGATACTTATCATTGTGGCTATAGGCCTGGAAAATCAACAACTGACCAGATATTCACCATGCGCCAAACCCGCGGAAGGAGTTCCACCTCTTCAACGATTTCAAAGCTGTTTTTGATAGCACGAAAAGGAGCTGCCTCTATGCCGCGATGTCTGAATTTGATATCCCCGCAAAACTAATACGGCTATGTAAACTGATGTAGAGCAATACCAAAATCTCCGTCAGTATCGGGAAGGATCTCTCCGGGCCTTTCGATACCTAACGAAGTTTCAGACAAGGCGACTCTCTATTGTGCGACTTCTACAATCTACTACTGGAGAAGACAATACGAGCTGCAGAGCTAAACCAACAACAATGCCACTCTCGAACGCCAAAGTAGAATAACTCTTGCCGACAGATGCTACTTCGGACTGAGTGGGCAATTGAGAACGATACGATGACATTGACATATATAGTTCAATGAATTCAGAGACAGCGGCTACGGTGGCTGGGTCATGTTGTCCGAATGAATGAAAACGCTTCAGCACTTGGTAGCTCGAATTGATGCTGTATCGTGTCAGATATTAGCAATTCAACGTAGCTTAACGTTGCTACCGACTCTATTATTTAAAACTCATTAACGTGTAAGCTTTTTATGCACTGCAAACAGTTTAATGTTTCTGGATGAACATACTACTGTGCCCAAAAAAAAGGTGACATTGTATTTATTTTGAAAATTTTTTATTTATTCTTCCAAATCAATTTCATCCCCTTCAAAGTAATCCCCTCCCGATGCAATGAACTTATGCCAACGGATTTTCCAATCTTCGAAACACTGGTTGTAGTCACTTTTCGGGATGGCCTTCAGTTCCGTCTTCGCTGTGGCTTGAATCTCCTTTATCGTATAAAAACGGTGTCCCCGGAGCGGTCTTTTGAGCTTGGTGAACAGTCAGAAGTCGCACGAAATGATCACGAATTACGAGGGCAGTATGGGATGGTGCATTATCGTGGTGTAGAAACCAAGAATTGTCTTTCCACAATTCCGGCATTTTTAGGCGGATAGCATTACGCAAACGACGCATAACGTTCAAATAATATTCCTTGTTGACTGTTTGACCGGTTGGAAGGAATTCATAATGCACAACACCACAATAATCGAAGAAAACAACCAACATGACTTTGATTTTTGAGCGACTTCTGCGCGATTTTTTGGTCTCGGCTCTCTTTTGGCACGATATTCGCTTGATTGATCGGCTGTTTCGGGGTCGTAAGCATAGATCCAAGTCTCGTCGCCATTTATAATGCATTTTATGACACCCTGGTAGTCGGAAAGCATCGTTTCACACACTTCAACGCGACGCCTTTTTTCCAAAAAATTCAATGTTTTCGGTACTAGTCGAGATTTGACGCGCTTGGGGCCCAAAACATCCTTCAAAATGGCATTGACTGAGCCTTTCAATATGCCAACTTCATCAGCAAGGTCTCTAATTGTTAATCGACAGTTTTTCAACACCAAATCTTTGATTTGTTAAACGTGAGCTTCGTCGGTTGAGGTTGATGGTGGCTCTGGACGCTCTTCCTCTTTGACACGTTCACGGCCGGCTTGGAACTCACTATACCACTTGCAAAAATTTTTTTAGACATAGCCTCATCACCAAAGGCTTTCTGCTCCAGCCTCAACGTATCCGCAGCATAAAATTGATTCCGTAAACAAAATTTAATGCAAATTCTTTGCTCAACAAATTTCGACAACGCAAAAAACGAAAAACTCACTTTTAGCAGCTCACAAAACGACACGTCCTTAAAACACTAACGAATATTTTGGCACGAAATTTGACATAAATGTGACTAACAGTACCACCAACCTGAAAAAAATAATAATTCTCCAAATCCTTCGACGCGCGCAGTTTAAATTTAAATGTCATTTTATTTTTTGGGCACAGTAGTATATGTATATGAGTACGTAAATATGTATATTGTGATATACGAAATCCGAAAAATCAAATAATATAAAGTTTCCTTAACAATTCTTATTTTCCACGATTTTTATTAAAGCACTGGAAAAAAGTGGCGTTAAAAATTCTGAATTGCGGCTGCATGTATAAATAACTAAAATTATGTGCAGCTGGAATTTTAGAACAGTAGAAATATTTACTTAATTGTAAATATTTCCACAACATTCCTTATAACGCACCCAACAGCTAATTAAAGTGTAAAAAAAAAACAAGGAATACTATTTGCGTGTTATGCGTTGTTTGCGCGAAGCTATTCCTAAAAAGTAAGGAAGGGAATAATCGAACAGCAACTTTCAAACCGATTTAAACCATTTTTGATACACAGAGATTCTCTCTGAATTTTATTTGTATATCTCTCACATTGCCCGATATTTTCGGTCAAAAGTCAATTATAGCTACTGGGGTACACATATTCAATACCAAGGGGATTGAATAATTTTACTTTCATTTATACAATTTTTGGTCTTAAGGGGACATACTTCAAAGGCATTATTTTTGCAAAGTTTCATCTTAATATATTCATTGCTTCTGGATTTGTACACAGGAAAGTGAATGAATCAGATGGCAGTTAAAATTGAGTTATATGAGTAGTAGACGTTGTTGTAGTCCGATTTCACTCATTTTCACAAGGTAGCATGCGAAGATTAGTAGAATATCATAGCCCGAATTTGTTTGAAATCGGCCTGGCAGGTCTCGAAATTTGTGTTTTCACCTAAAAGTAAGCAGTGCTTTGCCCGTCGTCCAATTTTCACACCGGATTCTCTTATACCATCTCGGAAATAAAATTTAATGTCTCTGGCGTATTAAGTTATTGATTTATCGTGCTTTTAGTAGTTTTTAACAGTACCGTTATATAGGGAGTGCGCGGGGTTACCATCCGATATCATTCATTTTTACAGTGTCGGTAGGGGTTCTTATAAAACTTATGCTAAGCAAATTTGGTTGTTGTAGCTTTAGTAGTTTAAAAGATAGGTACATTAAATTTTTTAGAGTGCAGAGCCTGTAGCAATATGTTGAAAGAGTATAATTAGATTTAATCATTTCTATATTATTTTAAAAATTGACTGTACATACGAATTTAAAACCACGTGCCCGCAACCAAGCCAAGAATTAATGCCACCTACCTGTTAAATTACCGATTAATTACCCACCAACGCTGTTAGGGATTTCTATTAATTTCTACTAATTTCTTAGAGTCCAGTTGACAATTCTAGCCAAACCTCTTATGTGCGTGTGATCGTTCATTATTTTTTTACGCATTGGACTTATAAGTTGCGGATGCGAATGCGTTAATTCCTATCTAACACCGCTATGATCCCACCAAAGTCGTACAGACATTAGAGCCTACCACAATTAGCGATGCCTATAATAATAGATGATTTTTGAGAATTCTTTAAGAATAGAATACGTGAAATGTTTTAAAATTTCGAGATTATTATTAAGACTTCCGAAAAAAATTCAAAAATATATTAATTTTTAGCGGATTGTTAAAAAATTAAAATTTTTTAAATCTTTAGAGTCTTACCGATATAATGATCTATCGGTTATTAAATTAAAAAAAAGTATTAACTGCCGCTGTATCGAAGCTACAATGCTCTTCAGACTATATATACAAAAATTCCTGTGTTACAAACTTCGTGGTAAACTTAGTATACCCTGTTCAAAGTACATATAAAAAACTGTATTTGACAAACTGGCAGCCCCTGTAAGCGTCAAATTTTGCATTTCGAATTAAAACTGCAGCCGATTTGAAAAATGTAGTTAAAAATAAATTGATAACAATAATCCGTTTAAATGTTCAAAACAAATACTCATAGATCGCGATTCTGGTTGTAACCCAAAAACTATTTTAAATATTTATTTCAAATTTTTTTATATTATTTATACAAATATAGACTATCAAAATGTGTTTTTGAAATTTTGGTACTCTGTGGTAAAACTCCAAAAAATCCAACTGAGGACCGTCGGCTGTTTTCTATAATCACGATTGTGAAGGCTCTATTGGCATTTCAGAGATTTTATCTATATTTTAAAGCAACTTGAAGTATATTAAAGGTTTTTATCATAATAAATGACTGGAACTTTCATCCTCGTGCTCTTTGCGTAAAAATTAACCAATGATTCATTTTCTCAATAATTATAGCTCCTGACATGTCTAAATCATGATTTCAAAGTAATTTTGAAGAGATAATTAATCTCGCGACATTTTCTTTTCTTTTTAAAACTTAATTTTTATACTTTGTGAATAAAGACTTTATGGGAGAGGCATCTCAATATAAACCTGAAGGTCTTAGCTCAAAAATTGGATCATCGACTTTTCTCCAACTACTCCCGACAACTAGACTCCTTAAATTCAAAATTCTTTGTTCGGTCTGTGGAAAAAATGCAGAGTTCATGCGAAAAAATATGGCTCCTCACAAGTCAGGAAATCTCAGAAAAGAATTCGTCATTTCGTCATTTCCAAATAAAAAACCAAAGATCGTCAATCAATTTTCACTTTCCAATTTATTAATATTTTTCAAGTTTTTATCGCTTCATAATGCTCTTCACCACAGTTCACTATATAAAATGGCAACAATAACAATAGCAAGAAGCGCTTAAACAAACAATCACTTCGCTGACTGATGATTTGTGAAAAAATTGCCAGCCAATAACTCAAGCAATGGCAACACAAAAAAAAACAAATACAATGTGAAGCGCACCGAGTAACAAAAACAACAGCAACATCAATAATAACACGATTAAATCAAAGAACGCCAACAAGTGCTTCATATTCTGTCAGTTCATTTATTGACGCTGGCAGTTAAACGCTGAAGGTGTTCTATGTGCGCCTGTATGTGTGTGTGAGTGTGTGTGAGTGAGTTTGCGGATACTCCCTCACTTACGTATAACCTCACCTATTTCGGAGCATTTAAGTTGTTTGTGTTGTTGGCTTTGGAGATCGCGCACCTGACCCGCAGCGCGCGAAAGAAACATTCCATTCGATTGGCGTAAATTTCTGCAAAAAATCGAAAATCGCTGGGGAATTCTGTGAATTACAGTTTTTCTCTTTTTTCCTTTTTATAGTGCTGCCATATTTTTATTACAGTTGCTACGTGTATGGCAAATGGTCTCATCGTTTAAGTTTTTCCCCGTTTTATTGCTTGTTTTTGTATGATTTTATGTTTTTGTTGTTGTTATTTGTTGCTCTGACATTTCGCGTTATGATTTAATCGCATTGCGACTATTTATTCAACTTTTGCTCGGCCCTTTTGCTTCACTTTGCGACTGGGCTTGATCTTCGGCTGAGATCACCAAGGCAGCGCCAGTGCCAGCGCGCCAGGTTGCACGTTGCAATTATGCAGACGACAAATGGCAATAAAATCGCGTTTTGAAGCCGAGAAAAGGCATTGCCTGTAATAATGGCAAAACGGCGATGATGATCGTAATAATAGTGACGCCAGTAATTGGCGCATAAATCAGGTGATTTTAGGAGGAAACCTATAAAATTGCAAATAATAACTCGAAAATTTACTGGAAATTAAATAGTTTAAATTATATTCACTTAAAGATATAAATTTTAACTGAGCTTAAAGGAATTTATTTCTATATTTTCTGCAGTATTTTTTGAGCAATTCGACCATAATTTTTTGTTCGTAATGCTTAGCATCTCACTGTTCACATTGCGCTAGATATCACGTCAAAATAGCGGAATCTCTAAAATCAGAAAACGCGAATTAACAAAGCGTCAAGCTAGCACACATCCGTTCTAAAATTAATACGGCCCACAATTATTTGTAAAACCCTTGTCTTCTTCACTTATTTGGAAATATTTTGCACATTTATACTACAAGGCGCCTTCCAAAGTAAACAGGACTTTTTGAATCTAGTGCCTCCCGGTGGCGCCATCTATATGCGTTAGAATCTTTTATCTTTATCGATTGTCCACTGAGACTTTCATGACATTTCATAGATTGGAAGTGAAGCTATTGCGTTTTAAGTGTCGTGTGCCTGTGTTAACGGTGCGAAAATGAGCTTCGAACAAAAGCCAACATTCAATTTCGTTTTAAAATTGGTAAAACTTTTACCGAAACGTTTCAAGCGATGAAACAAGTTTATGGCGATGATTGTCTATCCCGTAACAGAGTTCCCGAGTGGTTTCAACGTTTTCAAAGTGGTCGCAAGGACATACATAAATGACGATCAACATGTGGGCCAATCAAAATTTCTGATCAGCAGAAATTCCATCAAAACTGTGCGTGAATTCCTTAAAAATCAGCCGAAATCATCATTGAAGTTAATGGAAATGGAATTGAACATCTCCAAAACATATATTTATCGCATTTTGACCGAATATTTGGGCTTACGAACGGTGTGTTGCCGCACAAATTGACTGACGACAAAATACTGCTCAGAATCCGTCTCATCGATCGACGCTTGTGACCGATTATTTGACCAAGAATCACTTTTTAACCATTAACCACTGCGCGCATTCACCTGATATGGCACCGTGCAACTTCTTCCTTTTCGGAAAAATGCATTTTCCCATGAAAGGAAAGCGTTATGCCGACGTAGAGGCCATTTGAAAGGCTTGCTCCGGCCATACCGGCCAACGAGCTAAAACACTCGTTCGACATGCTTTTGGACCGTGCAAAAAGCTGTATTGAAGCAGAAGGATACTATTTTGAATAAAATAAATTAATTTTGCCGAAAAAACCATTTGTTCTGCTTTTTTTAAGTCCTTTTTACTTTGGAACGCACCTTGTATATTTGAAGCTAGCAACTCTATTCCGAAATATGTAGACTTGCTTTCTTTTTCCAAAAGACTTATTTAGCGCTTTATATATCATTTTCAATGATGGTAGCTTCATCTGAAATTATATTATTCATTTAGCCTCCCTGAGTTGTTTTCAGAAAGATATCCTAAAGCTTTTAAAACTAAAATAAAACCTCTAATAATTTTAGTTTTACTACTTTTTGATAAGTGATAGCTCTGTTCTAAGTCGCAACGTCATAATTTTTACCTCATTTAGCGCAAGCTTACTTCAATGCCTAAAATGTACTAAAAACAAGGCGATATTTTCAATGAACCCTATATTGACTTCTCAGTAGCTTCGAAAGACTGCCTTATGATCGCAAGTGAAAAATTTGATTTGTTAGGACAAAAATATATAAAAACATGAGGTTAAAGTTGGTTTGACTGAAGCTATAATACCATTCCCAAATACAAAAAACCCCATGTTAAATTTGATGAAGATATATCGTCGAATGAAAAAATTTTCCATAAACCACCTTGTTTCGATCGTGCAGGTTGCATTACAACTATACGTTCTACTGGTCCGATATCAGTGGTTCCGACAAATGAACAGCTTCTTGGAAAGCAAAGGACGGCCGCAAAATTTCAGATCGATATTTTGAAAACTGAGACGGTAGTTCGCGTTCATACTGACAAAGTGATAGACAGACGTACATGTCTAAATCGATTCAGCTCGTCATTCTAATCATTTAAGCATATTCGCAGTTTGCCTTTTATATTTTGGCATTTAGCAAGCCAAGTATTGCAATCTGGCAACACACAACTTTATCGCAAATTTTATATTTTTGATGGCGTCAATTCTCGGAAGCTTTTGACATACGAGTGTTTTTTGTGTTGTTTACAGTATCTTAAAAGTTTCATCTCGGCTCAAATGCGAACAAATTTCGACGTATATTAACTCAGCCACAATGCATCTACAGGTATGAACTTGATGGTGTACATTGATGGTATCCTGTATTTAATCTAGTTCTTAGATCACTCCAAGATGAATTTCGACTCAGCTCAACATACTGATCATTTATATATGTATATACTTTATAGGGTCTCCGACGCTTTCTTCTGGGTATTACAAACTTCGTGACAAACTTAATATACTCTACTCAGGGTATAGTTAGTAAATGGAAAAATAAGGAAACACCGGGAAAAGCAACGATACGATAACGATAAATAATAATAGTACAATCCTCTGTTGAATACAATCGGGGAAGATTTGAAGATGCGCTTTTGTAGAGAAGTATTAAATGGAAATGGATTGAAAGTTCTTTTGTTAATTTAAATACTCATAAATTACTTTCGATTGATCTTTCATCCTCTAACTCTCTGCTTGAAAACTATCCAGCGAATAATTTTCTTAATGATAGCCTAGGCATTGGAATCTGTTTAGCACTTTAGCTTTTGATAATGCTGAATCATGATTTCAAAGTAATTTTGAAGACATAATTAATCTCGCGACATTTTCTTTTCCTTTTAAAACCTTATTTTTATATTTTGTGGATCAAGACTTCATGGGAAAGGCATCTCAATGTAAACCTGAAGATGAATTTCGTAAAAGTCGTTCTGGATCGTGATGTGAGCTACTATGAAATATGTGGGCAAAATATAGTAAGACTTCATGGAATAGGCATCTCAATATAAACCTGAAGATGAATTTCATAAAAGTCGTTCTGGATCGTGATGTGAGCTACTATGAAATATGTGGGCAAAATATAGTAATACTTTTTAATTTAAATTTCGTGTGTGCGGAATCAAATTTCTAGTGTCAAGACGTCCAGAATGTTGCAAAAAGGCCTCCGATAAAAAATGTTTGTCGCGAGGAAGTATTTTTGATTGGTGCAAATTATTCAAAGATAAAATAAAATAAAGGAATTGGCGCTAGATAATCGACGATTAATAGTCAAAGATTTTACTGGCATCGAAGAATCAGTGGAAACCATTTTGAAAGATAATTTGGTCCTAAGAGGAGTGAAAGCACGATTGGTTCCAAAATCCGAAAACAGATGATCAATCTACCGAATATCGTGGAAATGGTGAGCAGAAGCCGAAATTTGTTATATAATTTTCTTGTTCTTTAAATTTTTATTTACACATCCATACAACATTTTTTCAAACAATTTTTTTTTTTTTTTTGCATGTTTTTGGTATTACTAGCTTATGCTAAAATTGTGACAAGCCCTTTTGCAATTCTTCATCTGCTTCAACAGGCCATTAATATGCATTTAATGACTCCATTCGTCGAGTACCGCGAGTATGGAATATTGTTGTAGGGCAGCTAATAGAAGCACTTAAAGCGATACTTTGTTAAATATGCACATTTTCGTGAAATAAATTACTTGCACATTTTTGTGAGCAACAAGTTAAGTTTTTCACAGGCGAACTACACGCTGAAGATGCGCCGATTTGATTCGAGGTGCCACAAACACTGCATTAATTACGAAGTGAGTGAGCAAGGTAACCCAAGCAGCAATGAAATATGGAATTATTATTTGTATGTAGAAAACATATAGGATTTCAAATTTTTCTTTTCCAGCTTTAAGAGTCTTTTGCTTTCTTGCAAAGTGTATTTCTAATAGAAATAGATAAGCTTTATTAAAATAAAATAAAATCTTTGAAAGTTACACAAAACAATTGATTACATTTTAATTGCAAGGGCTTACATCGCAAACGATAAAAACCATTAAATTTTATATGCAAAACTGGACCTCTCGGTAATATTTAGTTTATATTTTTGCCATCAAATTATCGGTATCACAATCAGAGTTACAAAGGTTAGCATTGTTCCACAAATATGATGATGGAACCTGCCTTACCAGCAATAAGATAAATACATAGATAAGTATTGCACCGCGACCTAGGATCCATTGTGCCCTCAACCAGCAACAGTGACCGCTGCGAATCAATTACTCGGGCCTTATTTATCCGCCATGTCAATAAATTAATAATCATCTAAGTGGAGTACGAGTCCAGCAGTTTGCCATGACAAGTCAATTATCCAACCATTAGTTTATTGAGTCAAATCATATTAAAAATGGGTTTACCTATTCGTCACCGAGTTTCAGTGAGTATAATAATGGTTTACTGTCTTACGGAACTATAAAAAAGGTGTAAGAAAAAAAAAATTGATGAATCAATTAAATCTTTTGTGACTACTTGTTTTTGAGCATACTCGTACATATTTTTTTAACTGCCACTACAGCATCGCAAGCAAATTTATTTATTTTTTTTTTTATGTTTGATTTTTTTGAACATTTTTGTGACTTAATTTTCGTGTCGATTGCACTCATAAGACAATTTTGGCATTTACATTTAACAATTCTTATTACGCTTTGGTTGCAGTTTTTCATGGTATTTCTTTGATGTTGTTTTTTTTTTTCTTTTTTTTTTTTTTCTTTTGTTTCAGGGTTTCTTTGTACAATTATGTGATTCTAAATGTCACTTTCGTTGACTGTCAATGCGACTACTGATTCGAGGGTTTCTTTAGGTGAGTGCAGATATGAGTAAAGTGGTAATTATGCTGTTTTCAAACGGAAGACTTTTATCTGAAATGATAATGAAATTAAACATTTATTAGAAGTTCAAGTACTATTAATTAGAATTCTAGGTTATCTACAAGGTGAGTTCCCCTGGTGAGTCCTTGTATATGTCGACTAATGCGTTAGAATTTGTTATCTTTAACGATTGTCCAGTGAGAATTCCATGACATTTCATGGATTGGAAGTGAAGTTGCTGCGTTTTAAGTGTCAGTATGTTTGTATTAATGGTGCGAAAATGAGCCTCGAACAAAGTGCCAACATTACATTTTGTTTTAAAATTGGTAAAACTTTTACTGAAACGTTTCAAGTGATGAAACAACTTTGTGCCGATGATTGCCTATCCCGTAGCTGAGTGCACGAGTGGTTTCAAGGTTTTCAAAGTGCTCGTGAGGACATAAATGACGATCAACATGTGGGCCAATCAAAATCTGTGATCACAGGAAATTCCCTCGAAACTCTTCATGAATTCAGCAAAAATCAGCCGAAATCATCATGGAAATTCATGGAAATGGAATTGAACATCTCCAAAACTTTGATTTATCACATTTTGACTGAACATTTGAGCTTACGAAAGGTGTGTGCACGGTTTGTTCCGCACAAATTGACTGACGACCAAATATTGCTCAGAATCCAATATTCGAAGGACATCATTAAAGATGTTTTGACCGATTATTTGACCAAAAATCACATTTTAACCATTAACCACTACACGTGTTCCCCTTATATGGCACCGTGCGGCTTCTTCCTTGTCGGGAAAATGCATTGGCTCATGAAAGGAAAGCGTTATGCAGACGTATAGGCCATTCAAAAGGCTTGCACCGGCATACTGGCGGCCAACGAGCTAAAACACTCGTTCGACATGCTTTTTGACCGTGCAAAAAGCTGTATTGCAGCAGAAGGAGACTATTTTGAATAAAATAATTTGAGAATAATTTTAATAATATTTTGATTTTTGTTGATTTTTTTGAATAAAATCATTTCAGAATAATTTTAATAATATTTTGATTTTTTAGTGCGTAAATCCAAACAAAAAGAATTTTAAACATATTATATTATTATTACGAATTTTGAGAGAAATAAACTAAGTTTTGGATTTCTAATTAATCAATTATTATAATCAATAACATTATTATAATCAATAACATTACAACGGACAGGCGTCTATAGCAGTCTAATTGGGATTATTCGTGACCTCACGAGTATTCAGCCTATTTACCTAACCTAAACTAACCTCTCATCAATAAATAAAATTCTAAATTCTTAGCTATAAAGAGTATATAACTTTTTTATATTTTTTGATCTACTTATATTTCGTCAAGTTATCTTAAAATAAAATATTATTGGCATCAAAATATCTACAAAAAAATTTTTAATTCCATTTTATGTTCAGTGTTTTCATTAAATAAATTTTATTATTATTTTTCGCGTGCTCATAGCCCTTTTAATTTTTTTCAATTTTTCATATTTTTTTACTTTTTGCTTGCCAAAGCTTAACGCCATTAAAGTCAAGGAAATCATTTGTTGCCTTTTGTTTTCAGCGAACAATTCGCTGAGGTACAAATGTTGGCTTCACTTTCGTTCCGGCCCAGCCTAAGCCTTCCTCATCATTTATTGTACAAAAATTATATGATTTGAATATTATTGGATATTTCCCACTTGTACGTATAGCTAAGTATTTCTTTGTTTTTAATTTTCTGCTATTTATTTTTATTTGCATTGTTTGAAATTATGCCTAATACTATTGCCTCCGAAAGTTAGCAATGCTATCACAGAATGATTTATTGAAAATGTGCTTTGTTTAGTTATGAACACTTACAAGGTCAGATATTTTTCGGATAATCTACCACATAGATGCTTAAAGAACCATTACCTTTTGACATGCTTTTTCGCTAGAACAACCTAAAGCCTGCCACACCGGCTAATAGAATTGTACATGCTTTAATAATATATATTGGTCAAGATTTGTATTCGTAAAGAAAGAATGACAAAAAACATAATTTAATATAAATATAGCAATCTTTTACTTAAACTCCAACTATTAAAATAACACTTTTATATGAATTGTGTGCCATACTATTTTATGCAATTATAACACATACACTACTGTGCCCAAAAAATAAGGTGATATTCGCACGATATTCGCTCGATTGATCGGTTGTTTCGAGGCCGTAAGTATAGCTCCAAGTCTCATCGCCAGTTATAATGCATTTCATGACATCCTGGTAGTCGGAAAGCATGTTTCACACACTTCAACGCGACGCCTTTTTTCCAAAAAATTCAATGTTTTCGGTACCAGTCGAGATTTGATGCGCTTGAGGCCCAAAACTTCCTCAGCAAGGTCTCTAATTGTTAATCGACGGTTTTTCAACACCAAATCTTTGATTTGTTGAACGTGAGCTTCGTCGGTTGAGGTTGATGGTCGCCCTGGACGCTCTTCGTCTTCAACACGTTCACGGCCAGCTTGGAACTTTACCACTTGTAAACATTTTTTTTTTAGACATAGCCTCATCACCAAAGGCTTTCTGCACCATCCTCAACGTATCCGTAGCAGAAAATTGATTCCGTAAACAAAATTTAATGCAAATGGTTTGCTCAACAAATTTCGACGTCGCAAAAAACGAAAAACTCACTTTTAGCAGCTCACAAAATGACACGTATCTCAAACACTAATGAATATTTTGACATGAAATTTGACATAAATGTGACTGACAGTACCACCAACCTAAAAAAAAAAAATTCTCCAAATCCTTCGACGCGCGCAGTTTAAATTCAAATGTCACGTTATTTTTTGGGCACAGTCGTATTTTAATTATATTTATATAAAATAATACTGTTACCACTTAAGCAAGTGTTCCCAACCCTCATAGCTTATATTATTCGTTGAGAAATAATGACACAATAAAAATATATTTATATTTTATTAACAAACTGTTCTCACACGGATGAGTGTTCTCAATAATATGGCAAATAATGTTGACGATTTTTATGTATAAAAATAAAAACCGTTTGAAAAAAAACAAAGCTACCCTTAGATAAAAGTGTTCCCAGTAAAAAAACTGTTCTCAGATAAAGTTGAGAAACCTTTCGACGTCGTCTGGATCATTTAAAATTAAAAGTTGGAAGATATTTCACAATTTATCAAATAGCTGTTCCCGAGTTTCAAATTGTTATACCACCCTTATAAAGCTAGCAAAATCCATAGCTACCATTAGTCAAAATCTGAACTCATTTTTAGCATGCATAGACTTATGAGTGCCATCAACCAACACAACACTGGTTTTCAGCATATTCTATCATTTGATAAGCTATAGATAGAGATTAGGTTGAAACAACAATTAATTACTTTTATAATTTAGGTTAGGTTTTTCGGTTATACTAACCGGCTATCATACCATACGTTCCTACGAATCCTTAGTAATGCCAGTTTTTGTAATTTAATTTGAAAAACCCCAATAAAAAAAGAAATAATATATACACCATAAAGAAAACAAATTATGTATTTTATATTTTGAGCGTTGCCACTTCGAGAAAATATATAATGTTTTTTCTATATTTGTAGCCCTTATCAAAGTGCATTTATTAATTTAAATTCAATTGATTTTCTTTCAATAAAGAAAGCTTCACCAATTTACACCACAACACCGTTAGCAGCATTTCTCACATCATCTCAATCATCAACAGCCTCCTCATTATCATTAAACCACAAATTTAACGCCGTCGCCGTTGCCGCCGTCAAGTCACGATCAACATATTTCGTTGGCACACAAAACACAAAAGCAAAAGTAACAGCAACAACACAGCGACAGCATCCAAACTTACAATTCGACCGCTAGACAGTGCAACATGACAAATACACCAACAACAATACGACTTATAATAGCACAAATAACAACAAACACTGTTTGGTATAACGGCAACAACAACAACAACAAGGTGACAACATGCAAAATCAATGCAATAAACAAAAACAAAACGAAATCAACGACAACAACAACAACAGTAAATGTGAATGAGTGCGCAAGCGCAGCTTGCATCGTTGGAATTCCGGCAGATTTTCAATACTCACACACACAGATGCATGCATAATTACTTATAAAATGCCGTATAATTACATACGTAAGTACTTAAAATATATTATTACAAACCTATACGTACATATACATATATATTAAAGTAGTAGTTACAACAATTTGACGGCGATTAAGCACAATTCATTTGTCAATGCTCGCTTGCGTTGTGGGTGATTGCGGATGACGCTCAATGAATGGCAGAGACGTGTAGTTAATGCGATAATGACAATGTTTTTTTTTACTAAGTGTGTACTATGTATGTATATACATATGTATGAATGACAAATTTTGTTTTTTGGGGAAAACGAAATACATATTTAGATAATATAAAAGGAAATAAGTTGTAAAAATAAATAGGGATCAGTAACATATGCGTACTATTTCTGTATAGTTAAAATGCAGCTATACACGCTACTTGCTTTCAAATCTGGTTAACTATGCTTATTTAGTTTACAATGTTAGTTCGATTTAATTTTGAAAACTCTTCTCGAGTGAATTTCAAATCTTGTTTCGATTTACAAAACAATAAACTGTTCCCACTTTTTAAATTGTTCCTAGACTGGTTTTGATTATTTTAACTGTTGTTTAAAAATGTCAATTGTACTTCTAAATTTAAGATTTCGCAGCATGGAAACTGTTCTCACTTTTTAAATTGTTCTTAGACTGCTTTTACGTATTTTAACTAACTTCTCGTTGTTAAAAAATATCAATTGTACTTCTTAATTTTAGCCGTCGCAGCAGGAAAACTGTTCCCATTTTGTCAAGGTTCCCAACCTTCTTTTACGTAATTTCTATTGATCCAGTTTAAATTTTTGAAATAATAAACTCACTTTTCCACGTGTTCCCAACACGATTTCAAGTATTTTTAAATCACTTTTCGTTTTCAGCAAAAACTAATATTCAGTCATATAGTCTAATTTAATTAAAGTGTTGCCAGTATGAAAATGTAACATATTATGAAACACTCGATAATTAAATTTAAACTTGAAATAATTTTAACAATTTTTACATCCAAAGTGTCAAATTTACTTACTTATTTTCTTTGTAAAGGGTGATTTTTTAAGAGCTTGATAACTTTTTAAAAAAAAAAACGCATAAAATTTGCAAAATCTCATCGGTTCTTTATTTGAAACGTTAGATTGGTTCATGACATTTACTTTTTGAAGATAATTTCATTTAAATGTTGACCGCGGCTGCGTCTTAGGTGGTCCATTCGGAAAGTCCAATTTTGGGCAACTTTTTCGAGCATTTCGGCCGGAATAGCCCGAATTTCTTCGGAAATGTTGTCTTCCAAAGCTGGAATAGTTGCTGGCTTATTTCTGTAGACTTTAGACTTGACGTAGCCCCACAAAAAATAGTCTAAAGGCGTTAAATCGCATGATCTTGGTGGCCAACTTACGGGTCCATTTCTTGAGATGAATTGTTGTCCGAAGTTTTCCCTCAAAATGGCCATAGAATCGCGAGCTGTGTGGCATGTAGCGCCATCTTGTTGAAACCACATGTCAACCAAGTTCAGTTCTTCCATTTTTGGCAACAAAAAGTTTGTTAGCATCGAACGATAGCGATCGCCATTCACCGTAACGTTGCGTCCAACAGCATCTTTGAAAAATACGGTCCAATGATTCCACCAGCGTACAAACCACACCAAACAGTGCATTTTTCGGGATGCATGGGCAGTTCTTGAACGGCTTCTGGTTGCTCTTCACCCCAAATGCGGCAATTTTGCTTATTTACGTAGCCATTCAACCAGAAATGAGCCTCATCGCTCATCGGACACGGACGCGAAACACATTTCGAACCGAACACTGATTTTGGTAATAAAATTCAATGATTTGCAAGCGTTGCTCGTTAGTAAGTCTATTCATGATGAAATGTCAAAGCATACTGAGCATCTTTCTCTTTGACACCATGTCTGACATCCCACGTGATCTGTCAAATACTACTGCATGAAAATCCTAACCTCAAAAAAATCACCCGTTAGTTAAATACTTCCCATTAAGAAAACTGTTCCCACTTTGTCAAGTTCCTTAACCTTGTTTTTCGTATTTCCTATTGTTCCAGTTTGGATTTTTGAAATAATAAACTGTTCCCATTTTTCAAAGCGTTCCCTACTCGATCGTTTTCAGAAAAAAATAATACTTACATATGTATGTAGTCAAATTTACTCTTTCATTACAGTGTTCTCAGTATAAAAAACTGTTCCCAACGGAACCATATCATTTCATCATATTATGTAGCCCTCAAAAATTTGAACTTGTAATAATTCTAATAATTTTTATATCTCGAAAATACCGATGCCATGTCACGTATCGAAAGCAGCAGCTTTTTTAGACAATTTTAATCTCTTTTTGAAAAATTCTTTGCAGAAATTTTAATTTTCATTCACACACACAGACTCAAAACACTTACATACAATCAACTCACTCGAATTAAAACATTAATTAAACGCTATGTTCGGAAAACTGTACGAGTTCTCATAATATTAAAAAATACATAACAAATCTTCACATATTCCAAGTTAATGAGCATCGCTATAAATATGGGCTTTCAAGGACCCACGCTGTATACAGAGCCCGATCAGAGTAATGTTTATTAAAAATTTAATTGGCATTCCCGCGAGAGAAAGAGCATTATGACGCATAGCGCATAGCGAGCAAGACGAAAAGAGCGCACACAAATAAGAACAGTTAGCGGATGAGCTAAGAAAATCAAGAATCTTGCAGAATAAGTGTAGGAGTGCAATGCCGTGCAATAGAATATTAAAATATGTAAATTGCTGTACGCAAACATGCAAGAATAATTTAATATTACATCGTACATACGTACATATTGCACATGCAATATTTGTTGCACAAGCAATAGTTGGCAACACTGCCATTGTTATGAGCAAAGTATGTGCACTGTGCGAGCAAGTGATGCGATCAGCAGATCCATAGCAATTGCCTTTGATGCAAATTCTATAGGAATCTAACAAAAAGCTGTTTTGTTGTTGTTGTTGTTGTTGTAGTTGGCGCTCAGCAAAGTGATTGAGTGGAATATGCGATGTTTGCCATTGTTAGTGAATTAATTTCTGTAGAAAAAAAGTTAAAATGTGTGCCTTTTGTTGTTGTAGGTGGGTTTGCCAAGTTTTTGTTGCCAATTTGGAGGCAAATTGGCGGTTGTTGTTGTTCTTGGTTTTCGCTACTGCCTTTTTTATTTTTTGTTTTGCGCGCTCACAACAATGCTGATCTAGAAGATCAATTGTAGCGATCTTGCTTATATGTGTGTGTTTGTGTTTGAATATATTTAACATGCGCATGTGTGTGTGCGTGTATCAAAGTACCCCTACCCCTACAACACGCACACATACATTAACATATGCACAGGTTTATTTGAAAAACGAACGGTGCTTTAACGGTGCGCGCTGCGCTGCTGCACGATAACAGCTCCGTCAGCGTCGCTGTCGACCGGCGCAGTCGATGGCAAACAGTGCGCGACACGCTACGAAGCAGTCTGAAAAGAAGAGCGCACCTATCATGTGAACA
The DNA here is from genome assembly GCA_037783105.1 of Bactrocera zonata. Lineage (NCBI taxonomy): Eukaryota > Metazoa > Arthropoda > Insecta > Diptera > Tephritidae > Bactrocera > Bactrocera zonata. Next base: position 529,852 of record JBAWJQ010005995.1, on the reverse strand, counting down.
TTTGGCGGTGAGATGCCTCAGCTGCCTTCACGAGCTGCTAGTTGTTGCTATGATGTGCGCTGTTGTTGTTGGTTTTGTTGTTGTTGCCAACTGCTAATATGTGTGTTCATGCTCGCTGCTGGCGTTTTGTTACACTTGCTGTTGTTGTTCCTTATTTTGAATTTTTGTTTGAAGCTGTTTGTCGCTGTCGCTGTGGCTTTGTTGTTGCTATTGTTTCGTTTCGCTCGTTTTGCTAGTTGCCGCTGCCGAAGCTCAGCAACACTTCAATTATTTTCATTTCATTTATTTGCTGCTAATATGTGAGCGCACCGTTGTACAGCTGTTATTGCTCTGCTTATTGTTATAGCGTAATGTTTTTTTTTTGTTGTTGCTTACTGTAGTTAGCTTCAACGGAGCTATGAAGATGAGTGAGCTTTGCCGCCAAGTCAAGTCAAGCCGAGTCATCAGCAGTCACTACAACTTACATTCCTATTGTTGTTGTTGGTGTTGTTTTTGTTTTGGTGCTTCTCCACAACATCTAGTACATAGATATGGTTTCTGACAGCTAGTTGGCAACGCGCGCCCGCTTCAAACAGCTTATTGATATTTTTTTTTTGCAGCTTTTTCCCCCCACATCTGCTTTGGCTCAGCCGTTGACGCTCAGCTCATCTGCCGCCGCCGCCGCTGCTGTCATCTCTGTGTCGGCCTCCTCAGCGCGCTGGTGCTGGGGCGCTTTGTCGGTCGTTTGTCGTTATAAATAGCGTTGCATCGTCATGTGGAACCCTAATTCATAGCGATCGTGTGTACTAAAAAGTAGCAGTGCCGCTAAACAAAAGACTCAAGTTGCGAACCCGGTAAAGCAAAATTGCGAATGAATTAACGTTGAAATTTGAAAAATAATTCATTTGAGCAAATATCATATATACTTTCGGTGTTATTTATCAGCTGTGGCTGCGTTAAAAAATATATTTTTAAAGACATTTATAGCGTGTGACTAGTGAAAAATATACTTTACCAAGTGTAGTGCAGAACTGACAACAAGCTTTTTAGCTTTAGACATCAAAGGATACTATACAAGGATATTATATTTTGCAACCATAAAAGTATTGAAACTTTTACTGTGTTTACTCAGTGTTTCAACCAGTTTTGGAACAGTTAAAATAATTTCATTTTCAAACAATCGGAAAAAATGATGTCACCGAAATCGTTGCTGTTTATTGTGAGTACAAAAAATGTTTTTTATAAAAATATTTAACTTTAAACTGATCTATTGATTTTTTTTTTGGTTGTGGAATACTTATTTACTCTAAAAGAAAATTTATTATGTAGACTAAATGTAAAAATTAAAAAAAAAAATAATACAAAGAAAATGAAGGAAAAGCATAAAAATATGACGATTAATTTAATATAAAAATATTTAAATTATAATTAAAGATTTTTTTGCAAAAATTTACTAAAAAAGTAAAAATATTAGTAAATAAAAAGTAAAATAAATAAACTGAACTATAAGTAAGCTATGTTGAATAATATGAATAGGAAAAATGTTTAAATTATTTTAGCTAAAGTAAATAACTAATTAAAAAAATCAAATATTAAGGATACAGAAGTTATTAAAACCATATTTGCAAAAAAAAACTAACTAAGAATAAAATAAAATATTAATATAAAATAAAGCAGCAAGCGTTAAAAAAGAGCGTTTACAAAAATTGTAATTCATTTTCGAAACTGTTTCTGAAATTTGATGTCTCACTTTGTGAAATAATAAATTTTAAATTTAATAAATTTAAAGATTAAATGAAAATTTTTTAATGCATATATTAATATGAATACTGTAAATAAATAGTATTAATATTACATTAATAGTAAGAAATCCGAATTTCTTATTTTTTCAAACTCGAAAATTATAATATTTTTAACCACGCACTTTGCATAGCACCAAATAAGGTATTTCTTCCTTTTCCAAATTTAACTAACTTTTTTTCAATTAATTTCCACTTCATTTCTAACTGCTACGAAAATTCGGAGTTACTCCGAAACGTATAAAGTTAGTTTAATATATCAAAATGATTTCCAATTCATTTAGAACTATTCCGAAAATTCGGAGTCACTCCGAAACATATAAATTCAGTTTACTTCATTAAACTGATTTAAAATTCAATTGCTACAAAAATTCGGAGTCACTCCAAAACATATAAATTCAATTTATTATATTCAACTAATTCCAAAACCATTTCTAATTCCTAAGAAAATTCGGAGTTAGTTCTTTCATGTTCTGCCTTTATCATCTTGTATACATACATACATACATTATAAAAAAATTTAAAAATCTAATGGCAATGAAGTTCTAAGAAAGTTTAAAATTCAAGTTACACTTTTGTTAAATCAAAGCGTTCGATAATTCTCTTGTCTCATAAATTCACTGAATATTAAATAATTTGCATACTCTGCTTTTGCTGAACTTAAATTCAAAAGAAACTGTGAAATATATAATTTATTTAAAAAAAAATTTTAAGAAAATAATATTAAAAATCTTTCATGGCTGTCGAATGTCTTGTCTATAACTTCTTCACATTCCTAACTTTCTTAAAATAAATTTTAAACCGATGAGCATTTAAAAGTTTTATTTAAAAAAGGGGAACATTAAAGTTGTTGACACAAGTTGTTAACATTTCTTTACTTTCCTGAGTTTATCCAAAAATAAAATTTTTTCAATTTAGTATTTAAGATTTTCAAAACTTATAATATTACTATAAATACATACTTTGTATAACAACAAATTACTTCTTAATTTTAAATTTTTATTTGGAATTAATTTATATTTAATTAATTAATTTCTATTCAATTAATTTACAATTCACTTATTACTACTACAAAAATTCGTAGTTACTTCAAAAGCTATAAATTCAGTTTATGATATTGACTTAATTTCCCAACCATTTCTAATTATTACGAAAATTCGGAGTTACTCCGAAATTTAAAGAGTTAGTTTTTGATATTAAAATAATTTCCAATTCATTTATAATTATTCCGAAAATTCGGAGTTACTCCGAAACGCAAAAACTCAGTTTATTATACTCACTTCAATTTCTATGCATTTCTAATTACTACGAAAATTCGGAGCTATTCCGAATCGCATAAACTCCATTTATTATATTAAATTAAATACATTTCATTCCTAATTACTTTGAAAATGCGGAGCCATTCAATTCATTTCTAATTACTACATAAATTCGGTATTACTCCGGAACTTGTAAAATTGTTGCGTACAATTACCAAAACTACTGCTTTGTTGTTATAATGTTTAAGATATATGCCTTGTCAAACAACCTCATCGACTTCAAAACAAATACTCTTATCGTCTGATCAATTTTTCTTTGAACTACTGCGCATAATTTTAAAATTATTATAATTTCAAACATGACAGAATAACAAAATTTTAATTAACTTTTTTATTTCACATCCGTTAAACAGTAAATAATAATATTTTACATTTTAGGCGATTGATAGTGAATAATTTAGTTTTGATTTTTTCATATATGTACACACATATCTTGCGAAGAAAAAACTCATTAAGCTAAATAATTCTTTAATAGTGTATAATTTACACTTCTCTAGTTTCGGAACAAAAAATGATTCGCTTTAACGTGTTCAATGCGGATTTGCAACGCTGATATACACAATAGTTATATTTCTCGAATTCTTCGTCTTCAATTTGTTTCATCAACTCAGCACCTAATTTATTTCGCCATTTATTTTTTCCAATTCTCCTTTATTTCATTTATTTATATGCCTTATCAAAATATTTCTTGCTTTTGAGTTCTATATATATGTATGTATATGTATATGTATGCTTATATGACAACCGAAATCTCTAAGTAGCGAAATATAGTGTGAATATGTGCGGATATTATGAAGTACATGCGCCTTGAAGTATGCTACGTGCTGCTTACCTTACTATATTTAGTACGTGTCCTCACTACAAGTAAATTGAAATTGCACAGCTGTCGCACGCACTAGAGAATAGAAAAAATCACGTACCATATTGCAAAGCTAAAAAAAAGGAGCATAAACATGCTTCGCTGATGACAAATGTCATTAAGTGTGAGGGAGTGATAGTGAATATAAACGAAACAGAAATGTGGAACAAGAAAATTGTATTAAGAAAATTAGGTGCTAGCAAAAAAAAGATTGCGATAAATGTGTTTGATAACGAGGTTTTATGAACTGGAAAAAAAGTTTAGTTTAATTGAATATTTCTTAAAGGAAAACTTTGGTTCGTTGGAAAAAATTTTGCAAACGTTTTTTGGAAAAAATTGCTTTCCGTTTTGAAATTCACAAATATATAGAATTATGTGTATAGATAAAAGAAAATAATATTTGCAATAACAGCATTTTTTTAGTATTTTTCATACGAACAAATTCTGAGTTACTTCAAAACGGTGATATTTGCACATTTTTACTATTTTTCACAAAACATATTATTCCGAATTTAGTCCGAGTTACTACAAAGTAGTGATATTTTTTGCACGTTTTACTATTTTTTACAAAACATATTATTCCGAATTTAGTCCGAAAAAGTACTAAAAGTTCGGACTTAACTTCAAAACAGTGATATTTGTTGGTTTTTAATATTTTTCATAAAACAAATTATTCCTAATTTACTCCGAGCAACTCCTAAAAATTCGGAGTTACTTCAAAACATTGATATTTGCTCGTTTTAACTAAAAAGCTCTTGAAAATTATTTTCTTAATAAGTTTTGCACACTTTAACGGTACGCTGAAGCTTTTACGAAAATCATTTAAGACTTCTCACAATTTAAGGACTAAAATCAGAAATATATTTAATTTTGTCTTTATACTTGGATATATATATACATATATACTTGGATATATATATATATTTTACAAATGGACCAAACTTTAATGCATTTAAATACAACAAATCTGTCTAAGCTTTTTCCTTAAATTCTTCCCTCATTTCTAAAACTTCGTGTGTTTCCCATTCACGCAATTTGGTTTACCCAAGCATGTAATACAGCAAATATTTGCTATAACCCACAAGCATACATTTAGGCGTAAAAACATCTGTAGTTGTCATTAAGTGTCATAAGCACTTGAAAACAAATGCGAAATACCGATAGTGGACAAATATTGCTAACACTAGAAATTGCTTAGCCCCAGTCTTTATATTTTTATATATGCGACACATTTCTAGTTACATTAAAAAAATGGGTAAAAAATGAAAAAAGATCCAAAAATTTATTTAGGTTTTGTGTCGCACATTTTATTAGAATTTCGCTAACCTAACAACAAATTATATCCACCAAAATCGCCTCTTGAGCTTACGAGTACTCACAAATGTGTATTTTATGGCTCTCATCAACCCTTACTGCCAACAACAACTGCTGTCATTGTGTAAGGTTGTACTTTGAGGGGCGCTACTGTCAACTGGAAATATTTACTTTGCTTTTTTATTGAAAAGGGTGTATGTTTTTTATGGTGTACTAAAGGATCACAATAGAGCATTTAGTAAAAAACTTATGCGCACTGACAGGCCAAATAAACGAAGTCTGTTTGAGCACTCGCAAATTTTGTTTGTGTGTGTCGAAACCAGTAGCTTTTGTCAAATTATTGACATGCTTACCCACATGACCAAAATGTACATACATACATATGTATACAATATTTGTGAATAAGTATATACATATGTTTTTGTTGTGAGTGCGATGTTGGTTACGCCTTTTTTTACGAACATTTTTCGAGCTCTCACATAAAAAATTAACAAATAAATTTACTACAAGGAAATAAAAAGCAAATTTTACCAAACTTTTCATTGATTTTAGTGCCTACGCACTTTACGCAAATCTTGTTACACTAAATTTTACTCCTAAAACTTAATTTTAAACAAGTTTGTCATTAATCTCAGATACTTTTCATATTTTCGGAGTTACTCCTAATTTTTAATTATTCAGAAAACTCAAAAATTATACAACAGAGCGTTTGCTTTATGTGAAGAAACTTTATACATACGTTACTGCATAAGCTAAGTAATATTCGGAGTTACACCGAAAACTTAAGTCCATTAAAAACTAGTTATTTAAAAATATTTCACTTAAAATTTTGAGTATTACACATTAAATTGCATTTGAAACAAGTTTATCTTCTGATGTTTTTCGGACTTACTCCGAAAATAAAAATAGATATGAAATTCAGATAAAATAGAGGAACAAAAGATTGTGTACAAGAGCACCAACATGTCCGTCCGTTCCTGCATAAGCAGAGCAAAGTTCAGAGTTACTCCGAAAAATTAAATATTTATGAAACTTAAAAATACAGGCGAAATAATTGATCATAAACATAGTGTACACGTAATTGCATAAGCAAAAGCAAAGTTCGGAGTCACTCCGAAAATTTTAACTTTTCCAAAATTAATTATTTCAAAGTAGTTCCCCTTTGAAAATTGCGCTTATACTTTGTTGCGCGAAAATTTATATGAAATGCATTATTATTAATGTATTCTAAGTAGTTTTCAAATATCACAATTTCAACTCCGATATTTTAATTACTCAGAAAATACAATGCACTTGTCAGTTATTATTAAATGGCAGCGCTAAAAACTCCCACCACACAAAAGTGTGCAACACTTTTCACTTCAAAGCGTTATTAAGCGTTTTTTATTACTAATAAAAATATTGTTAGAATTCATAGCCCATTAGTAATGGATAAAGTAGACAAAAGCATATGCTTAAATACGCTAATACAATTAAATATAAATGGTACACGTGTGTTGACCATTTGCATTTTATTACCGCGGTTAACCGCCTAAAAGCATGCGAAATGTTAACAAGCAGCAAACGTATACAAATGCATATCAATATAACCCAACTAAACCGCTTCAAAGTGGGAACATTTTTCTGTGGTGAACAAAACATAACGCAACATGGTTAAAAGGTATGCGAAAAGAATTTTTCAAAATCCAAATATAAAATGGTAATGTAAATATAAACAAATAAATTAAAAGCAAATTTTATAGAGAAACTTTTTTGACGTATTAAATAAAAGTATTTTATGCTGATTTACTTTTGTATTAGAATATGTGGGTGTGGAGTAAAATGGTGAGAGTAGACCGACGCTGTCTAAATAATTGGACTAACAACTTCTCTCACAGCTGTCTACAGCTTAAGTAAACGCTTAACAAACAATATTTGTACGCCTTGCCAATTAGTTTTATTGATTTTAATGCAGACATTGGTGAAGCTGTTCTAACGCCTAAAGGTACGCTAAAATGCGGCAGTAATTGCTGTTGCGCAAGACATAATTAATAACATACAGTAAAACAACATAATTTACATTAAACAACATAAATTGCATTAAAATTTTATTATTAGTTAGCTAATTTTTAATTCCGAAATTTTCAGAACAGCTTTAAAATGACAAAACATATTTTCTTGCTTTATTTTAATATATCTTTGTTTTATAAAATATGTTTCTAACTCTTGCCATTGTATTCCTAATTACTCCGAAAGTATATTACGCATAAAACCACATACGTAAATAAATATATTTTTACTTTTTACATTGCTAACTATCTTCAAGTTAATTTTAAGTTCTCCGAAAATTTTCGGAATTACTCCTAAAAGTAAAAAAATGCTTGTTGGCAATCTTAAATCTCAGTTTTCAGCTAACTTGCTTATTCTACCTTATTTCAATACATATTTAAAAAGATATGTAAACCTTGTCAGCCAACCGCAACGACCACTTAAACAGTCCCATCGCGTTATTTACCTTCCTTGGCTTTTGTACAAGTTTTTGACTTTCTCTAACTCAACCTTCTCTGCAAACGTTCTTGCAACTTATCTTTACGCGGCACTTTTACTTGACTTCTTCGTCGACTTCTCTAACACTTATTTCCGCAAACAATTTTCCGCAAGTTTTCAACTGCAACAACAACACAACGCACAAATATCTTGCCTTGCAGCAGCATCGTCAAGCTTGTCTAGACGCCGCCTTCCCCAAGACCTCAACCACCGCCACCGACAATGGCTGCCTTTAGAACAGACAATTAAAAACGCCCAAAATGCGCGTGGCATCACGTCTTGTTGCACATTGTTATTGCAGCAATGGCAACCGCAGAGTAAAATACTTACCTTTTTTGTATTCTCTCTTTTTTCCTTGATAACGAAGTAAACGTTTGCGGCATAGTCTACGCTTGTCTGTGGACTTTTTTCCTTAGCACTTATTTACTTTTGCTAAGGGGTCGCCACCCCGTACACATATACTTATAAATGCATGCGAGGACGAAGCCCTATCCTTGCTAACAGTATAGGCAATTTTGATGCTGCTTCCCACCACCCTTGAAAATGAAAAAAGTACACCGTAAACACCCAGTCAGATTACTAATAGCAGCTGCAAGTGGGCAGTCATCTGCTCAAATAAATAAAGTAACCCTGAGCATTTGTAGGCTTGGCACACATACATACAAATATAAATAATTTTGGAAGCATTTGGCTACGCTTTTAATGCGATTTTTTCCCTTTTTGAGTGAGAACATAAAAGTCAGTTTAGATTGCCGCCGTTTCAAGGGGTCAAGGTGTGTGGCGTGCATTGAAATCGTATAAAAATTGGACTGTCTATAACTGCAAATGTACTTAACGGTACTAATGTAAGTCTATGTTAGTGTAAGTACGTGTGCAAATATAAAATATTTGCCCTTCTGGCGGCTCACGTTTGCGGCCTTTGGCAGTGAAAATGCAGCGTTTTTGCTTTCTTGCTTGCCACACCCAATCGAAAAACACTTAAAGACCAAGAGGGAAGAAGCAAATATTTACAAAAAATTGTCTGTTATTTATACTATATAAATTTAAAATGTGAATAAAGAAATTTATTCAAGGAAATAAAAAAATATAAATTTATATAATATAATAATAACATAAAAATGTAAATTTCTCCGAAAAACTTGGACTCAATCCGCAAGCCTAAAAATATTCCACTATGAAGTACACTTATCACTTCACACTTATTACTTTTAAACATGTAGCTCAGAACTTTGCCGATCATATTACAGAAGCACTTTCAAAGCAGGAAAAAATTGTATATTCGACTACAAAATACTAATCACTTCTCTCTTGTCACTCCTAACAATTCTAAATTTCTCCGAAAAATTCGGAGTCGTTCATTAAGCAGAAAAATAAATATTCCACTATAAAATACACTTATCGTTTCACTCTCATTACTTCTGAGTAACTCCGAGTTTTGCGGAAGTTTTCCGAAAATAATTCGAAGTCTTTAAGAAAGCAAAAAGAAGTATCTCCACAACAAAATACATTTAACACTGCTCTCTGGTTACTTTTGAGTTACCCCAACTTTTCCGAATTTCTCCGAAAAATTCGGAGTCACTCCGAAAGCAACCAAACAATCTACTACTTAAAAAGCCATCTACTAATTTTTCAATGAAAAATATAGTTTGCCACGCTAAATAATTCACTAAATATCCCCCCACTGTAACAATTGCGTGTTTGTAAATAGCATACCACAAAACTTTAGTCAGATGCCTGTTATGTGAAGTGGCAACAAACGCAATAGCAGTAACAGCAATGACAACCACAAACGGTAAATTCAAGCGTATCAATGCGCCCATACACTTTCAAATACAGACATATTCCTGTATAGATGTGTATGTACAACCATTTCATCGCCGAGAGTTTGTAATGCAACCCACTTAAATGTGTTAATGCTGCGTGTAAAATGCAAAATTCAACAAGAAATGCGCAATTACAATAAATTAAATAAATGAAATCACAATTAATTAAATTGCTTAAGTGCAACAGCATTGGCAACAGCAGCAACAACAACAAAAACGATTTAAGCAAAAATGCTAAAGACAAAATGCAAACAAAGTGGAAACGCCACACACAGCGGCAGCCACAAGTGGCTGCGGTTGGCGAGAGTCATAGAGGCAGTCAGCCGCAGTGATGATGAGGCAAGTGCAGTGACTTGGAAAATAATTAGACAACAAATGGAGCAGCGACTCTAACCAGTACACCTGCATTAAGTGTGTGATAAAATGTAGCATCTTCAAAAGCGAAAGCAGCAACAACCACAAAGATGAGTGTCTGCAAAGTAATTGTTATTGGGCTGTCTAAGTTTGTCCGTCAAGACATTTCGGCTGATGACTTTTGCTTTTTCTTGCCGCTCGCATAGAGGAAAATTTGTTGTGTTGAGATATGCGATAATCCAAGCAACGGCAACAACAACTATGAATAATGGTAATAACAGCAACCGCATGTTGCACACAACAACAAAGCCAACATACATTGGCAAGAGTGGAAGATCTGTTGCATAGCCCGCATTTTTGCATACTGCAACGTTTTTCCATGAAACGCATGGGGAATTCTTCATGCACAGTGGGTCACTTTACAAATACTCAATGTTCATAATTATTTCCGATCGATATAGAATTCAATAAATGCTTGCATAGTTCATAAAAATTAGTATTAAGTCTTCGGAGTTGTCTTGTTCTCACTTATCTTATTTAGAGTTCTCTAAAATTTTTCAGCGATATCGTATTCTTGTTAAATTACATGAAAGATACATATGCTTTATATATTTTCGGAGTATTAAATATTTTGAGTACGTAATTACTTAAACTGATTCTTCAGTTCTTTAAACGCTTAAAATTTTTCAGAGTAATTACAAATATTCGAAGTGTATATTTATTTTGAATTCAAATTTAAATTTTTTTTCGGAGTTACCGTAATCTCTTTAAATTACATGTGAAATACATATTTTTTTATATTCTCGGAGTCATTACAAATATTCTAAGTAGATATTTTTTCAATCTAGTTGGAGTTCTGTAAATGACTACAAATTTTCGGAGTAATTACAAATAATCGAAGTACAAAACTTTTTCTAATTAAAAGACTGAATTCTCCTTAAATTACATGTAGAATACACATTATTAGAATATTTTCGGAGTAATTAAAATATTAACTTTGAGATATTATTTGGCAATTAATTTGGAGTTCTCTAACTGTTTGCAAATTTTCGAAGTAATTACCAATATTCGAAGTCCATATTTAATTTCAATTAAAAAATTTTATTTTTTCAGAGTTTCGTACTGTTTTTTTATACAAATTTTTTAGAATATTTTCCGACCAATTACAAATATTCCGAGTACATTTTTTTAAATTTTTTTAGAGTTCTCTAAATGCTTACATAATTCATTCAAAAAATAAATATTTTCGGAGTTATCTTATTTGCGTTATTTACATATCGAATACAAATACTTATGAAAAGGAACAATTGATTATAATAATGTTATTGCTTTCATAAAACTGAAATTTATAAAAACACTAAAAAAATATATTTTCGGAGTAAATATTTTTAATTTATTTACATACCGAATAAAAATTCTTATGAAAAGGAACAATTGATTATAATAATCTTATCGCTTTCATAAAACTGAATTTACACTAAAAATAGATATTTTCGGAGCAAATTTTTTAATGCTATATCTCCTTTTTAATAAAAAAAACAATAAAGATGATAATTTATAAAAAAAATAACACTGTAAAGGATCTCAACGAAAAACCCACTTATTAAGAATTTTCGGAGTAATAATACTTTAAAATATTTTCGAATTTCAATGTGATATCATAATTTTTTATTCAAAAGTAAATTAACTTTCTGTTTTATTTTCAATCATTACAAAAATTAGCACCAATTTGCAGACTTTCAACCCACTGTGCCACTCTTCTACTCGCCAACACTGGCAGCAATTTTATTTAATAAACGCATACTTTAAATTCCTCCGGCAGCTAATTTATGCTAAACTGCACTGAGTAGAAAAGTGCTCAAGGGGGAGGCGCGTTGGGTGTAGGTTTGATAATTTCAGAAAAAGAAGAAGCAGCAGCGGCACTATGTGCAATAAATACCAATTGCCTGGGCAATGCAAGCGCAATCAAACTGATTAAATGAGGGAACGAGTAATTGAATGCATGAGTCGCGCTCAGCCAGTGTGGCATTGCAACAGCGCAATGAGTGGCAATGATGTTTGCCACAAAATGTTGCAACAAAATAGTGTGCAAATTTCACAAATTTACAAAAACAAATTATTATGAATTTTCCCAAGCGCAAATTCAAAGCGAATCAAATCATTCGAGTGTTTATTGATTGACATTGTTGTTGTTGTTGTTGTTGGTGCAGCTGTTATTGTTTTATGATTTGATTAGCTGTGTAGCTGTGCGTATATAAGTGCCGCAGCACTGGAAAAACTGCTTCGAATCGTTGTTGGAGTGCATGCGCTGGCAGTGAGTGGTGCACCACCACCACCGCCACACACACACGCACGCACACATGTGTGCATACATTTGAGTGGCAATGAGTTACGCGCAGTTTGGTTTACTGATTCGTCTGTTGCAAATAGCCATGTATGTGCAACGCCGAGTTGGCGCGCTTGCCACAAATAATCAACGCTGCATTGTTGCAGCAAAACCGCACGCATTTTTTGCGCCACACACGCGCACATATACATACAGAAAGATGCGCTTGTTTTCATTCTCAGCGCTTGCCTCACATACACACACACTCGCATCAATCTAGCTCAACCACTCGGCAAGCCACTCAACGTCGCTCATTGTTTTTGTTGCTGTTGCTGTTGTTGTTACTGTTTACATTTATTATGACGGCACTGCAGCCGCTGCTGTTGCTAACGCCACTCACGATGGCGATGATGAGTTTGAAGTGGCAAGTGCAAATTGCCAAATTTGTGGGTGTATGTGTGTGTGTGTATATAAGTATGCAGTGGCGTGCGTGTGCGCTGCACTGCTAACCACACAATGGCACTTTTCTGATTGACAAGTGTGGGGCGCTGCGTTGGTGGCGTCGGCACTGGCACGAAGGTGGGCGCCGCGATTGCGTGAGTTTGTGGCGCGTTTGAGCCGTCTCTATTACAATAGCTTGCAACACACTCTGCGGCTTTTGCGTTGGGAAATTACATGGATTTGGAAATGCACACACTCACACATGCGTATTGATACAATTGACAGCAATGCAGACGCATGTTGCAAAAAGTGTTTCAAAAACAGTTTAAAACACACACACATATATATGAATGTAAACTTATATATAAGTATGTGTATACCGTGCCAATCCAAAGATGATAATGAGTTCAACAAAAATAAATGTGATGCGGTAATACCGTTATATCGTACATGCTTCTAACATTTATAGTTCTGTGGCTCGGATTATTTTCCAGGGCAGCTGCACAATCCATGGAGAATTTGTTTTCATTGGACCACTATTTCATATAGCTCCCATACAAATCGTTCAAAATCAAATTCTTCTGCGGATTATTTTATTTGTGCAGGGTATATATTTACAACTTCGGTGCAGCCAAAGTTAATGTTTTCTTCTTCTTCTTATTAAATTTTATATTAAAATATTTGCATTTTTGAACAAAAATTTGTAATTTTCATTATTTTATTTTTCCTACTATTTTTTAAGCAGAATAAACACTTCTGTTAATTTTTTTAGTCATTTCTTTCATATAAAAAAATAAAAATAATACCCTAACACGTTTATATGCTTCTTTCACATACGAATATTTTATGTTATTAGACTATACTAATATAACATTGTAAACAATAATATTTAAAAACAAAACTAAGCCGTAAGCCCTGGCAGCTAGTGCTTCTTACTCTGTAAGATAATAATTGTATTATTATTTTTCTTTTAATAAATAAATAAATAAATAAAAACAAAACTTTCCAAATATTTTTTTCGTATATTTAAAACAATTAATTTTTATATTACAAATTTTTTAAATATTTTTTTTTTTAAACTAATTATTTTTTAAAATAAATTTTTACCTTACTACCATTTTTTTAATTCCTTAAAAATTTTATAGATGTAAATTTTTCTGAAAAAATTTCAAAAATATTCTTTTTAATTTCTAGTTCTACTATTTTGTACACATTTTTTAAAATTGAATATTTTTTTCCAGAAAACAAAATTCCAAATATTTTTTTAATTAATTTTTTTTTTAAATAATCTTGTTTTAGCTCATTTTTTTCTTCATTTTTACAATTTTTTTTTCTCTCTGTAATTTAATAATATTAAATTATTATTATTATTAATTATTATTATTATATTTTTGATGGATGTATTTAATAACCTAAGTTAATTATATTTTACTTATGTATATGTAAAAAATTAAGTAATCCTTTATGTAGATTTGCTCAAGGACAAATCTATCTCTGCCATTACCTACTAGATCTAATTTACTGAATATCTTAATGTAGATAGATTGTAAATAAAGAATGTTAAATAAAAAAAAAAATATACAAAAACTTATTTAATTTTTTAAAAATTGTAAAAAAAAAATTATCTTTTTCAAAAAACACTTTTCTGTCAATGGGTTTGATTTTGAAATAAAATAAAATTATATACAAAAATTTATTTCATTTTTTAAAAATTCTAAAAAAAATTATTTTCTTCAAAAAAAACTTTGCTGTCAATAGTTTTGGTTTTTTGACTTTTTAAATAATTCTTTTGATTTTAATTATTTTTTTTTAATTTTTACAACCTTTTTCTTACCGTAAAAATGTAATAAAATAAAATTGGGTACAAATATATAATTAATTTTTAAAAAATCGAAAAAATTGATGTCTTTCAAAACCAAACTTTTCGGTGAATATTTTTAATTTTTGAATTTTTTAAATAATCTTTTTTAATTTAATTATTTTTTTTTATAATTTTTACAACTTTTTTTCTTTCCGTAAAAATTTAATAAAATACAATTGAATACAAATACTTTTTATTTATTAATAATATTATTATATTTATTTTTTCGAAAAAAAAACTTTTGTGTTAGTATTTTCGAATTTTTTAAATAAATTTTTTTATTTAATTTTTTTATTTAATTTTTACAACTTTTTTTCTTTCCGTAATAATTTAATAATATAAAATTGTATACAAAAATGTATTTAATAATTTTAAAATCGTAAAAAAATTTATATTTTCAGAAAGCCTTTTCCGTGAATATATCTAAAACAACATTTTATTTTTTCTGTTAAAATTTAAATAATTTTTAAATTAAAATTTTTTAGACTGCTTTCGTTACTATTAAAATATAAATACAATTTTGTTCAAAAAGAAGTGCAAAATATTTTTTTGAATTTCTATTTCTAATATTTTGTACTCATTCAATAAAATTTAAATATAATTTCTCTCCAAAAAAAAGATTCGAAATACTTTCCTTTTTTATTTCTAATTTTAGTATTGTGTACTAATTTATTAAAACTTGAATAACTTTTTTTGTTGAAAAAACCAATATATTTTCTCTTCCTACTTTCTAATTCTGGTGTTTTTACTATTTTATTAAAAATTGATTAAAATTTATTTCCAAAAAAATTCAAAAACAAATTCCAAAATATTTTCTCTTTTTAATTTCTAATTGAATTTTTTTATTAATTTTAAAAATTCAAATAAATTTTTTCCAAAAAAATTTAAAAATATTTTTTTTTCTTAATTTCAAATTCGAGTATTTTTTACTAATTTATTAAAGTTTTAATAAAATTTGTCTTCAAAAAATTTTCAAAAATGTTTTCTCTTTTTAATTTCTTATTCAGTTTTTTTATTAATTTTTAAAATTCAAATAAATTTTTTTTCAAAATATTTTTTTTTTTCTTAATTTCAAATTAAATATTTTTTACTAATTTATTAAAATTTTAATAAAACTTGTTTCCAAAAAAATTGCAAAATATTTGTTTTTAATTGGTGGTAATTTATTATAATTTGAATAAAATTTTTTCCCACAAACAATTTTTTTTTTTTAAGTTTTTTTAATTTAGTATTTTGTACTAATTTAGTAAAATTTCAAATTACAATTTCAAAAAAAAAAAATAATTCCAAGGTATTTTTTAATTACTATTTCTAGTAGTTTTTAGTTTTTTACTATTTATATAAAATAATTTAAATAAAATTTATTGTAGTTGTATTGTGTATATATATTTACTTTTTATATGTTAAATATCATTTTCTATACCAAAATTTGAAACGTCATTCTGATGAACTCTGTTTTAGACTTTTGTAAGTTTACCTCTTCCGTTAATTATAAGGCCACACGCCACAGCGGTTTTGTTTTTGCCATCGTATAACCCACTTAGCGCAATCAATCAGACATATGTATCACCTTACCACTTACCATACAGTTGCCTTCACTTCAAATTCTAACTCAAGCAGCAATTCTATTTTTTGATTGGAAATCCAAATTTCAACATTTGCGCCGAAATGCGGTCGTTTTTTCGCACATTTACATGCAAACACGCAAGCAATTGTTGGCATACATATCATTAGCGCCGCCATATTGCCACATGCCACATGCATCAGATTTCTTGCCACAGCTTCGCGTAAGTTACGACACCAAAGGAAATTTGTAATATCAAAAACCGAAAGAAACGATACAGATTGCGGCTACACGTGCTCACCTAAACGCACACACACATACACACTTAGGCAAGTGCTGTCATAAAGAACAATAATATGCGTGAGATAATTCACATTAAGAACACTAATGGTTGCATAATTAATATGCGGATCTGTATGTTTCTCCATGCATGCATAATTTATAACTGCATTCAGTACATACATAAATGTAAATATGGATATAGTATACAATATGAGTACATACGTATGCATGTATGTGTATGTTATGCAATTAGCAATTATAGCTTGTAGCTTTTATGGCAGTGGCTACTGGTGTTCGTTTAGCTTTTGTACAAATTTTTATTGGTCTCAGCCGCTTATGGCTGAGGTGTCAAGCATTTAGTAGCCATACATACATATTTAATAGACAGCAATATCTCATGCCTACTCAGGTGCTTATGTGGCAGCTTTGTTCTAAACAATGCATGTTGTGGCATTAACTTTCGCATGTTCTCAGTGACTTTTATGAGAACTTTCGTAATAATGTCAGTATATATGAAATTCAGTTATAATAGATTTATTATACATACTTCAGCCGCCTAAATATATAAATTATTATATGTAAAAAAAATTAACAAGGAAAACGGTCAACTGCGGTTGCACCGAAACTATAATACCCTTCAAATATACACAATTTCCAAACAAGACGAAACATATAAAAAATATTTAAATTTTTTGGTAACAATTTTACGTGAAAATCCCCGTGACCACACCTAGGCCCATAACTAAGTCTCTGTTAAAGACTGCTTTTAATTTAATTATTATTTTTTTTTTAATTTTTACAACCTTTTTCTTACCGTAAAAATGTAATAGTATAAAATTGTATACAAAAATAGAATTCATATTTTAAAAATCGAAAAAAATTGATATTTTTCAAAACCAAACTTTTACGTGAATATTTTTAATTTTTGAATTTTTTAAATATTTTTTTTTTAATTTAATTAATTTTTTTAATTTATTGTTAAAGACTGCTTTTAGCGAAAAATCTGCAACCTCTTATTAAAGGTATTTATTGGTAAACATTTTTTATTGTATAAGGACAAAAATATTAAAAAAAAAAAGTTTTTCAAAAATAATAAAATTTATTTTTACAAAAAAAAATAAGGACAAAAATATTAAAAAAGAAACCCATAGGATATAGAAAGTTTACTTTAAAAAAATTATTACAATGAGAAAAAATAGTAAGACTTTGTCAAAATTTTAAAGTTCTTAATATATTAAGCATTCAAAATCTATGTCGTCCCTCTCAAAGTAACCCCCCTTGGTCACAATACACTTGTGCCCACTTTTTTCCAATTTTCAAAACAGTTGTTAAAGTCATTTTTCGGAGCAGCCTTCAATGTGCAGAATGATTCACGTTTAAGGGGGTAGTCTAGTCCAGAAGCATTAATTTCAGGTAATTTTTAAAGTGTAAAAAAAGGCAATTAATATTTTAACCATCCATTTTTTTATTAGTTATTTATTAATTTTTAAAGAGTATAGAAAGAAATTAAAAACTAAAAACAGTAAAAAATTTCAAAGATTATGAGCTGACGAAGTGGGGGGTCCCTAAAAATTTCCACGTGACCATGCCCACGATTTCAACCCTCCTAGTTATCTGAAACAAAAAAAAAAAGGTTATTAATCTAGAATAATGTCGCAATGGTCGGAACTACGGAAAAGTGGGAAACATTTTTTTTTTCACAAAATGGCGACTGCCTGAAATTTTTTTTTTTATCACTTTTTCTGACTATTTCGAATTTTTTAAAAATAATAAAAATAAAAATTTTGGGATGGGGCTAGTTCCGACCATAGCCAAGCCTATAAAGAAGACTCTATAAAAATTTCAAGTAAATCGGTCCTTGAGAAATCGTGGGCATCGTTCCGAAAAAGTCAGTTTTAAGAAAAACGCGTTTAAAGTTTCGCATTCCGGCCGAACCAGTTTGGATGCCAGGTCAGAAAAATGCCTATATCTCCGAAAATAATTTGAATTTTGAAAAATCCTCTTGTACACATATTTTTGAATAGTTAAACTTTGAAAATATAAAAAACAAAATTTTCGATTTTTTTAAATTTCTAGACTAGAATACCCCCTTAATGTCTTAAATTGAGCCAAACGGTTTCTCTAGCGCAATAGTTTGAGTTTCCTGAATAGCCAGAGATCACACTGTTAAATCAGGCGAATACGATGGTTACGGCACGATATTGGCTGAAAATACGAATGAAAAAAAATTTACGAAGAATCGATGCAATATGCGACGGTGCATTGTCATGGTGCAAAAACCAAGATTTGTCGTCTCATAATACCGACCTCTTTTTACAAATAGCTTCGCGCAAACGATGCGCAACACTCAAATAGCATTCCTTGTTGACAGGTTGACTAGTCGGAAGAAATTTGGAGTGCACCACACGTCGATGATCGAAGACTACTGTCAATATAAGCAAAGACCAAAAACTGATCGTCAGTAATAATACGTTTTATGGCATCCTGGTAATCGAAAAGCATTATTTTACAGACGTTAACCCAACGCTGTTATCGAAAAAATTTATTGATTTTGGCACCAATCGTGCTTTTACTTTTCTTAGCTCTAATTGATCTTTCAAAATAGCCTTCACTGATCCCTCCGATATTCCAACAATGCCAGTAAAACGCTAACAATTATTAGTCGATTCTCAATCACCAATTCCTCTATTTTATTGATGATCATCAGTAGATGTTGATGGCCGTCCAGGACGTGCGCGTCGTAACGTGTTCTCGAAACTCTTGAAATAATTTGTACCAATCAAGAATACTTTAGCACAACAAAAAATTTACACCGAAGACCTTTTCCAACATTTTGAACATTTCCGCATCAGAAATTTGACTCCACACACAAAATTTAAAGGAACTTCTTTCTTAAATAATTTCACTCATCGAAAAAAGCGCGGAATGCACTTTATGTGCTTCAGAAAGACAAGCGTAAACTAAACATTAATGATTATTTTGATGTGACACATGGCACAGATGTCACTTACAGTCAAACGTTTGTAGAAAAAAAAGAAAAAAAAATATTTCTACGAATAGGTGTTTGCGCAAAATTTAAATTAAAAAGTCTTACTATTTTTTGCCCACAGCAGTAAGTAGGTATTATTTCTTTTTCTTTCTATGAATTTTAATGTAATCTACGATTTTCTGAATACCAAAAATTTCCCATAAGAGCACCATATCCATACTTACATGCATACATATTTACATTTGTGTTCAAAAGTATATATACTATACAATACATACATACATATACAAATCCCACCAAAATTTAATTTAATTTTTTCCATTCTTATCTACCGCCATTAGCGTCATATTGCATGAGAACAAACAGTTGCAATATGCGAATATGCGCGCTTGCCTCTTGCCTCTTGCCTGCTGCCTCTACTTGCAACAGACGCTGGAAACATTTGCCCTTCTTGCTGCGGCCAAAAACGCGTCTAACCTCAAATTCAGTGCAGCCGAAATGAACACAAACATTTGTCTGGCCATAAGCGCTTCACCGAAGTACTTCCATGTGTTGTTAGTGTTCTTGTTGTTGCACTTGTAGCATGTCTGCTGTTCAACCATATTTGTGTTTTGGCTGCTTGTCATGTTGCAAGCAGCGACAAAACGAAAAAAACACACAATATGTGAAGCAGGTCGAAAGAAAAATCGAAATCAAATGCAAATAACAACAAAAAAAAATAACAACAAAGCTAACAAAAGGCAGCCAGTAGTAAAATCAATGCGCAGCAAATAAGGCAGAAGCGAAAGATATTCGAAGATTGCTCAGCAAAAAATGCGCGCATGTGCGAATGTTTTTGTAAGTGTGTGTGTTAGTGTGCGTGTGTGCTTGTAAATATGCACGGTTGGCGCAATGATGCATGCAAGTTGAACTAGCGCGCTTGAATGCTGCGCAAAGGTCAAATTTTCGTATGAGTTTCGGTGCACTTGCAACACACGTACCGACCCATGTGTGCATGCAACAATGTCTTGCCACAAGCGCACAAGTTCATATTTATGTATGTATACATACGAATTTCTGCACATTTTTTCCATTTAGTGCCTGCTTTCAGTGACAATCATTGGCGCTTTTTTGCTGGTGGTTGCATGCCGCAACGGCGCGTTGTTGCCAATATATCAACTAATATTTATTTCTATGTAATTTTTTGCATTTTATTTAATTTTTATTTCGCTTTCAAATCATGTCAAAATATTACCAATATTTATTCGGTTGCATGCCACATGCGCTGACATTGCATGCTGGCACGCCAAACTCAAATGTCGCCCAATCACAATCAGCCTGGCAATAATTTAATTAAATGACAAATAAAAACACGAATTTCGCATATATCAAAAATGGCGCGGCATATGCAAAGTAGCAACAAAATCGAGAAAAAAAATCAATAAATAAATAAATTTGCGAAATTTCAGCCGCTGATACGTTGCATTAACATTGGCAATAAATGTTGCTCATGCATGTGGCACATGAAGCGCTGAATATATTTCCATGTTGCACATAGCTTTCGCACACGCATGGACTTACACATGTATATATATATATATATATATATATATATATATATATATATATAGTTCTGAATATCTGCAAATATTTAAATTTTTTTCACAACAAATATTGTTTTTTTTTTAATAATAAGATATATAAAAATTAATCTACTTTTAATTTTCAAATGTAAAAAAAAATATTTGCTACACATTTTAAGTAAATATTGACTTAAATAAATTTGTTTTAAATATTTTTAGAATTTTTTTTTAATTTTGAAATCCTTAGTAAAAAATATTTCTGTAATTTAAAAATGAAAATTTGTTATTTTGTAATAAATGAAAATATTTTTAATTTTCTTTATACACATTTCTTTAATAATATTAAATATATGATAATATTTCTCATATTTTTAAATACAAAAAAATATTTTTTTAAATATTATTGCCTTTAACCTTTAGTGGACCATTTTTAAATTTCTCAGTTTTTATTAAAAATTTATATCGTTTTAGATTAAAAAACCTTAATCGAAAGTAGATCTTATTTTCAAAGTTTCAACAATATTTGTTGTGTAAAAAAAATTAAATATTTGTAGATATTCAGAACTAATTAAAATTAATTAAAATTTTTTAAATTTATATTTTATTAATTACTTAATTTATATTTAATTAATTTTAATTTTTTAATTAATATATTATAGATATTTTATTTAATTTTAATTTTTTTAATTAATTTATTTTTTTTAATTAATTTAAATGTAATTAATTAAAGTAAATTAATTTTTTTTTCAGAAAATATATTTAACATAAAAATCTATTTAAAAATAGTTTTGAATTATATTAACTAAATGACAACATCAATCATGTTTTTTGTATAAAAAAGTATTATTTTTATGATAAAAGTTTTAATTTTGAAAATATTAATAAAAATAAAATTAAAAGATTTAATTTATTTTAAATTTTAATTAATTTTAAAATTTTTAATTAAGTTAAATTTAACTAAATAAATTAATTAATTTTAATTTTTTTGAATTAATTTAAATTATTTACGTTCACGTTCCTTTCTGGTTACAAATAAATAATTTCTTTTAAAAAAAATTAAATTATTAGATATTTAAAATATGTTGCAAGTAAT
This sequence comes from Bactrocera zonata, assembly GCA_037783105.1. Classification (NCBI taxonomy): domain Eukaryota; kingdom Metazoa; phylum Arthropoda; class Insecta; order Diptera; family Tephritidae; genus Bactrocera; species Bactrocera zonata. The sequence continues at coordinate 507,761 of JBAWJQ010005995.1, read as the reverse complement.
ATTTTGATATTTAAAAATTTAAACACTTTATTATTTTTTTTCAAATGTTTTTTTTTTATTATCTAAAAATAAATTTACTTAAAACAATTATTTTTTTAATCTAAGTGCATAAAAAGAAAAATAAAAAATAGTTCTAAAAATTAAACAAATATTTTTTTTATTTCAGAATAATATACAAGTAAATTTAATATATAAAAATTATTTATGAAACAAATTATTATTCCTATCGCATAAACCATAAATGCATCGTTATTGCATTTGAAGTCCTTAATATCACAAAATGCATCAGCTTCCACCATTTTTTTGCATACATTTTGCCAAACTACAAAATTTCACTCACTAGACTTGATTAGGTGAGGTGACAACCAGAGATTTTGTGCAAAAATTGCTCACCAAGCAGGTGAATTGAATTTACATAGCTTTGACGCGTGAATCGCTGGATTTTGACATGTCAGTTAGAGCGCATAATTTTGCATAGAATAACTAAAATTTTGGTGGAGGTTACAAGTAAATGTAACTCATGAATAACTGATTGCCTGGAAAATATATGCGCATGTGCGAATTTAAGCACACCTAGATCATTTGAATAAAATTTAGAAATGTTTGGTCAGAAAATTTAGTTAGGCGCACCCAATATCTAATAATATGCGAAATTCTAAAATTGTTTTAAATGAGGGAAACAAAAAATTTATTATTATTGGAGTATTATGTTCAATATATTTCTTTTAAATTTATTTTAAATATGGACTTTGTACCAAAGATTTTTACTATTAAAACTGAAGCAGTTTATCTCATTCAAATTACATCAGCAAAAAATTAATTTAATATAATTTAATTAAAAACAAAATAATTAAACTTAAATTAATCGGAGATTAAATAAATGATTTAGTTCACTTAAATTACTTTAATTTAATTATATTAAAATTCTTTTAAAGAAATTAATTTAAAAATTTAAATTTAATTAAAATAATTAATTAAAATTCTTGAAATTAAATTAATTTAACTTAATTTAAAAAAAATTAAAATTATTTTAATTTCAAAGAAATTTAAAATTAATTTAGTTTCAAAAAATTTTAATTAATTATTTTAATTAAATTTTTAATTTTTAAATTAATTAAACGTAATTTAATTTCATTTTAATTAATTTCTTTTCAAAGAATTTTAAATTAAGAAAAATTTAAAATTAATTTAATTTCAAATAATTTTAATTAATTAAATTAAATTAAAAAATAATAATTTAATTTTAAAGAATTTTAAATTATTTAATTAAACTAACTCGACATTGAATTAAATAAAATTTAATTTTTTTAATTAAATCAATTTTTCTTTTTAATTTAAATTAATTAAAATTCTTTAAAAGTAATTAATTTAATTAATATGTATGTAAATTTAAATTTAATTAAAATTATTAAATTAAATTTATTTTTTAAATTTAGTTTTTTCCATAATTTTAATTAATTTACGTTTAATTAAATTTAACTATTTTTTTTTAATTTTAAACGGTTTATCTCATTCAAATTGCATACTTTTTTTTAATAACCGTTTGATTTCAAAATTGCATTTTTTTGTTCTTAAAATAGTGTAATGCCAGTACTCTCGCTTTGAGGTTATAAATTAAAAAAAAAAAAAATATTTTCTTTAATATAAGAAACTAACCATTTCTTATCCCATATCTCTTTATACAAGATTTCAAAATTTAAAACTTCGCATTTTCAAAGCAATTTTAAGTGTTTTCTTACAACAATTATAAATAATAATTTTTTTTACTTTAACTCTTTATCAAACAACTTTTAGCACGCTCTCTACTTAAAAAATAATCCTAAAAGGAAAAAACAGTAATTTAATTTTTTTCCTTACTTCAAAATGTATTTGTTCGCTTTTAATTGAATGTACGTCATCAATCTTAATTTTGACACGTGAGTCCACGGAAATAGAGACTCGCCGAACTACTCATAGCATATTAAAAACAATTTAAGAATTATTTATTTTTTTGTTTAATATTTTTGGCTCTGCGGACTCACTTCAGCAACATTGCCAACTCTGCGAACACTTGACTCAAAATTAAAATCGAATTTATATTTACACAAACATTAGCAAAGGAGGAAGGCATGAAGTAAGCGTGCAATTGAAGATTTCGATATCTATTTTTAAATATTATGCGGCAGGTGTATTTCTATGTATATATGTACATATGTTGGTATATATATCCGCTTGTACATCATAATAAACATTTATGTTTCACATGTGCTTGTTCAAATGATTGTTGAACGCAAACTTGTAGACACCTGCTGAGCTTCAGTACAACTCATGCTACCATAATCGCTCGAAAAAAAGATTCAAACGAATTGTCGGCTAGATTTTTTTTGAGTAAGAAAACATAATAATTAATTAACACATAATAATAATCAATTTTTCTGCCTTCAGGTTAGGATTTTTATATGAAATTTAGCGCTTTTTCACCCACTTCGATTAATATTTAGTATAAGAATTTTTAATTATTTAATTGTTGACGGGTAATCAAAATAGAGAATATGTATTTCAGCTCTTTCGTCTTTTAAAAGTTATCATTTTGAAACTACATCGACTAATGTTTCTACATGAAACTAAAATTCTATTTTGCATAATTAGTATTATTGAATTTTGATACTAAGTTTGCCAAGAAGTTTGAAACACCCAGAAGAATGTTGGAGCCCAAAAAAAAAAAGTTATATAAATGATCAGCATAACGAGCTGATCCATTTTTTTTTTAATGGAGGGAAGCATCAAAAAACGGTGTGCGGATCTTTAATCCACTAAACCTAATCTAATCCCAACTCCAGACTCTCCCACGAAATTACCTGTTCCACCTGACTATGTATTACTTCGTGGGAGGGATAAAACAGCTTTCCAGTTCTTAGTGAACTGAGCCATGAGCGTCGTTCACTGTAAAACTAGCTGAATCCATATTGGAGCCGCATATAATGCAACGGATCTCATTCTTTATTTACCATCATTCTTGACAAGACATTGAGGATTTTATTCGCTTTACCTGCAGTTTACTCTAGGATTTGAGCACTGAGTCTATTATTACTCTCACGTATTTAAGTTGTGGCTGTGAATGATTCTCGCACTCCCCTATGGTGAGAGACATACTTTCTAGACTTCTGTCTTTTACTCAGCCAGTTCTAAAATCATTGAAGAGAACCATTGGCGTAGACCATTTTTGTACTCTTTGTATTTGCTCCGGAGGTCATCTAGCTGTTTAGCCACGACTACCACAATAAGGTCGTGTATGCATGCAATCAATTTAGCGCCCCATAATACTTTAGGTTCTATAGAATGGGGCCTAGTGCCGAGCCTTGCGTTAATCCACTCGAAATAAAGTAGCTCTTGATGCCTACATCGGTACAGATTAATAGTCACTTATTTTCAAAATAACTCATAATAATTTCCGCAAGATATTAAGGAGCGCATATATCATAGAGAGCCGTGATTATGTTTGACCACTTTGCTGAGTTGAAGGTTTTATTCACGTCTACGGTGATTAGCGCGCAGTATTTTTTTGTTCCGCCTTACCATCGCTTGTCACTTACCGCGCATTTCGTAATGTCAACAACATCGTAGAGACCGTCAATGGTGGAGCTCTTGTTCATAAAGCCATATTGTCTTTCTGATAATCCGCCAGTTTTCTGGATTGCTAACTCTAAGCGGTTTCTCACTATACTTTCGTACACTTTGCCAATTGTGTCAAGCATGCACAGTGGTGGATATGAAGCTTCCTCCGGAGGTCTTTTTGGCTTAGGAAGTAGAACCAATCGCTGTACTTTCCATGGGTCGAGAAATATCCCTTCTTTTAAGCACGCATTTTACATTTTTGCGAATAAATTTGGTTTCAAAGTCATGGCTTCCAGTAAGGCTCTGTTTGGTAGGCCATCTAATCCAGGCGCTTTGCTGCATTTAATTTTTCCGGCTACGCTTCTTCTTCACTAACTAGCAGTGGTGACTCTACGACTTCGGTTCGAGGCTTAGAAAAAGAAGGTGTTTTGGAAACACAGTTTCGACTATATTCCTCATAAAAGAAGCGCTTTTGAGTTGTTGTGCCTTATTGTTGAATTGCAGCATTCAGATTGTGTGTATGTGCGGTTCCCCAGGGTTCTTCGTTTGCTTCCTCATAAAGTTTTTCAAAACAATTCTTTTTATTGCGGCCAATGGCTGACTTGAGAAGTTTCTTCTGACTTCTTTTTTCGAGACTGCTTGTATCTTCTTCATGTTAATTACGTTGTAGGCGGCGTCTAGCTGAATGGATTCGACTTAGCCATGACATCTTTATAAAACTACGTATGAATTTTTCTGCAAGACATCGCTACAATATACAAAAATTTTTTCTAAATCAGAAGTAGCGATTTTCCAGATACATACCCACCATAGAAACGTTCAAAATCAAATTTTTGTATGGAAACTTCTTTATTTGTGAAGGGTATTATTTATAGGTATGGTACATATGAAATAAAAACTTTTTCTTGTTTATTCTTAATCATTCTACTGTACTTTGATTTTCTGTTTCTTAACTATTAATCAAAAATAACTATGTATTTCTAAAAAAATTCTATATTTCATTTACTTCAAAACTTAAATGAGTGATTACATTCAACTGAGTTAATTGAATTGTAAATATGTCTTATCATTAATTATATTAAATATTTTTTTCAACTAATTTGATATGTGTGTTTATAATTGTAAGCCAGCGTGTAATTTTTTTCAATTCTTCATGGTGTCGACTTTAAGCGAATTCGCACGCTTCTTGTAGATCATAGTGTTATATACATATTATATTATATTCATATATATGTATATGATGCAATATCATATATATGTGTGTATGTATGTATGAATAATAGAAACAGTATGAGTAGATGAGTACTTATATGGAGAGCTGACTAATGCTTCACTGATTGAAAATGATAATAATGAGTTACTCAGTGCAGTTCAGTGGGTTAAGAGGTGGTGGTCAGCTTTGCAACAGCTGAGTGTGGCACTTAATTGAAATTGTTATGATTTAATGAAATTTTTTATGCTTCATGCATTTGTTGCTTTGTGCTATGCGATTTCAATATTTCAAGGTAAGTGAAAGGATGGTCTGCATTTGAATGGATGAACAGTTTCTGTGTTGAGCAGTTAATAAGGTTTCATTGTAGCAAAAAATAATAGAAACAGTTGAAATAAAAAATAGTAAAAAATATAAAAAATATAAAAATTATATATTATATTTTAAAAAAAAAAAAAAAAAATTAAATATTTAAGGTCAATTTTTTTAAAAGCTTTGAAGTTTACTTAAAGAAACCATAATTAGCTTAAACCAACAATTTTAGTTCAACGTAAGATAATCAAAAAACTTATATACACAAAAAACTTGTACGATATAAATACAGCAAAGCTTCTGTAACTCGAAAATCTCCATAGCTCGAACTATTGAATTGACATCGAAGTTAAATTTCATACAAATTTCATGCCATATCTCGTAGTTTTTTTGTGGATTATGATGCTTCGAGTTAGACTGTAGTAGTTGTGTAGTGTGTAATTACACTGTATATTAGGGTGATTCAAAAAAAAAATTTGTTTTTTTTTCGATTGGTACTCGGAAAAATAAGTTCCTAGACACCTCTAAGAAAGCCTCTTCAAATATGAGTTTTTAATTGTAACGGAAAGGTCCTCCTACATACACTGTTCTATTTTTTCTTATTATCAGATAGAAAAATTTATATCTCGCTTCCAACTACTTGAAAAAATATATTGTTCCTTAGGTTTTGTAGGAAATTGAATGTTCTACAAAAAAGGTCTCCTATGATTTTTTCGTAGATCCAACCGTTTAAAAGATATTAACAGTTAAAGTTTGATTATTTTTAGGAAAATTCTTTATTTCTTATTAATTTTATAACTCAAAGAAAAAATATATTTTGAATGATGAAACTCATAGTTTTGTAGGACATTTTTGAATCACCCTACTGTATTTACATATACAAATTAACTTAATAAACTTATGCAACAGTCACTAAGCAATTTGCTAAAAAATAAGAATTATATCACCAGCTAGACTTGTGATGCGCTCAGTATTCATATAAGCGCTCAGTAGCTGATATCCCACATGATTTTACATGTGAGTGGCCCATAATTCGACTGTGCCACAATTTCATGGCAATTACAGTTAATCTTTAAGTAAATATACGACATTAAATGGCATTAGCATAAACTTTCAAAATGCTAATACAACAAGTGGCTCGTAATAGACTTCCCTTTAGCGCTTCAATGAGACCGTTAAACGCGAAACTCAATATGGTTATGTATGTATAAATGTATATGTATATGTAAGCATATATTAGACAGGGTTCAACCAAAGTTACTTTAGGATGTTAGATACGAAATCATATAACTGCATAGTTACTGTTACCTCTAAAACAAACAATTTTTGTTACCTCTATATGTTGTATGTATTTGCACATGTGCATACGCATACAAATATATATATTGAGGTACATACAAATTGAATTAATCATATGTCGTGTTTGTACTGCAGGTTAATAGCAAATTAATTTGGTACAAATTATCCAGTCAGTGACTGAATCACAAGTAGTTTTTTGGCAATTTTCTACAATGGCACAGTGTGGCAAGCGAAAGAAAAACTAAATGAAAAAGGTGGCTAAAAGTAAGAAAATTCAAAGCTTTCAAATCTAATTCTAATAATGACACAACTTTGGGAAAATTTAAAAATTTTCTTAATAATAAAAAATCAAAAAAAGGTCAAATTTAATTTTTTTGGTACTTTTTTTTGTTTTTTTTTTTTTTTGTTTTAAGATACCATTTGCGTGAAATAAAAATATTGAAAAATATAAATTTTTATTTTTTTAGTTTAAAAATTATTATTTTCTTTCACTCACGTTCTTGCACTCGATTAAGAACTTTCTAATCCGCTAATCAAGTCAGATTAGGTTCGATGTCTGTCTTTCCTTAGCAGTTCGTCAGCTTTACAGATTCCGCTGTGTCTTATCACAAAGTAGCTCGATGCCATTGACAACGAAGTTATTCTTTCCTGAACTAGTTTCGAACGCAACGCAAGTAGGTTAAAGGCTAGCATCGACATCCTACTAAAAAAGTTGATAGTAACTTCTCTGAAGGAGACTACATTCCAGAGCACTAATTCTAGCACTACTTTAGTGGCAACAATAATGACTTGAAACACGTTATAAAAAAGAGGAAGTCTGGAACTGCATAATAAACTGATAGAGAGTTCTGGACAATATACTCCTCTACCCAACTTTCTTCAAGCTTTGAACCATTCGTAACTCCCACATATGACGATCCAAAAAATCTGATATATACTCAAAGCGTGCGAGGTTTTCGGAATGTTCAGACACATATTAACTTAGAAACGCAGGTTCTCTGAGATAGAGTCTGATAGCAACTATCATGTCCATACATCTTCCGGAGACATCTATGGCACTATATGCTGATTTACATACAGCTTCATAGCTTTTCCTTGCAAATTTGGGTCCTATACCACACAAAGATCCCATAGTACATATTTTTTATGACTATGAAGTCAAAGAGTTTGTCGGTGACAGACTCCATCTTTTGTGAATGACTCTTCTGCAGGAATACAAGGCAATCAATGCTTCAAGGAACTTGTATCTTCAAACAAAAAATCGTTTCAGTTCGTGAGTCAATGGAAGCCTTTTCCTTGCAAATTCCGGCCCTCAACCAGTCAAAGAGGCCACTTCCGACCGATTAGTTAAGACGCCGAGGTTCCTTTCCGTTAACGCCTACACGTACATTGTCTGCATAGGCAACCGACCGGCAGCCACGATCCGCAAGTTATTTCAGTCGTTGACATTAATGACCTAAATCGATGGAAGAGGCAAAAGAACTTTACCTTGAGCAAAAAACGAGTCTGGTACCTTATTAAAAAAAAAAAAAAAACAATGTATTAGTATAATATTGGAAATTTCCAAAAATTTAATATTTTTTTAAAAATTTAAATTTTTTTCAAATGCTCCTATGCATTTCAATGACTTAAAAGGCCGCGTCTCTAATTATTGTTTTTTTTTTTAGTGAAGACTCAACTGTCTACTCTTCTTTGGTTTCTTGTTCCTTTGAACACTGAACAAATATTTCTTTTGTACAAATCAATTCATTTCGAAGACAAAGCCAAAGATCACCTCAAAAATGGGACTTATGTGAAAACTCAAAAGCTTGAGTTACTGCTAGCCATTAATATTTAAACAGCAGAGCTTGCTGACTTACAACATAACGGCGCCATAACAGTAAAAAAAAGCAATTTCTTTGATTTCTTAAAACACACATGCACTCCTAACCCAAGTACTCCCTGGCAGATAAAAGTGTTTATTTAATTTATTTTTTCATTTTATTGCTTTTCTTATTGTCTTTTCTTATTGTTATTTCTGCCATTAGTTTATACTTTTATTTTTCATTGTACATAATTTGTAAGTCAATTTACCGCTTAAGTTTCGCCTAAGTCGCAGTTGCGAGAAAAAGCAGCTCGTGTAGACAATTAGAAAATCAGACAGCGTACGCGGCTTGGAAAGCAGCCTTAGGAACAACTTTCAGTGTCCAAGAGCAATTGCTGATGCTGGGCAACATTCAGTGCAGCGGCTAATCAAATGAAACTTCGTATTTTTTGAAGAAGAGGAAAAATCAGGAAGAAAAGAAGGAATTGCTTCAAGTAATTGTTCGGTATTATTTACTTATTTTTTATACACTGAGCAGGGTATATTAAGTTTGCTTCGATGTTTGAAATATAAATGCTTAACAGGGGGAGCTGAGTCGATTTGGTCATAGCCGTCAGTCTGTCCGCTGTTCCTATATATACGAACTAGTCCCTCAGTTTTTGAGATATCGAACTGAAATTTTGCACACCTTTTTTTCTCCTCAAAAAGTTTATCATTTACCAAAATCGAACTACTATAAGATATAGTTGTCATAAAAATTTATCGATCAAAATAAAGTTGTTGTACGAAAAAATTTTTTATTTGACGAGATAGCTACACGAAATTTGGCAAGGAACATTTTGTAAAGCAGCGCTTCAATCTCCGAAAATATTTTTCATATCAGATAACTATAGCATATAGTTGCCTTATAAACTGAGCGTTTGAAATCAAATTCTTGAGCACTTGTAAAGGGTCTTATAGCTTCGACGCAAGCGAAATGAACGTTTTTTCTTCAAATTTTAGTGAAAATAATTAAATAAATATTTCTATATTTTTTTAATTTTTTTTATTTTGATTTTTTTTTTTTTTAATTTTTTTTTTTTTTTGTTTTTGCAAAAACACAAATATAACCAATACATGTATCATTGTTTTATACTATTTTCTCTGGGGACCCGTTCCGTTTACTTATTTCGTCTTCTTTTTTAGTTTTAACTAATTGCACATTGTTGTGCGATTGGTTTGTGTTAAATTGATAAAGTATCGATTTGCTGTTGAGATTTGCTAACAAGCTTGTTGATAGCTATTAACCATTTTGTGTGTTTTTCCAATCAAAGTGGTTGGAATTATTTCTTTTTTTCTACGGTTTTTTACTATTAACTAAACGAAGTGCACGATTTGAAAAGGTTCATTGAATTTTGGTTAAAAAATAAAAAAATAAAAAAATCAGAAAAATACAAAAAACGGTGGAAAAAGATAATAGTAAGATTTTTTTTTTAAACTTTTTTCAAAAAGCATAGTACAATAATGGAAAATTAAATGCATTTGATTTTTTCAAAAAGCATAGTGCATAGTAATCGAAAATGAAATGCATTGAATGGTTTACATATTAGTACCAGAGAATCTCTTAATGAGAGGATAAAAATACGATATTTAAAAAAAAAAAATTATATAATTTACAAAAATGGATTCTTAACAACGTAGAACTTATTGCGATTGGAAAACTCTCCAAAATACATATATGACAATATGCATGTAATTCTTCACTGATTAGTTTGATAAAAATTTAAGACAAAGCAACATTAAACATTCACGTGATTTGTACCAATTAGAAACTTCAAAAATTTTAAGCGATAAAGTTCAATTTTCCTTTTAACCTCAAATTATTCCTTTTACTGTTAATATACCTCGTTTCACGATTGCTTCGTTACTTTATACGCGTTCAGCCTAAATGTAGGCAAAATTTAATGGAATTTTTATTTATTTCAAACGCAGCTCGAATTATTTATAAAAAAACACACCATAGTTTGTGGTGAAAAACCAACTAGAACGAGTATTAAAGCATTTTTCGAAACTTTCTTTTTAATCTAAAAAGTTAGGCTAGTAAAAGTTTAGTTTGCTGCCAATTAATGTATAATAATAAATTTATTATTAGCAGCCATAATACGAAAATGATAACAGTGAACAAAAATTTATACACTGAAATAAAAAATCACCCGAAAACTATAATAAAATTTCACAACCTCTTCACTTCTAATGAAACTATTAAAAAAGTGAAGAATATGGTGCTTGGAACCCGTCAGACAAGTGTTAGAGAGATGGCAAGAGAGCTCCACAGCTCCCGTGATTCCATTCGAATGATTTTTATGAATATTTGGGGCATAAAACGCGTTCTTGCTCGTTCCGATAAAGCTGATTTTTTTTCAAAAAAATACGATTGTCACCGAATTTAAAGCCAAAACCGAAATGAATACCAGCGATCAACTACCGTATTCAACGATTTGGTTCAGGGTGATTTATTCTTGTTCCTCATAGTGAAATTGCCGCTCGGTGGAACTCGTTTTAAGTCGATCGAAGAGATGAAACAAAATTCGCCGAAGAAGCTGAAGACCATGACTAGTCTAAATATATATTTCTTGCGATTTTTTAGTTCGGAAAATATTATATTATGTGGATTTTGTGATCTACCATTAAAGGATGAAATATTGGACTATATATAAAAAGATTTAAAACATATTCGAAGCGATTGATTCAATTACATTATTGTGAAAGCTTATTCTTATTCAGCCCAAATGTAGGCAATGTTTAAAAACTATTAAAACACACCATGGAGCAAGGAGAAAAATTCCTAAAATATCAGTGACTGCTAAATCGTCTTCTTTACAGTTGATAATTTAATAATATATAACAACAACTTAAATTTACCCCAATTTCATGTCTATTAGTAACACTTCACTTTTCCAGTTTCCTAAGTTTTCAACTAACCAAAAATTAAAGTTCAATAAGTCGTTTAATTTCCACTTATAATTGTTTTCCGCACATCAATACTCGTACCGTTGTCTGCAAATGCCAAACACGCCACGCAAAACGCCAACGATTTCAAGTGCGCAAGCATACAAACACACTCATGCCGAGAGACATGCGCGCCGAAGCGCTCTTAAGTGTCATGCAACAGTCGGCGCAGCGCTACCGCACAGTCAACACAAATGGTTAAGCCAAATCCACTGAGCAAAGACAGCTAAACGCGCCCACTTGAGACGGCGCAACAACAACGAGGCGGCACTTTGCGGAGTTAGCACTAAGCCAACACTTAGCAAGCAGAAGACAAGCGCTAAGCGCATGTGAGCGCCCAAACAAAGCCATGTTTAGTGGCAATAAAGTAATAGCATTTGCTGTTTTTGTTGTTGTTATTATTGGAGTGTATTGATTTTACCGCTGTTGTTGTTGTTGCATGCTGAAATGTTAATTATTGCGGCTTTTTATGGTTACCAGCGGCAGGTAATAGCAAGCGTTATTTGTTGTATGTAAGTTTTGTTGTTGGTTTTGCGTTTGCTTTTTCTTCTGCTAGCTGTGCTGGTGTTGTTCTATTAGAATTTATGGAATTTTATGTAGCCACAGACATTTGTTGTACTACAAATTGGCTATGTTGCGTACCGGACATGGCTACTCAAGTTGCGGCAAGTGTTGTAAACAATGTGGTGATGCTGTTGTAGTTGTAATATTTCGTGCACTTACATGTTTTACACATGGCAAAATAATATATATATTTTTTTTTTTGATTTTTATTTTCTGCTTTTTAGAAGTGTTTCTGTTGAAGATGTACTTTGGACCGCATTTTTTGCTTTATTGTCGTTTTTGTTGTTTTAACGTTGCTTATTGCGTCGTGTAGGCACACATCAACATTTGCCTCACTTGCCAGTAATTGAATGGCATGTTTCCGCTGCGTTAAGTGCCTGTCATATTACCAACCAAAATTTTGGCGCAAAAGTAGAGCAAGTTCGTTGCTTAAGTCTTTCGTTTTGTCTTGCGGGACGCTTGAACTGGTTGCCCTTAGAGGCCTCTGGCCCTGCAATTAAGCGTGTGTTGCGCATAAAAAATATGTTTCTGCACTAACAGTACATGTTACTAGTTGTATAGCATGAAAATATGTTTAAGTGGCGTCTATGAAAATATCAAAAATTTATGTTTTTCTTATTTTCCACTATTTTTTATAATTTTTTTTTTTTTACTTTTTTGTGCGCATTTTAACATTCATTAGCAACTGTGGGGCATTTTTCGCCTTTAACACCGCATATTGTTGCAAATATTTCACGCTCTGCAACTAAAATTTGCAGCATGCTGCCACTGCAACGCCCACTCACTCTTCAGCTGCCACGTCGTCCGCGTACAAATAATAACAAATGGGCAGGAAGAGGGCGGCCAAAAATTTTGATGGCCACTCTTGGCCAGACAAAGCCCGCTTTGTTGCTGAAGAATTACCACTAAAACAATAATAATAAATATGAAATAGGCGCTCATAAAGTCATATAAACGACTCGCTGCGGCCGGCTAGCTGTGCGCGGGTAATAATTTTTGCAAAATTGCCTCTTGACTGCACATCAGCATACAAAGGAGAAAAAGATGCAAGCAGCAGCGATAAAAAAGTTATGTAGCTGTATTATTGTGGGCTGGCACTAAACGCGCACTACCGTTGCGAACGAAGCGCACACCCGTGCGCAAAAGCAGATAATCAAACATACAAGTGTGGACGCTTACAAGCGAGCATATATTGGCGGCTGGCAGCTGTTATGCGTTGCTTTTGTGCTGTTTGTTGTTGTTGCAAATGCTTTCAAATGGCCATGCGCTCAACACATCAATCATTTATGCAATTATTCATTGATGAAAACAAAAGATCGCTTTGTATAGATTCGCCTCGTGGTTAGCAAAGCAACGGTAGCTGTTTTATGGCAAAAGGTGGAGATTTGCGCACTGAAATATTGGCGGCTTTGTGAGTTGTTGTGCTAATTAAAACTTCAAAAAGCTATTGTATGCGAAATGGAGAGGTTATCATTTAAGATTTAGATTATTTAGTAAAATATGCGCTAAAGCAGTGTATTTTGGTTTGAGATAATGAAAAACTGACATGTAAAGAAAGCAATGAAAACGAAAGTACATTTAAGGGTTTGATATAGTCTCATGAAGTTATTTTAGTTTTGTTTCCTTTTATGTTTTAAGTTTTAAAATAAAAAAACTTTAAAATTTAATATATGCAAAAATAAAAATAATCCAATAATTCGTGTTTCAATTAAAAAAATCTTTAAAATTATTTATAATAAATATGTTGTTAAGTATTATTCAGTAAATACTATAATTTATGAAATATAAAATAACAAGAAGTTTAAATTGTCAAATTTCCAAGATTTATTGTCTGATATCCAACTTTTCCACAATTTATAGCGTTAAAATGATAACGATAATAATGATTTATATTTATAACATATTTTTGTTTACTTTATTTCTATTTTAATTAGTTTTCACTTAATTTATATTCATTCCTAGATTTTTAATTATCAACTCTTCAAAGTTTCATAGACTTATTTATCATTCAAAATTTTTGTTTTCAACCAACTTAAAATCGAAAAACTATTAAAAAATTTATAAAGCTTTATGCAGAATAACAAATAATAGATAATAGATAACAAATAACAAATAATAAATAATAAATAATAAATAACAAATAATAGAAAATAGATAATAGATAATAAATAATAGATAATTGATAATAGATAATAAATAAAAGATAATAGATAATTGACAATAGCTAATAGATAATAGAAAACAAATAATAGATAACAGATGAAAGATGAAAGATGAAAGATAGTAGAGATACAAGATAATAGATAAAAAATATTTTTCTACACTATAATTTTTCAAAAAAGCTTTATTAGTAATTAAACATTTCTGCATACCTGGCTTGATAATTTTTTTATTAAATATATTTTCTGTTTTAAAATTTAAAAAATTATTTTTTTTTTTAATTACTAATGCTTAATATGTTTTCGTTTCTTTTACGTTTTTCTTAAATAAATTTATTCAAAATTTAAAATATTTCAAAAATTTGAATCCAACAGCTGATTTTTTATTTTGATTTACAGCTCTACTTTGTCGTTACTTTTAGCTTTATGAGCAACGTTTTTAATACAAATATTTTTGATATTTTAATAAAAAAAAATATTTTTGTAATACATTTTTTAAATTTATTTTTATAAATATTTGTAATAACTTTTTGTTTTTTTTTTAATTGAAAATATTTTTAATTAAAATTTTTTAATAAAAAATTTAAATTTTTGACTAAACAAATTTTCTGTAATAAATTTTTAAGCAATTTAATTTTATATATTTTCGTAGTAACTTTTTAAAAATTTGTTTAGTTGAAAATATTTTTAATTCTGATTTTTAATAAAAATTTTTTATTTTACAAAAAAATGTTAGTAGTAAATTTTTAAGCAATTTTATTTTATATTTTTGTAACAACTTCTTTAAAACCTTTGTTGTTGAAAATATTTTTAATTCCGAATCTTTAATAAAAACATATTTATGTTAAAATTATTTAAATTTTTTTTTAGTTGAATCCAATTTTTTAATAAAAAATATTTTTGAAATAAATTTTTTAAATTTCTTTTTATAAATTTTTTGAATAACTTTTTAATTTTTTTTTAATATTGAAAATATATTTTATTAAAATTTTGTAATAAAAAATTTCAAGTTTTTTAGAAAAATTTTTTTTGTAATAAATTTTTAATCAATATTATTTTATACATTTTTGTAATAGCATTTTTAAAATTTTTTTAGTTGGAAATATTTTTAATTCTGATTTTTTAATAAAAAAATATTTATGTTAAAATTTAAAAATTTTTTTTAGTTTAATTCAATTTTTTAATAAGAAAATATTTTTGTTATAACTTTTTTAATTCTTTTTTAGTTCAAAATATTTTTAATTCCACCTTTTTAAAAAAAGCAATTGTAATAACTTTTTTAGAAATATTTATGTTAAAATTATTAACATTTTTTTAGTTGATTCCAATTTTTTAACAAAAAATTACTTTGTAATAACTTAAATTTTTTTTAAATTAAAAAAATCTATTATAAAAATATATAAATTTTTTTATAACTTTTTTAATTATTTGTTAGTTCAAAATACTTTTGATTCCAATTTTTTAATAAAAATAATTGTAATAACTTTTTAAAAAATTGTTTTCGTTGAAAATAGTTTTAATTCCAATTTTTTAATAAAACACTATTTTCGTAATAACCTTTTTTTATTTTTTTGTTGGGAGATAGTTGTTAATTTTTTTGATTCCAATATATAATTAAATATAATATTTTCTTAAAAACTTGGTTTTTTATTTTTTTCCTCAAAGATATATTTGAGAATATATTCAAATTAAAATTTTTAATTGAAAACAATATTTATTTTTTTTTATATTTTTCAGTTAATTGAAAAGTCTGCTTTTACTATTTTAAATGTTTCATTCGGAAATTAAAATTATTTTAATCAAATAAAATGTAGAAATGTAGTTGGGTGGGGCGTATACGTAACCAAATATTGTTCAATGTACAAATAACATCATCAGCGAAAATATTAAAAAAAAATTACTATATATTTTACATCAAACTCATACGATTCAAACTTGACAACCCACTATACATTGCAGTGCAAGCCAACAACATATGCCACTAAACTGCAGTTTTACACGCTAAAGCTTTTACTAACATCTTCATTTTGCCAGCGCAAAGGTCAAACCAAACCACTCACACACAAAAAAATAAATTAAGCCATTAGCGTAGGCTACCAAATTCACATAAACGCGCTTGTAACGCAAAATAAATCAAACCAAATAATCAAAATGTCAATTAAATTATAATGTCGCACTCAACAAGCATACCAATCAACGAAAACGAAACTAAAACTGACATTTACCGCCTGCTTTTCACACAAGCGAACCAACAATTTGAGCGGTATTTGTAGATCTACATAGCGGCAAGCACATTTTTATTGTTGTAGCGGCAAGCCAGCTTTTGGCCACTCATTGATTTGTGCTTAATTGAAATCAAGGCACTAAAATTGTTCAACACTCACACACATATATATATACAAACACATGTGTGCTCCTAAGAAATCTCAGAGTTGACCCGCGAAGCTGGGTGAACCACATGTGGCAGCGACAAGCTGTGCATGCTGTGATCGCCAGCGCCGCAAACGCACCTAAAAATCTGCTAAACAATCTAAATCTGCAGACAAAGTGCACAGCAACAACAAAAATAAGTGCTAGACTGGTTGAGATGTGCAAAGCTCTGCATGTACTTACTTACTATATATGGGCAGCAAGTAAAATCTTGAGTTGCAACAATAACAACACATGTTGCCACTCCACGCTCTCAAATATCTCTAGCGTTGCGATTGTCGATGTAGTGTGGCTAAAACAATTTATTTGACATTTTTGTAAGATTTATGAGATGCAGATTTTCGCATAGAAAATATGTATATTAAATATGCAAAGCCTTGCAGCGTGCGATTATTTATATTAGACAGTTAATGAAGCAGTTAAATGGCAACAACATATGTTGTACGTCTTTATATGCATATATCTGTATATATAGATATATATGCGAGTGTGTCTGCATTCTTATAAGTTAGTCACTTTAATTAAGTTAATTGCTTTATCTGCGACACAACAACAATCAGCTGTTGCGTTCACATTAAACGGCACTTTAGCAGCTGCCAGACAGCCTGCGTTGTTGACTACTCGCATTGCGCTGCTTGGCGTACTATTTCTTCTTCTTGGCAACTTGTCAACCGTTCCGTGGCTAGGTGAGTAGCTGAAGACCGCCTGCTGCGATTGTGAACTGCTCTGCAGCGAAGTTATCGCGCTTTTAAAATTGCTGGCAAATATAGAATTAAAAAATATATATAATTTATTGCTCTTTAACCTAAGGCAAAATTCATAGTCAATAATAATATTAATAACCATAATAATAGTGCAACTGGTGAGCAATTTGGCAATATTTAAATTCTTTTTGGTTTTCTTTTGAAATGGTTAAAAAAAATTAAGCTAATTTGCCGTTGTTAGCGATAATTGTGGCCTTATTATATTGTATATACATATATTTAATACTTATATAAGAAAAATATCAAATGTTGGTTTGTGTAAAAAAAATCCAAGTTAAATTTTATAATGCAATAGTGGAGCGCAAAAAATAAGATGCTGTTCGGAAAAAATATAAAAATATTAAAAATATATCTTAAAAAATTCAATACTTTACTAAACATGTATTACTGAAAATTTAGCAGCTTTTAAAGTGGGCGTTTGAGTTATTGACTACCACTACCAAGTTAGCCAATTGGCTACGTCGAGTCAATAAAAATATAACTTTAAAATTGATAAGCGTTTCTTCAAGCTGTATATGTATGTGTAGTCGAATGGTGTGAAGACTGCAAATTTTTATAGACCCATAAAGCCTTATTAGGCAAAGTACAAACAGTTAAAACTATAAAATTTTAAAATTATGACTCATTGCCACCGTATTTGGAAATTATGTAATTAATTAATTAAGTAAGCCACAATACGAACCAGTTACGAATGGGCTTGAAATATATAGCATAATGTCGATAAATAGTATAATAACAGATAACAAATTGCGTTTTGAAAAGAAGTTCCATTTTACTAGCGTCCATTAAGTAATCTCAAATATTATTTCTTCCAAAAATTGTTTGAGAGCAAAGCAATTCATAAATTGGCATAAAGAGTTTCCAAAGGACTACTTAGTTCACTATTTTTTTTTTTTTTTTTTTTTTATTATATGACATATATTAGAGAATTACTTAAATTATCCAATTACTCTTGTGATTACCAAATTATAATAAAAGGAATTAAAACAGCCTATTCAATAAACGATTACCACTAAAACATGAAATTGAATCAGTATAGAAATGCCATCAGACCTGCTAGATTTAGATACGAAAAGAGGCAAGTTTGTATTCTGCTTTGTAATCTAAGCAATTATTTGATTACCAATTACTTTTTGATTACCTTGGCCAGAATGAATGGGAATAAGTCAGACTGCAAATACTAATGAGAACTGTTAAATTTATTTTATGATTTGTAATCCAAACGATTACTTGATTACCAATTACTTTTTGATTACCATGACTATAATGAATGGAAATAAGTCAGGCTACAAATACTAATGAGAGTTCTTAAATTTATTTTATGATTTGTAATCCAAACGATTACTTGATTACCAATTACATTTTGATTACCATGGCTATAAGAATGGAAATAAGTCAGGCTACAAATACTAATGAGAGCTCTTAAATTTATTTTATGATTTGTAATCCAAACGATTACTTGATTACCAATTACATTTTGATTACCATGGCTATAAGAATGGAAATAAGTCAGGCTACAAGTACAAATGGGAGCTCTTAAATTTATTTTATGATATGTAATCCAAACGATCATTTGATTACCAATTACTTGTTGATTACCATGACTATAATGAATGGCAATAAGTCAGACTACAAATACTAATGGGAGCTCTTAAATTTATTTTATGATTTGTAATCCAAACGATTACTTGATTACCAATTACTTTTTGATTACCATGACTATAATGAATGGAAATAAGTCAGACTAGAAATACTAATGAGAGCTCTTAAATTTATTTTATGATTTGTAATCCAAACGATTATTTGATTACCAATTACATTTTGATTACCATGGCTATAAAGAATGAAAGTCACCCCCGAAATTGTTATTATGAATTGTAATCCAAACAATTACTTGTTTGCAGTAATTATAAATTCATGTTGTTAAACCAACTAAAGACAGATTTTTTACTTGTCTTAAAATCAAATATAAAAATAAGAAGTAATTATTAAATTACTTTTTCGATAACTAAAATTAATCATATTAAATTAATGAATTAATCTAAATGTGTTAATCAGTACTGTTATGTTTATAATGTTATTAGTAATGCAAAAAAATGTTGGGTGAACATAATAATTAATTCACGTAATTAGTAGTTGGCAAAGGTAAAAAATGTACTTAATAAATATTCGATTACTTTTTTGATTAATTAACCGCTGGTCTACAGATATGAACCAGAGCTTTCATATTTAGATTACCATTACTAATCTAAGCAAATACTTTATTACCGTAATTATAATAAGTAATTAAAGTAGTTAATGGACAGTTTACTTAAAAGTACATAGTCAAAAACACTTATTAAATATTATTACTATTAAAATTCAATAAATGGTAAGCTTAAAATATTTAATATTGTTTTCCATCAACATAATTAAAACAAAAAATATGTAATCACACATCAATTATCTTTTGCATTACTAGAAATGCTTTCGAAGACGGATTTCTTCATCTGTTTCGAAGAAAACGATAAACATATAACTATTGTAACAGTTATTTAATGTTAATACAAATAACGGTTAGGTGGACAACAATATTATATACACTGTAACCGTTATGTGCTCAACAATATTGTTCTTTACAATATAAGTATTGCGAGATTATTTATGAGAATTGCATAAATAATCTAAATAGCTAAACAACGGCGTTTAATTCAAAGCTAAGAGACAATTCCAACACTTACGTTGATTTGCAGCTGCGCCGGCTTTCATTTGCACAAGCCAAGCAATTGCGCTTCGCTGACAGCAGACACAGTTCGCACCGCTCAATGGCAAAGGTATGACGTTGCGTATGATGAACTTATGCACATGCGAGCAGATGCAATTAGCATATCGCGATGCGACTACAACAACACTTTCCAAGCACCAAACGCGTTAATTTGCATAATTAATATAAGCGGCAAAGAAATACACACACACATACACACATTTGGGCAGACAGTTGTTGTTGTGTGCAGGCAAGCAAACTGCTGTTTAAAATAGAAATATGATCAGAAATATCACACAATCAAACGAGACATGCAAGAACATAACGAGTGCTAAGAAATAACGTTTATTTCAGCTTCAATGCGCTGATGTTGCTGCTTATATCATCTTTATGTGTGTTTGCAGTTATTTATTTATATGCATTTATGTAATAAAATGGTGATAATAACAACAATGTATTGTTGGTGATTGCATTTTAATCGCAGCAAATCATGCGGCACGCTGACGAGCCGTTAATTATACAATAAAACTCATTAAGCAAATAGTTGGAGAAAATTACGACTAACAATTAGTAATAATTATTAAATAATACAAACATGCAAACAGCTGAAAGAGACATTTAAGAGGTGTGTATTGTGCTATTTGGGGAGGTCTTACAGTTTTAATGTTGTAGAAAATAGTTTTGAATAGACTTAAGGCGTTTTTAGTGTCAATAAAAACTTATGCAAAATAATAAAGACCTTTCGAAACTCCAAGTAGGCCATATTAGTACTCAATATTTCACAGTTTACTCCTGAAAATCTAAAATTTTTGAATTTCCCAAAATCGTTTGAAACAAAACCTTTCAAGTACTCAATACTTCACAATTTACTCTTGAAAATCTAAAATTTTTGAATTTTCCAAATTCGTTTGAAACAAAACCTTTCAAGCGCGTGCCAATCAAACATTTTCTCAATTTTAATAGAACTCTGGCTAACTTCTCTCATTACTAAGTCTTAAATTATTAAACTTTAAACATTAAAAACCATATTAAGGCAACTTTTTGAATTAAATTCAATAAAAAAAATCAAAAAAAAATTTGCGCAATAATTTCAAATTAAGTTCAATCAAAAACAAAAATCGAAAGCATATTATTTAAAAATTTTCCACAAAAGTTTTTAATTATACAGTTTTTTATTCAATTTTTTCACACATCAAAATGGAATATGCATATCTGATAAAGTGCTTACAAACTTATTATCAAGCAACCAACTCAAGCAACACATAAAATAAATTTTTTAAATTTTTTTTTCAAATTTTTCTATTTTTTTCAAATTTTTACAATTTTTTTTTCCAAATTATTAAAAATAATTATAATACATATCCACTTTAAACGCAAAACGCCGGAAAATCATTTTCTGTTGTGCTTCAATCATAAATCTTCCACCAAAAACAACATCAATCAAGCAATCAATCAAAACTTACAGCAAAATATTAACTACCCAATGCTATTAGTCACCTATCAGCGCCCACACCACCACAAACAGCAGTCTAAAGTTAATGAACGGGCTTCCGTTACTTTATTGCAAGCTTTTTTACACGCCTGATATCGTCAAGCATGCATCGCCAACACCTATGAATAAATAGCGTATTTATGTAAAAACGCGTGCGCGCTTGACTTTGACTTTGGCCCACGACTGGGCGACGATTTTATCACACACACACACGTACACAAGCAAAAACTTTTATATTTATTTATGTGTTAGTAAGAACAATTAGGTATTTGCATTCAAGCATTCCTAGTTTTTGCGCGCCGTAAAAATTACGGGAAACATTTAAACGGTATTTGGAAAACAAGTCAAACAAAAAATTATCTTGCAAAAAAGTCACGTTTAATTAAATTGTTGCTGCATTGAACGTCAGCGATCATTACGGTGCATTGCTTGCCGCTGGCCAGTAGCTGTCCTTCAATCATAGATTTCCGTAAACGGTTAAAGAAAAAAGCCGCGCTGCTACTTTATTTTGCTCAAGCTAATGCATTTAGCTGTTTTGCGAAAATATTTGTTTAAGTTTATTTAACTCTTTATTGTTGTTGTTGTACGCTTTGTGAAATTGAATACCACCTTTTTGCTACGTACTCACAGCAGCAATGACATGTTGCATGCATAAATCAAAAGCACAATCAGCCATTCAGCGCGCAATAGGTTAAGCTATCGGCCGATCTGTTGTGGCCGGCAAGTGGTAGCGATCGTTGCTAATCGCCTGCTGATTTTGTCGTACATTCCCGCTTGCCAATCACAATTGAAATGATGCGCAAAGCCGATAGTCATAATGAATAATGCAATTACAGTTAATATATATGAGTATGATGACTTTTAAGAGTGCTGAAGATCAGTAACGGGGTGATCGTGTAGATCATTATCGTGGTTGTTAGCATTGCTAGCATGTGGTTAACGCTGATTGATGAGTTGGACATTGTGTCAATTTCGGAAAATATGTTTTATTCAGAAACAATATCGATATTATGAAATAATGATAATATAAATTTAAATAAAATATTTTAAAATTCTTCTACAAGCGAAATAATAGCCCATTTCAGCTCCCGCCAACTATTTTCTCTCTACTTCGACACGGCACTTCTCATCGTACCAGCTGTTCTTTTGCATTTTCCGAAAAACAATGGTTTCGTAGGTAAGAGGCTTGAAATGCCTGCCCACAGTTACCTTATACCGAGTTGCTGGCGAGAGCGCACTCAGAGAGCAAAAGTGCAAGTCGAGTCGGCTGTCTGTAGTGATTACAGCTTCTCGACATCGAACCTTCCTTATGTTTTTTGATAATGTTAGGATCTCGGAGCCCACACACGTCTAAACCACTGGAGACAAGTCTTCCCTCTATCATAGGTCTGGTTGATAGTTTTTCGATGCAGAGAGAGCCGGGTAGCTTAATGAATTTTTCTATGCTGAAAGCAAGTATTACAGATAACCATATTTTGGACTCCGGCGAAGTCGATCAACCTCAGCACTTTTGGGGATGTTTCATCATGGATGCTGAATATACCAACCGTTGTGCCAAAGATGCCTTCTTTGCCCACCCTGCCATTTAAATCGTCAAGCATGATTTTGATTTCGTGGCGGGAGGCAGCTCTCATAGGTGCGCTTCAAGCGTTCATAGAAGGCAGCTTTGGTCACATCGTCCTTCTCTTCTATCGGGGCGTTGGCGCAAATCAGCGATATAGAACTGCGCTTTGATACGGATTGTGGCTAAAAGTTCTTCCACCTAAACTAGCGACGTAGTCTCTCTCCTACCACGAATCTCACACCGAATTTGCGCTCTTTTATATGGCCGTTGTAGTAAATGCCACAAAGACCTACTCCGTCGCACTTCTTGGACGGCGGTGATGTCAGCCTTCATTCTAACGAGCACATCAACCAGCTGGGCCGCAGGCTGAGCGGCATTTTCCCAATTAAGGGACCGGACATTCCCGGTGCATGCCCTTAAATCGTAATCCTTAATGCGTTTGCAGTGGTCGACGCTGTTTTCTTCCTTTCATTTTCGTGTTTTTTACGTAGCGGGTCCCAAAAACACCCCTCAACCCTGAGTAGAGATGTTTCGCCTTCATTTTAGTTTGCTTTCGCACGGATGTGTTTTGGCTGCCCAGAGGATATTTGTCCCAAAAACACCCCTCAACCCTGAGGAGAGATGTTTCGCCTTCATTTTAGTTTGCTTTCGCACGGATGTGTTTTGGCTGCCCAGAGGATATTTGGTCTAAGAAATCATAAGCTGCTTGAACCATATGTAAGGAATCGTTTCTGGCCAACCGCAAGTGAATGGCACTCTGAGAAATGTGTTTTTGCTCTTAATTAATAATTATTACAGTATTTTAATTAATTTATAATTATTATTGGCAACTCTAATAAAAATAATTTTTTATTTATCGCAGCGCTTGTAGTCTTATTTCTATTTGAACTTTATTTTTTTTTTTTATTAAAGGAAATAATTAGTATATTAACAAGCATTTCCCACACTTATATATTTTTCGCAATTTTTTGTCATATGGCAACCCTAAAATTTAAAATTCTTCTTTCTCATATTTTTTTATTTTAAATTATGCGTAGTTTTTAATGAAAATATATTTTTATTTACGCACACAAATTTTTGTCATATGGCAACCCTAAAAATTAAAATTTTTCTTTATATTTTTTATTATAAATTATGCAAAATATTTAGTGAAATATATATTTTTATTAACACACATAACTTTTCCTCATATGGCAACCTTATAATTTTAAAACTTGAACGGACTATTTTTCAAACCAATCTTTCTAACCTACGACCATCTAGATAGACACTATCATACTTACTTGCATACATATGTACATGTGCAGATGTAAATGTAATAATTTAAAATACAACTGCATTCAGCATTTACCATTATGTTAGTATCTTCCATTAGCAACTCACACAAACGCTGCTCTACTTAAACATGTTGCCACATTGCTGCTTTTTAGTATTTATTGTTTTGGCGCGACCTGTTGTCTTTTGCTCTGCCATATATCAAGCTATCGGCTGCGCCCTTTTATGAGCACAACGCTCAGATTCTCAGGCACCACCACTCGGGCAGACATTCTAATTTTATTCCTCTTCAATTCCGATACTTTACTATTGCCACAAAAACAAAAACAAAAAAAAAAGAAATCCCAATTTATGGCGCTGCACCTGCACATGAAGAGCATGGAAATTGTCATTGTTGTTACTGTTGTTTTTGTTACAAATAGTATTTGTAGTTCTTTGGCTCGTTCGTTCACAGGGAGGCGTTGAATGTCAAATGCGATGTTATCGCACACGTTTTGTTGTTTTTGTGGTTCACCAGCGGCTCTGCAACTCAATACAATTTATTTCTAATAAAACTAAAAAATGAAAAAAATATTTATGTGCATTTATCGTTTAGTTATTTGCCAAAATTAAAATTGATTGTAAATTTTTTCGCTTTATTTAACCTTTATTGGTGTGGTGTGGCAGCGCAAAAAAGCAATTGTGGCAAGGGAATTTGCATAATTTTGATTTCTACATGATTTGTGCATATTAAAATATTTATGTGTCAGTGAATTTATGTTTATTTCCAATATTTATTTTATTGCTGTTGTGCTTATAAATTTTTAATAATATTTTCTATTATTTTTAATTGCTAACTTTTTATTGCTATTTTTCCCAACATTTACATTTACTGCCCTCAGCAATCTTTGTTACAACAATTTTTCATCTACAATTCTCTTTATCATTTTTGTTGTTTTTAATTTGTTTTTGCAGAGCTCTACAATCGCCGTGATCGCCTGTGTTTGCGCGCAACTCGCTCCCGGCTCAAACATGTACCTGCCACCCAAGCCAAATGGCTACAACTACCCAGAGCCCAAGAATCCACTGGTAAGTAGGCTAATATGAATGGGCTGTTCAATCAGCAACACACACACACACGTATACAGTGGCAAATAAATGAATATGTTTGCAGTTTGTTGTTGTTTTTAGTGCCTTTTATGGCTGGTACTACAAACGAATCGAATTTTGCCCTTTTATTTGATTTTTGCAATGACTTTATGATGCAATCGTCATGGGAAAATGAAAGGCATTTTGTGGATTTTTGCTAGATATTCCCTTGCTCGTACAAAGAGTGCTCACCGTAATGAATTAACCTGATAATTATAGGCGAGGATAATTATAGGACTATAAACTTTAGCAGACCCTGCAATTTTGTTAGCCCAATTAGTGTGGCACCAACATATGACAGGCCTTACTTTAATAAAAATAGAATCTAACATCGTAAACTTTTCGATTAAATTATCATCTTTATAGACTTCTTCAATACACGTATAACTTTCAAACCTCCGGCTATAGTTCTTCTAGGCTAATGAATGAAGAAAAAGTTAATACAAATAGAAATAGATGATGAATTTTGGATATAGGATTGCATGAATACAAATTTAAAGCTGATTGTATGAGTCTCTAGGGTTTTTCATCTAAGGATCCATATTATATAGCCATGTAACGGGTTTTTCACTAGAAAAGTATATCAATATCCTATCCTATCCTACAGCAAATGATGCGATATTTTTTCCGCCAACGAAATTATTAAAATTGACTACCGAAATTCGGAGTCAGTGGCCTCAACTTTAAAAGCGCTACGTCCAATTTATGGCCGTCATAATCGTCCTGTTAGATGAACAATTGAGCATCTAGAGGAGAAATTTGAATCCACAGGCACAGCACGAAATGTTCCTGTGCCAGTGAGACAAATAAGTGCCCGTGGTGTCGAGAACAATGCTGCCGCTAGGGCATCAATTAAGGAAGACCAAAATCAGTCTCTCACGTTGTTCTCAAGCGTTCAGCATCTCTGTGACCGTTGTGGCGAATTTTGCGAGAAGATTTTGGCCTACATTCTTACAAGATCAAACTGACGCAAGAACTGAAGCCGCTCGACCATACCGGTACGGTTTATGGGCCGGCAGCGTCATTGGGCCGTACTTCTTCCATGATGATCAAGATCGACACGTTACTGTGAATGGGAATCGCTACCGCTCAGTGATAACCGAATATTTTTGACTCGAATTGGTTTATATGAACTTGGACAACAGGATGGCGCCACAAATCACACAGCCCTACAATGCCACAATCGATTTATTGAAAACCAAGTTTGGTGAACGTGTTATCTCACGAAATGGTCCAGTAAATTGGAGGAGGAGGTTTTTTGCGGGGAGGGGGTGTGAAATGCCTTCCACATCACCAGGACTGTTGTCAAAGCAACGGTATGAGCCACTTGTAGGTCACTTAAAACCCCCCTCTTAGGAACCGTCGCCCACTCTGGCAGCACATTTGCATTACTTCACGTGACGTTCCATATTTCTCTTTGAGAGATTTACATCTGCGCACTTGCGTTCAGGTCCCGTTTTTCGGCGGATCAAAATGGCTGCATACTTCTGGATAATCCCCCAGTTTTTCGATCTCACGCATGACAACAATTACATTGTCCACATTTATTTGGCAAACCAAGTCTTCTACTGTGATACGTTCCGGCTGCCATCCCGCAAATTCAAAGCCGTCTTCTGTAGCGTCGTGGTATAGACATGACGGCTCTTCGCTCTTTTCCCATTCCGTGGATGTACTTTTTCCGCGACCAGATAACTGCTAGGTTGTGTAAAAGTCCACTTCTACGAATTTACGGCTTATCCATGAGCTTAGGTCTTTTATTAAGCTGGCCGTCCATCTGACGCGACTCTCATTCTCCCATCTTCGTTCCCATGTTGTTATTGTGCCTTTCTTTAGGTATTCTATTGCGCTCCTCTTAAATTCGGATGTTTTCTTTAACTCCCACAACTTTTTCCTTTTATATGCCAGAAGATCAATTGAGGCAATACCGTTTATAACTAATATTAAAAAGCTCGACACTGTTCGGTAGGCTGATGCAGCTCTGCGGGCTATAAGGCGGTACACTATGTCCACTACCTTATGCCGGTTTTCCTTTTTAGGCACACCTGCCCAGTTCTCAGCTTCGTTTAATAGGATGCTGATAGTCGCTGACATTACGAACTTTCGCTTTTCTTGCCTGGGCCTCCTATGTTGGCCATTAGTCGGCTCAGTTGGGAGGTGATCTTCGCTGCCTTTCCTGCGGCGTACTGGACTTGTACCCAGAAGGTTAGTCTGAGTCTTATACCTAGGTAGTTTACAGCTTTTTGTGTTCTAAGGGTATCCGTAGTCGTTTGCATGCTTATCTCGAGGAGTATATGCTTGTTAACCATATATGATAGTTAAAATGGATTCGTTTTACCTAGTCTTCAACCTGATTTGATATGAAAGAGCTCGAGTAGGTCCCTTCCAATGATAACAGGACTGACATAATACCTATTTACAGAGCTTGCTGGGTTTGCTGTACTTTTTAGTTAACCTGATAATTATTAGGGAAAACTCAACTCAAATTTTAGCTTATACTTTTATTCTGCTCACAAGCTCATAAACCCGTAAAGTATGGAAATTTGTTGGAAACTCAAACCTCAGACGGGAGTACAAAGCATAGCCGAAGTTGTTACCCCGACAACAGCAAAGTAATTGGCAACAATGAAGAGGCACGGCTCAGCAGACACGGCAGCAATGCCCGTACTTAGCAGGTGAAGGCACGTGGAGTGGCCGCCGCGTCAAAGTGATGGCTGCAACCAGCCAAAATAGACACAACACCCAAGCAGCGTTGCACAGCAATCTTTGGCGCTCTTTATTTTTGCTGATGATTGCCAAAAAGTGCAACCGAAAAGTAAATAAGCTAAGGTAACAAATAACGCAGTCGGTTAGTAGGTGAATGTGCTAGTGGGTACAGCAACAATAATAACAAGCGCTCACTGTTACCCATAGCAATTGTGTTGCAAGTACCGTTATTTAAGTATGCCACTAGTTAATAGGTTAGCAAATGCTTGCTCCCAGTCATCGCTGCCTTGCCGCTGCCAAATCTGCGCTTTCTTCCTCCCAGCGGTGGCTGCCACAAGTTGGCTGCTTATTTCGTTGCTTTTATTGACTTTTCATTGTTGTAGTTCACAATTTTTAGGCGGTGAAAATCAAAATAGCGCTACCTTTGTGCTTTTCAGTTTTTGTTTTTTTTCCTCTTGGGTTGGCAACAAAATGTTGCAAGCGCCGTAAAATGCAATGGGGCAACAGCAGCCGCCGTTGTATGACTTCATTTTACGTGTTGCAGGTTGGGCGAGATTTCCGATATGTGCACGTGTAACACACAGACAGGCTGCCAGCAGAGCGCTTCCACTTACTTAATGCATACATAAACAACAAAAACCACTTCATTTGCGCTTGCAACAAATGAGATTAGTTGCAGGTTTCGTTGATGTTGCGAAAAGTGGCATTTTGTGCTGCCGCTATTGTTGTTGTTTGTATGTAGTGCAATAGGCATTAAATTACTTATGGATTTTAATTGTTAATTAGTTGCTTAGCTTTGCTTTGTTGCGTTTTCTGCTGAAAAAGGCAATTTGTAACATTTGCAAGACTTGCCACAAATAGTTTAGAAAGGAGGAAGTACCTAGGGGTTCAAAAAAAGGAAAATATATGTTTTTTCTAGAGCACGTAAGCTTTACTTTTTTTTATGAAGTCCTTTACTTGCATATTTACGAAAAAAAATGTGAGGTTAGATTGAGTTACTTCTAAAAATGCCACTTGACGACGAATAGTGAGGCAACTCCACTCCTTTTTCTTTTTTGGCGTAGACTTTACTAAACGCGGTTACAGCCGAGTTTACAGCAGCGCGCCAGTCGTTTTTTCTTTTCGTAAGAAGG
Organism: Bactrocera zonata; assembly: GCA_037783105.1. Lineage (NCBI taxonomy): Eukaryota > Metazoa > Arthropoda > Insecta > Diptera > Tephritidae > Bactrocera > Bactrocera zonata. The sequence continues at coordinate 478,599 of JBAWJQ010005995.1, read as the reverse complement.
TGCCAAATGGAGATTCCGAGTATAGCCAGGTCCTTCTCCACCTGGTCTTTCCAACGGAGTGGGGGTCTTCCTTTTCCTCTGCTTCCCCCGGCGGGTACTGCCTTGAATGCTATCAGACCTGGTGAGTTTTCATCCATTCGGACGATATGACCTAGCCAGCGTAGCTACTGTTTTTTAATTCGCTGAACTCTGTCAATGTCGTCGTATATCTCGTACAGATCATCATTTCATAGATTGCGGTATTCGTCGCTCCCAAAACGAGAAGGGCTATAAATCTTTTGCAGAACCTTTCTCCCTAAAACTCGTAACTCCAACTCATCATATGTTGTCAACATCCATAACTATGCTGAGTGACTTGTAGGGCTTGGTCTTTGTTCGTCGATAAAATACTTCACTCTCAATTGTCTACTCAGTCCGAAGTAGCATATGCTGGAAAGGGTTATTCTGCTTTGGATTTCTTGATTTTGTTCCCAACCAGACCAATATGCTTCGTTTCCTTGTCAGCCGCTGTACACCCTTAAAGCAGATTGTACCTTCTCTATTTAGCTCTGCAGCTCGTATTATTTTCTCCAGAAATAAAGGCATCTCCTTTTCGTGCTGTCGAAGGCGGCTGTAAAATCGACGAAGAGGTGGTGTGTATTGACCGCTTTTTACGCATCTTTTCAAATATTTGGCGCATGGTGAATATCCGGCCACTTGTTCATTTTCCAAGCGTAAGGCCATGCTGATAAGGTCCAATCAGTTTGTTAACGCTGGGATTTAGTCTTTCACATAATACGTTCCATAGCACAATACGATGTCAGCATTTAATTTGACGAGGACACCTTTCCAATTAAGGATATTCCAGGTGCGACATAAAGAGTTGGGTCTCATCCGAGGCTGTTGTTCCTTTTTCATTGGGACGTTTTTTACGTAGCGGGTCCCAAACCCAGCGCGCAGCCCTGGAGATGATGGTTCGCCTTCCCACTTTAGCTCGCCTTCAAATGGATGTTCTTTGACTACACAGGGGATACTTGGTCTAAGACCGGAAGTCGTGCGCCGCTTGAGCCAAGTGCAATTAAATGGCGCTCAGAAAACTTTTCTCACTTGCGTATACTTCTACATATGACTTCATACTCCATATAAACTAGTTTGAATCATTTATCTCCACTTTTGATATTATTCTATACGTGCTGCTTTGGATTGTCTGAAGTATTTATTTTTTTCATATCACATTTTTTCTGGATTCTTTTTTGGATACACTGTAACCGTGGTCGATTTATTGTTTCGTCTTAATAATTTTTTCGAGTTAATCTTTTCGCTTTAATTGTTTTTCTTTTTTCTATTAATTTCGCCGAAGAAGGCATTCACCATTATCTTTCTTCATACATTTTTTAGAAAATTAATCCTTAAAACATCTTTCTCCGTCTCTTTCTTTCTCTCACACTCTTTCTCAAAAGCAGCAACTCTCTAGCTCATTTTTGTCATGAAAGACTTCACATAAAAATTCCCTTGCTATTCGAAACGGAGGGCCCTGCTCCAGTCGGGATAACATAAAGCTTTCACTACAAATGAAAGATATATTCTACCAAAAAGCTATCAGCGGTGAATTTGTTGGACGTACTATATCACAAAATCAGCGCGACCTCTGGTGTTTAACTATATTTTCTGAGAGAAAGAGATAGAGAGTTCAAATACTCACATGTACCCTATCAGAAATGGATATTCTCTCTCAGACATATTGCAATTAGCAAGTAAATGACTACTTTTGCTTAGTGAAGCTACTAGGCGATCCATTCTTAGTATCCTTACACAGGTTCTCAAAAGTACCAGTGGTGTTCTTTACATTTTAAAATATTCTCTTGGTCCGAAAGCGGCTTCTCCATAACAAATTACAACCTTGGAACAAATAAACCTACCAATTAGGAATCGCAGAACTTATACCCTTTATCCCGCAATCTATAAGTGGTAGTGTGCTATATTATGTTGAAGTGTTCGGCCCCTTTTGCCGCTTCTTCTTGATGGTTTCTCTAAAGCCAAGTATTATTTTCTAATCTTCAGTGCTTAGATAGCTCTCTGGAGAGTTGTCTCTTGCATAAAAACCCCTTTGCAGTGGCGAAGAACTCGCCTCTCATATTGTCAATGCCTCACCAAACTATTGCAGCTCTGTTTCATGTTGCCATTCTTCATTTTTTTTTTTTTTTTTTTAGTAAACATTTAATGCAACCACTTTCAACCTTTTTAGCAGTCACTGGAGCAATAACAACAACTGCTATAAAACTACAACAATTATCATACTTGCAAAATTACTCGCAGCAACGTCTTTGGAACCTTTGACATTGCGAGGTGTGTGTCGGAGGCGTGTGAGACAATAACAAAACCAGACAACAAATACGTGCAAGAGGTGGAAATGACAGTAGAAAACAAAAATTGAAGCAAAGAGTAAAAAGTAAAAGTTTGGAAGACGAAAAGAGAAAAAGACCAGGTGTTGCAAATACAAATATTTCTTTTATTCGGGGCTTCGAAACAGCTGATGAAGACCGAGCAGCGGCAAAACTAAGCAAGCACTTGGAAGAGGAATAAACTGTGAAAAGGAAATTGAAAAGAGCAAAAAATTAGAATTTCTTGCAAACAAAAATGCAACGCTGCGTTTGCAAGTACATATGTCGGTTTGTGTGTGTGACTCTGAAGCAGCGTTCATGCACCCATAAGCCTCGGTCGTCAAGCACAAGCGTCAATAGTTAGTTACAATACAACCACATTAGTAAAATAGCACACTCGCGACCCGCACCAGCGCACATCACGACGTGCCACAAAAACTCTTGAACTTTAAATTAAAGCGACCAACGGCAAAAACGGCTGCCAACAACACGACGACGAAACACAAGAAGAGCAACAAAAGCGCCAAATCACAATAAAAACTGCCAGACAGTCAGCCTTGCGAGCGAGCAGACAGACAAACAGTCAGTCAAAGCAGACAGCCAAGCAGCAGCAGCAACAGTCACAGTGGCTCAGCAGGGCTAACGGACTACCTGCAAAAGAACAGTTGTCAATGTTGTTGTTTTTTTTTTTTTTGCTTTTGTTTTTTAATTTTTTATTTTTTTTTTAATTTGTTGTTTTTTCTCAAAAGTACTACTGCTCAAAGCGCTCTCGGTAGAGCTTGCCAGCTATTGAGGCTGCCGAACGTGGCCTAAAGTGCACATACGTATACGCTTACTGCGAACCACGTTTCTTAGGCTAGCTACACACACCGACACAAACGCTCAAACATGCACTTGCTTGTTGGCGGCATCGGCATTCTTTTCGAGTGCGCAAAGCCGCACCTCCGGTTTCTCAGCGCGAAAAACGGCACAGAAAAAATAGTGACGAGCTTGTTTTTTCGCTGCAGCTTCTTTTTCATTACGATTCTTTAGCGTTTCGCTGCTGTAACCGGCATTTTCGTCGCATTTTGCATTGCTTTGCACTGCAATTGCCGCAAATTGTGGCAAACGTACGGCAATTGAATGTCGCCATTCGCCTACGACACATTTCAACTTGTTGGCAACAACGCTGTTGCTGTTATTGTTGTCAAGTGTTGCCAAAATCCTACCACTATTTGCTCACCGCTGCTCAGTGTGGAGCGCATGTTGACTTTGCTGTCATTTTGGGTCAACTCACTTGCGCCAAAAATGGGTGCTTGCCTTACTTACATACATATGTGTACTGCCATCCAGTCGCTATTGTTGTTGTAGTGCGGCGGATGTTTGTGCCACTGGTCACTTTTGGCATTTCTAATTTGGCTGAGAAATACCTTTTAGGGCCCGCTATTTTGGCATTTACTTTGAGTGTGTTTGTAATTTTTGTAGAGCTTTCACGCAGTCGGTAGAGCTTTTTGAGAATGTAGCTTTCGAAAATTCCGAATTGTATATTTTACCTGGAAATGATCCCGCTGTTTTGACTGTTACTTTGAGTGCGTTCATAATTTTGTAGAGCTTTCAGGCAGTCGGTAGAGCTTTTTGAGAATGTAGCTTTGGAAAATTCCGAATTGTACATTTTACTTCGAAATGATCCGCTATTTTGGCATTTACTGTGAGTGTGTTTTGTAATTTTGTAGAGCTTTCAGAAAGTCGGTCAAGCTTTTTGGGAGTGTAGCTTTGGAAAAGCTAGTTAATCTTGTTTTCTTTTACAGTCTGTCGAACTTTAAGTCCTTTTCCAGCAATTGAATCAATCTAAATAAATTTTTGTATTTCTCTTTCTTTCTAGCGACCTGGAACCCCAACTGGTCCTGGACCACGCCCACCAGGTCCACAACGCCCATCGCAACCTGGACCCGGCGAGCCTGTAAGTAAACTCACTTAAGATATTTACGATTTAAATTTATTGTAAATTCCAAAAGATTTATAGTTTCTCAACAAAAGCTTTCTATTGACTCTTTTTCCATTAATGCCTAAAAAAGCCTTAACAATTATAAAGCATAAATAAAGCTAATAAATATTCGAAATATCAGAAATTGAATAAGAAAGCTTTTACATTTTTGGCAGAGCTTTCATTGGTGCTGAATTAATTTCTTTTGACTTCATGTTAAAAGCTGTTAAGCAAAAATTATGTGAAAGCACAATACTTCAGAGCTTTCAAAAAGAAAAGTAAAAGCCAAAACTGAAAGCTTTGCAAGAACTTTAACTAAAAAACGACACCGAAAAAGTTCTAATTCATAAAAATATTCGGAAATGTTGCTCTTACAAAAATAAAATAAATAAAATCTTTCACATTTCATGAAGTTTAAATAGGCGAGCTTTTAATTACTTTCTGTGCTTTCCGTAATTTAAATATTAATCAACATTTTTCTTACATACTTATCTCCACAGGGTCACGTGCACGTCCCCGGCATGCCATTCGACTTCGAGTACGCCGTCAATGATGTTGAGACCGCCAACGATTATGCCCACAAAGCTTCGAGCAATGGTGATGTGGTGACCGGTGAATATCGCGTTGCACTGCCCGATGGTCGCACACAGATCGTACGCTATACGGCCGACTGGAAGACTGGCTATCATGCGGATGTCAGCTACGAGGGTGAGCCACAATTTCCACAGGGCCCCGGCGGCCGGCCCGGCTACAAATACTAAGGAGCACACGCCGAATGATGTTGGAGCGCCGTAAGCACACTCTTGCACGCACACACACAAACATACAATCACTCACTTGCTCACATGCCCACTCACGCACACACCTAACTGCAATTAAGGCTACAGCAACTGCCACAACAACAATAAACTACCACTGCCCCACATGAAGATGAGACAACGATAAGGCGATGAAACTTTTTTTTGGAAAACGAGAAATTCCTGAGATGTAAATTTTTGTTTAGTTTAAATCCAACGAATTTTTATTATTAGTTTAATTTTGAATAAGTTTTTAGTATTGAAATTTTTTTATATGTTTTTTAACTAATATATACCGAGTAGTTCTCATATATTTTTCGAAAAGAATGAAAAATAATAATATTCATTTTAACTTTTTTGTATGCAGTATTTCAAATGTTCAAACTCTTTACAAATAAATAAAAAGACAAAATGAAACGAAGAAGCATGCCATTTCTTATTTTTCAGCAGTTTTAAAACACAATGAAGCTTTCCACCAATGAAAGCTGGAAGATATAGCTTCGTATAGAGATTTCTTTCAAACACGACTTCCACTCAGCAAAGCATTAGCGATAAAGTGAAGCAAGTAGTTGGTAATCACTTGGTGCCAGGACCGGACTGTAAGGTGGAGGCATAAGAACTTTCCAGCCAAGCACCCGGAGCTTCTACCGACTCACTATTAAGACTTGTATAGCCTAGCATTACTATTTGGACTTTACTTCTCAATTGCCTATTCAGTCCGAAGAAGCACCTGTTGGCAAGGACGGATTACGCGGCTGTCATTATCTACGCCTTCAAGATTATGACTGTCAACGGTGATGTGGGAGCCAAGTCATGAGTGCGACGAGTTTGGTTTGATGACAGAAGATATTTCGTTTGACCTCGTTCACTACCAGAACCATTGGCTTCGCTTCCTCATCCAGTCTGGAAAAAGAACTAACACTAACAAGTGCGGTTGTTGAGACCAATGATATTAATATCATTGGCGTTCGATAGCAGCTACTCGTCTCCGTCCTTGTCTTGTCGCACGGCACCAGTCAGGTGAATACGGTAGTTGCGGAACGATATGTTTTTGGCGAAATGATCACGAATTACGAGGGCAGTATGGGATGGTGCATTATAGTGGTGTAAAAACCAAGAATTGTTTTCCACAATTCCGGCCTTTTTAGGCAGATAGCATTACGCAAACGACGCATAACGTTCAAATAATATTCCTTCTTGACTGTTTGACCGGTTGGAAGGAATTCATAATGCACAACACCACGATAATCGAAGAAAACAGTCAACATGACCTTGATTTTTGAGCGACTTTGGCGCGATTTTTTTGGTCTCGGCTCTCTTTTGGCACGATATTCGCTCGATTGATCGGTTGTTTCGGAGTCGTAAGCATAGATCCAAGTCTCATCGCCAGTTATAATGCATTTCATGACACCCTGGGAGTCGGAAAGCATCGTTTCACACACTTCAACGCGACGCCTTTTTCCAAAATATTCAATGTTTTCGGTACCAGTCGAGATTTGACGCGCTTGAGGCTCAAAACATCCTTCAAAATGGTATTGGCTGAGCCTTTCGATATGCCAACTTCATCAGCAAGGTCTCTAATTGTTAATTGACGGTTTTTCAACACCAAATCTTTGATTTGTTGAACGTGAGCTTCGTCGGTTGAGGTTGATGGTCGCCCTGGGCGCTCTTCGTTTTCGACACGTTCACGGCCGGCTTGGAACTCACTATACCACTTGTAAACATTTTTTTAGACATAGCCTCATCACAAAAGGCTTTCTGCACCATCCTCAACGTATCCGCAGCAGAAAATTGATTCCGTAAACAAAATTTAATGCAAATTCTTTGCTCAACAAATTTCGACATCGCAAAAAACGAAAACTCACTTTTAGCAGCTCACAAAACGACACGTATCTCAAACACTAATGAATATTTTGACATGAAATTTGACATAAATATGACTGACAGTACTACCAACCTAAAAAAGGATTCTCCAAATCCTTCGACGCGTGCAGTTTAAATTGAAATGTCGCCTAATTTTTTGGGCACAGTAGTATCTTGGTTGAAATCGGTCGACAATTTCCAGGTTCTAATCAATAAATGTCAACTTTTATGATTTCAACGTTTTGTTCACAAATTCTATCTAAGAGTCAATAGTATGGATATTGAATCAAAACTTAATTATTTAAGACTTCCGAACTTGTAATGAAAGACTTCAAGAATGTTTTTATTTTATTTTATTTATTTATTAGGAGAAATATACAAAGTAATATTAAACCTAATATTAAAAAAATAAAAGAGTACGAGCTATTAAAGCCATCGACTCTGAACAAACAAATAACTTAGGTTACTAGCTAAATATAAAGTTATATTTTATTTTGTAAGTAACAATCAGTAATAAAGTTATAAATGCTTATAATATTTGCAAACGAAGGGAGTTTTAACAATTCTTGATAGTTTGGAAAAAAATTGTGTCTTTGCCTAATACTCGCTAAAGCCGAACACTCGTTAAAGATGTGATGAAGTGATAGCGTGCTAGCGCAGAGAGGGCAAGATGGTTTTACTTTGCCAGTAAGGAGGTGCTGATGTGTAAGTTGTGTGTGGCCAATCCTTAGACGTGTGAAGATGGTAGCTTGTAGGCGAGATATATTCCTAGGATATACAACTTTTGTCTTTGTGGGATTGAAGGTAGAGTACCAATGGTCGAAACGTTTCCATTCCGTGTGTTTAATTTCGTTAACGTAGCGGTCCAGCATATTACAAAGGTCGTTTCTGTCATGTGGCTCATATTGTAGGGTTGGCGCTGATTCAAAAAACCGAGCTGCGTGGTCTGCATATTCATTTCCCATAATACCAACATGTCCTGGTACCCAGAGTAGTGCAACTTTATGACTGTATTTAACGCACATGTCACGAATATTCGAGATAAGTGAGGCAGTATTCCGAATGTTACTAACAGCAGATAGACAAGAATAGCTGTCCGAGCAAATAACAAATTTGCCTTTGCTATGTATCGCATATTCTAAAGCTTTGAAAACAGCAAAAGCCTCGGCTGTAAATATCGACGAGTAACAAGGAAGAATCCCGCCTGTAATAACTTCACCATTTGGTTTGGTGAGAGCAAAAGCTGTGTTAGTCGCTTTGGACCCATCTGTGTAAATTGCAGTCCAATTGTTTTCTTTATAGGTATTCATTAACTCTAAGAAGAGTTTCTGAAATACTAAATTACTGGTGTTGCTCTTTTTGAAGGAGTGCAGGAACGTGTTAATAGTTTCTTTTTTAACAACCACTCCGGCTGTTTGTTGATTCTCTTGTACTTTGGGGGGGATATATGTTTAAGTCTTTTCCGTATTTGATACAACGGCGTAAAGTGGATTTTAGCCTAAAGTACCGTTTATGTCGTGACGCGTAAATTACGGTTTTATGTAGGCTGGCATTTGGGGAGTACATCAGTTTTGGAATTAGTTGCATCGTCCGTTCGTATACCCTTTCTTTTATTGTTGGTAGGCCACATTCTGCCAAGATACACTTAATAGGTGATGTAGGGAAAGCGTTTATACTTCGACGGCTCGCTGCGTGATAGGGAGGTTCCAAAAGTTTCAAATTAGAGTTTGCGCACCATCCGAAAATAGGTAAACCGTAGTCGATTTTAGCGAGTATTAAAGCTCTTGTAGCGTTTATTAGAGAGTTGGGATGAATAAAAGATCGTTTACTAGTTAAATATTTAATTATGTGTAGCCTTTTTGTTAGGTTATTTCTAAGGTTAAGACATTGATACCGAAAATTAAATCTTTTATCAAAATACACTCCTAAAATATTTAAATTGCTTACGGATTCTATTACAATATTTTCAAAAACTAGCTGTGGATATATACATTTTGTCTTTTTACAAATATGTAGTAATTTACATTTTGGAATCGAAATTGTTGCACCAGATTTCATGCCCCATATCTTAAACTCTGTTAGTATTTTCTTAAAAATATTGTTAGCAATTTGGGGATCTTTTATATTACAATAAATAATAGCATCGTCCGCGTACATAGTGAGATTAATGCCTTTAGTTTTAAGGCATATCTCAGTTATTTTATCAAAAGCTATAATAAAAAGCATCACCGATAGAGGCGAGCCTTGCGGTATACCATTTTTGAGAGGATGCAAACCAGATAGAACATTGTTTATGCGAACCTGAAATTTCCTTAGGATCATAAAAGCTTTTACTATACTAAAAACTTTTGGACCTATCTTCCAAGCTGCTAATTGGCTTAGCACTGCGTGAATTCCTATACGATCAAAAGCTCTCTCGAAATCAGTGACCAGGATAGTGGCATGGTTTTTGGAGGAGAGAGTGTCAGATACATAGTGTTGGAGTTGAATAAGTGAATCCATTGTGCTGTGCTGATGTTTGAAGGCCGTTTGGTTGTGACTTACTAAATTATTTTTTGTAACAAACCATGAAAGTCGCCTAGCAATAATTTTTTCGAAAATTTTACTTAAGCAGGATAGCAAGGAAATAGGTCTGTAAGAAGTAGTTAGGTTCGATGGTTTATTTGGTTTAATAATTGGTAAAGGGTGATTTTTTAAGAGCTTGATAACTTTTTAAAAAAAAAACGCATAAAATTTGCAAAATCTCATCGGTTCTTTATTTGAAACGTTAGATTGGTTCATGACATTTACTTTTTGAAGATAATTTCATTTAAATGTTGACCGCGGCTGCGTCTTAGGTGGTCCATTCGGAAAGTCCAATTTTGGGCAACTTTTTCGAGCATTTCGGCCGGAATAGCCCGAATTTCTTCGGAAATGTTGTCTTCCAAAGCTGGAATAGTTGCTGGCTTATTTCTGTAGACTTTAGACTTGACGTAGCCCCACAAAAAATAGTCTAAAGGCGTTAAATCGCATGATCTTGGTGGCCAACTTACGGGTCCATTTCTTGAGATGAATTGTTGTCCGAAGTTTTCCCTCAAAATGGCCATAGAATCGCGAGCTGTGTGGCATGTAGCGCCATCTTGTTGAAACCACATGTCAACCAAGTTCAGTTCTTCCATTTTTGACAACAAAAAGTTTGTTAGCATCGAACGATAGCGATCGCCATTCACCGTAACGTTGCGTCCAACAGCATCTTTGAAAAATACGGTCCAATGATTCCACCAGCGTACAAACCACACCAAACAGTGCATTTTTCGGGATGCATGGGCAGTTCTTGAACGGCTTCTGGTTGCTCTTCACCCCAAATGCGGCAATTTTGCTTATTTACGTAGCCATTCAACCAGAAATGAGCCTCATCGCTCATCGGACACGGACGCGAAACACATTTCGAACCGAACACTGATTTTGGTAATAAAATTCAATGATTTGCAAGCGTTGCTCGTTAGTAAGTCTATTCATGATGAAATGTCAAAGCATACTGAGCATCTTTCTCTTTGACACCATGTCTGACATCCCACGTGATCTGTCAAATACTACTGCATGAAAATCCTAACCTCAAAAAAATCACCCGTTATAATGGTGGCTATCCGCCAGTTTTGTGGGTATGAACCTTTGTGGAAAATTGTGTTGTACAGGCAGAGTAGTCTTTCTTTGGCTGCTGTAGGTAAGTTTGAAAGCATCGGGTAGGATACCCTATCAATGCCTGGTGTTTTGCCTTTAGCATTTTGTAAAGCAGATTCTAGTTCGCGGAAGGTAATATCGCACTCTAGGCTTCTTGCTGATGCAGAGAGATTCGTTGTTGTATAGGTGGCAGATATCCAATGTTGTTTATCTGCGATATATTCTTCAGAAAAATTACTATCTTGCGAATATGTAGACCAAATGTTGGCGAAGGTTGCCGCAATATCTGATGAATTCGTCAGAATACTTTGATTTGTTTTAATGAAATTAATACGGTTGTGAGGGATTCCAGTCAAAAGTTTAATGTCGGACCATACCTTTTTGGTAGTTGACGCAGGAGAGATTTTGGCAGTAAATACTTCAAAACTTTTCCTTTTAGCGGTCTTTACAGCTTTTTTAAAGAGAGCGTTTGCTTTTTTATAATTGTTCAGATTATAATCAGACATTGATATCTTGAAAGTATTCCAGTATTCATTTTTTTTGTCTCGCATATGGCCAAGATCTTTGTTCCACCAAATCGGAAAACCTTTTGAAGACTTGCCTTTGGTTTGAGGAATCGACTTATTTGCCGCAGAACGAATCAGTTTTGTGAAAGCCGATGTGGCTTGGTTGATGTTGTCGATTGGTGTGGTGGGTAAACTTTTTAAAATTTCACTTTGAAATATATTCCAGTTTGCGCGTGAAATAATAAATTTTGGGAGATGCTTATATTTTTCAAAGTGGAAGTTTGTTTGAAGGGAGATCGATATAGGGAAGTGGTCACTACCTCTGAGAATAGAGGAAGCTTCCCAACTGATTCTGGGGGAGAGCTGGGGAGAGGATAGGGAAAGGTCGACGCACGTTAGGGAAGAGTGGGTAGAAAAATGTGTGAGGGCACCATTGTTAAGAAGAATAAGGTTACTGTCCAATAAAAAATTCTCTATGATTGCACCCCTTGTGTTTGATTTTCGGGAACCCCAAAGTGTATTCCACGCGTTGAAGTCCCCAGTCCACAAAACCGGAGGGGATAGTTGGGAAAGTAAATCTTTCAAATCAGTTTCGTTAAAAACTTGCTGGGGTGGTATATACGTATTAATGATAGTAAAGCTAAAATTTAAGTTGATTTTAAGAACTATTGTTGATAGTGTGGAATTTAAATCGATAATTTCATGTGGTATGATTTTTTTTTATTAAAATGCAAACGCCTTGCTTATTGCTTTGGATGTTATGTAAATTCGAAAAATAACCGCTCTATTGCCTAGGACAGGACATGTTGTTACTAGGAGTAATTGGGATATGTGTTTCTTGAATACAAATAACGTCTGGGTTTTGCTCTTTTATGAGTAATAAGAGTTCATCATAATTGTTGTTGTACCCGTTCATGTTCCACTGGATGATTTTAAGCGTCATTAATAAGACAGAGAGAAGAAAAAAAATATTTTGCTTAACTGTATATGTAGTATGTTCAAATATCGTGTGTATTAAATTTCATCTTCGGATGTAATTAATTCTTGAGTGTTGGAAAGTACTTGAGAAAGGGAAGGAAGGGGTTCGAAAGGTAAGGATTGGAATTGAAGAGACGGAGAGAATGGTGGGTTTTTTTGGTATGGTGAAGTAATTTGAGTGGATGGCTTGTATAGTGAAAGAGGTGGGCTATTATTAGTGGTGAGGTTAGAGGTGAAATCATTACATGCAGAGAGTCTTGGTGGACTATCACAATTTATGGAGCGGCGAGAGAGGTTAGCTCCGTTGGCCCGGAGAGTCGTTGAGATGATCCTTTCTAATGCTTGAGTGGATTCTACTATGGGCGATTTGGAAATATTGGTTTGCTGTAAAGGGGAAATGTTTTTAGATTGAGTGCTATTTTTGGTAATTTTTGGTGAATTTGATCTTTGAATGTTGCTGGGAGAACTAATGTTGTTATTGTTTGTGGTGGTGGAAGAGTCAACGTTAGTGTTTGTTGTTTCGATATTTTTGTTGGAATTAGACGCTATTGAAGCATATGTGTTATTGGATAGAATTGCTGGTGTTGTTTGTTCCTCATGCATTTTTATTGCTTCCCGCATAGAACATTTGTTTATTGTTTTAATTTTTATTATCTCTTTTGCTTGTAAGAATTTGGTACAGTCTTTAGAGGAAGATGCGTGTTGTTGGTAGCAATTGATGCAAAAAATGCGTTCGCAGTCAGATGGGGCATGGGGAGGGAGTGAACAATTAACACAAAGAGGGGAACGATTACAGCGCTTTGCTGTATGACCGAGAAGTTGGCAATTTTTGCAGCGCATTGGCGAAGGGATATATTGACGTACCAAAAGTTTACACCAGGCAACGTCAATTTTATTTGGTAGCTTGTAGAGGTTGAAAGTTAATAACAAAACCCCCGAGGGGTGCGGTTTTCCTTCAATAAACTTATTGAATTTAAATACTGCTACGACGCCTTGAGGGCTGAGCTCGTTAACTATCTCCTCCTCTGAAACGTTGTTTAGAAAAGGAGCATATATCGTTCCTTTTACTTGGTTAAGAGACTCGTGTAGAGTGGCTGATATTGAACAAATGTTGGGTAGTTCTTTTACTTTCAGGAATTTATTTGCAATATCGTTATTCTTGACAAGTAGAAGTAGTTTACCATCACGAAGGGTAGATATGGAGTGAACGTAATCACTAATTTGCTTAATGGCACGGTAAATGGCAAAGCAGGAATAGTGGGAAAGGGGTTAGGCCGAGTCAGTGGCTTCCATCACCACGAATTTGGGGTCGTCAACTTTTATTTCTGGGAGTTCTGGAAACTCCATAACTGAAACACTTTTACCAGCTTTACGTTTTTTTTTACCGGGTCCTGTATCGAGTAAGGCGAAACGATTCGCCTCGATAATGTTAGGCCCAGGGGCCATTATGCACGAGAAACACTGATACGCACTTTTTAATACGATTCCGCGGGCGAAACAGTAAAAGAAAAAGTAAGAAAGAACGAATTAAGCGTAAATAAAAGTTCGGAAAAGAAGAAAAAGAAGATGTCGAAAAAAACACTCGAAAAAACACTCGAATTGCAAAGACACGACTTGTCGGCGCGAGAGCTAGTCGATGACTGAGAATGTTTTTAATCGTACGTGAGTGTAGTACAAAAACTACCTTAAGTACATTTTCTATAACTCTCAAGTTTTTGTTCTGATGGGTCATTGAGTATATTTTTTCATTGTGAAAGCAAGGGGCACTTTAGTAAAAGCTCCCATAAGCTTATATTTTTATTTAAACGCAGACTTTTATTTTGTATTTTGTTTCAATATAAATTCAAGGCAAAGCTAAGTGAACTTTTTGTAAACACTCGCGATGAATTTCATAGCCTCATACTATCAAAGTGTGGGTATCTAACATCCAATTAATAAAAAGCTTGATTTCTGAGATTTGATTCACCTTTCTCTATTGATCATCCCTTTTAAATAGTATTTGCTATCCTTTTAATTTTTTTACTCTTACTTTTACTTTTAATGAGTTTCTGTGTTGCAGCTGTACTTGAAGTTTTAGACGCTTCAGCTTTTATTTATTGGGTTTTTTCACTTTCCGTCTTTGCTGCCTATTTTCGCTTCGGCGCGACTCCCACGTGGTCACATAATTTACGACTTCGTTGCCAATAAAAATTGTCTGCGACTAAATGAAAGTGAAGCGCATCTTAGCAAAAGATTCTTTAAGGATTTCGACGATTATATTTTACTAAAGAATCACTTTCTGCTGTAAATATTGCTATATCCAAAATAGTAGGCAATGTTCAATGAATTATAAATGACTACAAACATTATATTTATAAGCTCTATTTCGTGCTATTTCAATAGTATTTCAATAGATTTCATGTTTTCCAGTTAGTATGATTAATTATTTATCTATCTAGATTCTTCGGTCAGGTGACAGTCCTATAATCGCGGCTATCCGTTATAATCTGAGGAAATAAGTCTTTAAGGGGGTATTCTAGGCTAGAAATTTAAAAAAATCTAATTTTTTTTTTATATATTTTCAAAGTTTAACTCTTCAAGAATATGTGTACAAGAGGTATTTTCAAAATTCAAATTATTTTCGGGGATATAGGCATTTTTCTGACCCGCCATCCAAACTGGTTCGGCCGGAACGCGAAACTTTAAACGCGTTTTTCTCAAAACTGACTTTTTCAGAACGATGACCACGATTTCTCAGGTTCTACTGGACCGATTTACTTGAAATTTTTATAGAGTCTTCTTTATAGGCTTGTCTATGGTTGGAACTAGCCCCATCAAAAAATTTTTATTTTTATTATTTTTAAAAATTCGAAATAGTCAGAAAAAGTGATAAAAAAAAATTTTTTTTTCAGGCAGTCGCCATTTTGTGAAAAAAAATGTTTCCCACTTTTCCGTAGTTCCGACCATTGCGACATTATTCTAGATTAATAATATTTTTTTTTTTTGGTTTCAGATAACTAGGAGGGTTGAAATCATGGGCATGGTCACGTGGAAATTTTTAGAGACCCCCCACTTCGTCAGCTCATAATTTTTGAAATATTTTACTTTTTTTAGTTTTTAATTTTTTTTCTGTACTCTTCAAAAATTAATAAATAACTATTAAAAAAAAAGGATAGTAAAAATATTAATTGCCTTTTTTTACGACACTTTAAAAATTACCTGAAATTCATGCTTCTAGACTAGAATACCCCCTTAAGGATCGAACATCGGTCGAACAACTTAAGAGGTCTTTGAAAGAGCGCTTGGATGCTGTATATTATGCCTCTTCCCCTTCGATGATAAAAATTGGTATAACATGTTCGGTTTTATGAACCACGCTCAGGCGGTTGAAGATGAACAAGAGAGTTTAGTTAATGGGCATTTCCAAAGACACCGTGGATTCTATGCTGGTGCAAATCATAGGCCAAGAAACGTCGAATAAGTGGACTTGACCTGGCAAACCTGCTCCGCTGATTTTATCGTCCGGAAAGAGGATCACCGCAACTTTTTAGTATTCACAACATGACATCCACTTCGATTACCTAGCGATGAACGATTGGGGCTATTCGATGCCAAATTGCCAAAAAAAACGGTACTATTTGAAGAAGGAAAGGTAATCTCCATCATCACAAGGCCTCAGCAGAGCCGCGACTGTCACCGCCACTGCCAAAACGATCAAATTAAATAGCGACATTCTTTCTGCCTTAACCACAGAAATCTTTAGTGTTAGCCTCGTCTAACTGCAATCTTGAGAAACCCATGTTCAAAAAACGTATTCTTTAGATAGGTTAAAATAGTTGCAGCATCGCTGAGAGAGGTGTATTAAGCTCTGAGGCTCTTTTATATAAATAAAATAACCGACGATTTTTCCCAATAATCATTTATTTTTGTAGTATACTGTAAGTACTTATCTGAACGCCTTTGCGTCTTCTGAGAACCCCCAGAGGTGATGTAGTGACTGATTCCCAGAGCATACTAAAACTATGGAGGGAACACTTCTTCAGCCTTCTGAATGGCAGTGGAATGTTATGTTTCCCAAGAGATGATGACCCCGATTCCCCAATTGATGATGAATAAGGAAGCGAAGGAACTGGGTCTGGTAGTGAACGAAGGCAAGACGAAATATCTCCTATTATTAAACAAACAGTCGTCGTACTCGCCACTTGGCTCCCACGTCACTGTTGACAATCATAACTTTGAGGTCGTAGAGAGTTTCGCCTATCTTGAAACCAGTATTAACAGCAACAGCAATGTCAGCCTCAAAATTCAACGCTGAATAAATAAGTCTTGACTAGTAATTGAGAAGTTAAGTCCTCTCTCGACAAACAACAATTCGAATTAAGAGACAGCGGACACATTGGCTAGGTAATGTTGGCCGTATGGATGTAAGCACGCCAGCTCTGAAAGTATTTAACGCAGTACCAGCTGGGGGAAGCAGAGAAAGAAAAATAACGACTGGCGCGCTGTCGTAAACTCGGCTATAAAAACATTAAATAAATGCAAACAAATAAATTTATAGCAGTGCAGCTGAATTCACCTGCCAATGGACTTCTCATACCCACAAATGTGTTTATTATATCCATTAAATAGAAAATATTTAAAACAAGACGACTTTTATAATAAAAAACGACAACACAATGTTTTCTTTTAATATATATTAAAACATTTAAATTTTCAAAGTCGAAATCAGCTGTTATATAAATCTCCAACAGCAGTGCGGACCCTCTGGATTAGTGAAAAGATTACATATAATCTATTATTTTTTTATATTTGATCGAGATTTGGTATTAGAAGACGCGTAAACACATAAGGGTTAATAACATACATAGCGACATCTGCCGTCTACTAGCTAGATACAACAGCGCGGGCAATGACTCATTGTAGCGGTGCTGGCATATGATAAAAATAATAACAATAACAACAACACAACAAGTCAACAAGCCATTTGCGATATCTGCCATATGTGCAAACAATATCAGAAGTATGAAAATCACATGAAATCAAATAAAAAATAAAACATCTGTTTCTTATATTCAAATATATCGTTATTTATTTTTTCTTAAATATTTTCGTCAATTATTCAATAATTTATAACATTCTGGTAGAACATAAAATTTTAACGCAACAGCATTAACATTTGGACTTTTTTAGAGGAATTTTTTTCAATAAGATTTTTTATTTGTAGCTTTTGTCTTCTTTTACATATAATTGTTATATATATATATATATATGTATGTACATATAATATATTTTTGTTACAATTATAAAATTTTACTTCTTTGTGCTTAATTATGATTTGTAGTTTTTTTGTTCGATTTTTATTATAATTTTTTTTTGCTTACACAAACTCGAAGTTGTTAAATATTATTTAGTGTATTTTGGTGTTTTCTTTACTTATATACCGAGTTATATATTATATATAGTATGTATATATAAATATATATGTATATTAAACCTAATTTATATTAGTATTATAGTAATTTACACTGAGATATACATAATTGGTACTTTTTTTTAATTTTAATTATTTAATATATATTTTTATTTTTACTAATATTTATGAGATAGCCAGCCGGCCATTACTTAATTAATATATATGCTTAATTGCTTATTTAATTACATATATATATTAATTTAATAGCAAAATTTTAATTCTATGATTTTCGAAATTCTTATTGATTAATGAGGTTTTTTTATAATAATTATTTTTAAGATTTTTCTTGTTTATTTTATTTAAAAGCTTAAACTTTTACATCTCTCTTAATCTAAATAAAAAATGTTTAGTAAATTTCGTCTTAATTTTTATTTATTAATATTATTATTGATTTTTTTACACTCAAATTTCAAGCTTAGTTTTATTCTTGTTGCTGGAGTGGTTAAATATAAGTGCCTTTACGGGTTTAAACCAGTTTGGAAGATTGCAGATTTCATTTCATTTATAAAATTTACAATAAGGATATTTTAATTATATTTACTTGCTCTTTAAAAATGCTACTAAAAAGGTAGGTTATCTATGGGTATTTATGTATATGCGTATGTGTGTGTGCTGGAAGTGAGTCTTAAGCAAATAAAATATTTCAAAACAATTTAAAGTAAAAAAAAAAATAATAAATCACTAATTTAGCATAATTTAAAAAAAAAATTTAAAGTTAAAAGAAGTACAATTAATATAAAAGTACAATTAGAAGTATGTTTTAAATAATAAAATTGTTAAAAATAATAAAAATTTTAAAAATAGTTAATAGTAACGCAATTTGTTAAAAAAAAAAAAATTAATAATAAATATTTTTAAACAAAAATTTTTTTTTTTAATTTGTGCAAAATTTAGGCAGGCAACAACCAACTAAAAAATAATAATTTATGCAAAAAACAAAAACATGTATGTACATATTATAATTTAATTATTTAACAAAAAATTATTAAATTTTTGTTCACAAAAAAATAAAAAAATACATAAAACAATAGAAAAAATTTATAAAACAGCAGAAAAAATTTATAAAACAATAGAAAAAATTATAAAAACATGCAAAAAAAAATTAAAAATAATGAAAAAATTATAACATATTAAAATAAAAATAATAAAATTAACAATAAACTACTAAAAAATTTCGAAATACATATTTATTGAATTTATCAAATTAATAAATTTGTAGCAATAAGTTATTGCAGTTTAAGTTAATTTAATCTAACATAGCTGCTTTCATTTCCATTAAAAATCAATTATTTCAAGCTACCACATCTAAGCGCGTATTTATGATAAACTACAGCACTAAATCGCGTATCAGTTTGACAGAATTAGTCAACTCGTCTTGAAATGCGTTAAATCGACTTAAGTTAGTTTAAGATATAACAACACATTCTCAATCACTTTCTTTGTAAATTTGTTGCAGATCTCATATAGTTGAAAAATTATGCCAATCATTGCGCGCGATTAATCGAAACTGCTCACAAAATTAGTGAAAAATTTTTGTTATCGAAAATACTCACAAAATTGCTGAGTCACGCTTAACATTTACTTTGTTTTTCTAAACAGAATTTTTTTTAGTTAAGCACGTGCTTTGGAAATGTTTGATAATTCCGAAAAGTTTAAAAAGTAGCGAAATTTTCACGGAAAAAACGAGAAAGCTCTAATTAATAAAATGTATTTGTAAAAAATGTAAAATATTAGTTAAATCCGAGCCCACCGAATGCATTAAATATTCAAAGCGCATTTGAAAGTTGCTACGACATTTTTAAGCTTAATAGCTTTCAACAACACAAAGCACACTATCGAATTATATCCGTATTGAATACTTGTAGCTACTAAAATATTAATATTTACAATTTAGTTTTCAAAACTATCGAAGCACAAGCTCACGCCACTCAGCAACGCGCCAAACGCAGATACTTGAAGGGCGAGTTTCGACGGCAGCTTCCACACAAATGAAATTCAGCAATTATTTTTGTGTTAAACCTGATTATTTATTAACTTAATTTATACAGATTATTTGTATGTGTATTATTTCGTGTTTTTTTTTTTTTTGTTGTTTTTATTAAACATTCAATGTAACTAATGCCACATCAAGGCTTTAATCTCACTACAGAAATCTCAACACTTTGAAACACATCAAAATGTTTGTAGTTATTTGTTGTTGTTGCTTTTAATAACAAATTGAAACAAAATAGTGTGTAGAGCAAAAGCATAACATGACTTCAACTGTTAATTTCAATAATTTTTCTCTTTTTTCATTTTTATTACAGCTAGGTAAACAAAACAATGCATAAACTAAAGTAAATTTGTAATATAAAATAATATTTTGCAAAAATTCTTCTAATTGAATATGTAAAAATCATATGGAAAATGCGAACATTCTTCAGCAACACATTTCATTAGAGCGTAAAATTGTTTTTTTTTTTGTTTTTGTTTTTTGAATATATTACCCGCAATATTTCTTTAAATAAACTTTGCAAGTATTTTTTACTACATTTGTTGCCGGTTGCTTAATTTCTTAATTGTTTTATGTTTGTTTTTTGTTTATTACACAGTTATTATTTAATTTCCCTTAGCATCATTATATTCTGCATATTCCTTTGTTTATTCTGTTTATTTTAAAACACTATAGTATCGTTTTTTCACTTTAACATTGAAGTCGCAATAAAAATATATGCATTTATACCTTCACGATAATATATGTATGTTAAATAGAACTAGCTCAGTTTCGCGCATCAGCACTTTGCAGTTTTCATGCAACACACCCGCCCTAATGATTACTATCGCCCCCGATATTGCCATTTTGCTGTTGGCGGACGGAGCGTCTTCGCGTCATAATACGCAGCGCAACACCGCCATTATTACCACCAGCATCCATGGCTGACTCGTCGATCGCCAGGCCACTGGTGTGCTCCTCATTTGCCATGCCGACCACCGCATTGTCGACAATGCTTAGAGGATCCACTGCGGCAATGCCGGTATTAATGCCACCCAACATTTGTTGTTGTGCATTATTGCTGCCAACACAATTGCCGGCATCATATTCATTGATTTCATTCGGTTGCACCGAAGTGCGGCGTAATTTGGACTTTTTTGGTGGCAACGTGCGTGGTGCGGTTACATGCGTCGGTGTAGCCGGCGTTATAACGGCTGGACTATCATTCAGTTCACTGCAATCATAATTACGTTTACGCGAGGCGACTGTGCGTAGCATGGCGCCACCTGCCACAACAGGTGAGGCGGTAATGAAGGGATTTGAAGTATTGATTCCATCAGCTTCCGGCATTTGTTTAGCCACCGCGATTGGCACATGTGTTTGCTCCTCATTGCCATTGTAGAAGTCTTTTGGTGTGCCATAGTTGCGTAGACAAGAATTTTCGTCGATGGTCTCCAAAGGTCGTGTTGCAGCATATTTTAATTCGTTGGCATTGTTGAGCGTATTGTGTGTTGGCGGAAGAACAGTGCTGCTGGCGTTGTTAATAGTGACGGTGTTAGTGTTGTATGGTATGGCACAGGTTTCGGCAACATTTACTGTCATGTTGCAAGGAGCAACAGCGCCATTATGGCTACTGTGCAGAGAAGGGGTATTGGCATCAGTAATTTCTGCATCTGTGACTTTAATAGTATTCTCATTGTCCAAAGTGCCAGTTTTCAATTGATAATTTTCCTTCTCCAAAGTTAGTATGCGATCGCGGGTGGTCTTCAGTTCTTGCTGCAGGAATAAGATTGTACTTTGCATGCCTTCAACATCTTCGTCTAATTCGGGTAGAAAATCGTCGACCTCTGTGGAAGAAAGGAGAAATGTATATTTAGTAAAAAATAAAGTAGAAAATAAAATGTAGTTTAGTTCTTTTGTAGCTTGCTTACCTGATTGTGACTTCTTTACTTCTTCGCAAAAGCTTTTTTGCATAGCCAATTCAGTCTCAAGTTTGGCCAAGCGACCGTTGGAAGTCATTTTACCCAGTTCCTCATTTTCCTATTGATATGAAATTTTACGCATTATGCAATATCTTTTAAATTGATATAACTTGTCTTGCTTACTTGATATAACAAACGACATTTGGCGATCAAACGTTTGCCAGTATTAGAATCTGGTGTGAACTTCCAAGCGGACAATTCATTTTGGGTTTCCTCCAACTTTGCTTTGGTAGCCTTTAGCTCTTTCTTGAGCTTCTCAAAAAGCAAATTAACAGCGGGATCTAGCAAAGCCGCTCGCAGTGCCAAAGCAGTGGGTGCTTGTGCTGCTTTGTATTCGGCAATTTGGCTCTGCAATAAATTTTTTTAAGATAGAAAATTAATTTAAATGTAAGGAACCATACATTTTCTTAGAACATACCACATAATCTTGAAATTCTTGCTCCTTATTGGCCAAACGGCGCATGAGTATTTTTTCGCGCCGTTGTGCATCAACGCATTGCTGCGATAAGCGCGTCTGTTCCAACTTAAGATTTTCAATTTCATCTACATTAACAACGAAGAGAATTGCATATTTAATTATACAAATATTTGTTGTAAATTTATAAACATAAGCTAATATATGTGATAAAAAATGATTACATGTTTAAAAATATAACATAAATCGAATATACATACATACATAGATTATATGAACAAGTTATTATAAATAATTATGTACATTTTGTTTCTAAATTGAACTTAATACGAAATCATACCAATACTGGGTGCAACAAGGTGCGTTTGTGTGCGAATTGCCGCACATTTCGTGAATTTCGAGTTGGCATTTTTGTTTTCTGAGTGTGTTGACTCTGCGATTTGTTGCGTTACGTTACGTTGTTGTTGTGTATATTTATTTGTCTTGGAGGACGGTCAGCTCAGTGTTGAAGAGTGTGACAACAGACCATTCAGAGCAGTTCGTATCGTTATGTATATTGCGACGCGAATGAAACGCCAATATTTTTTTTACCAAAACAGTATAGAAAAACTACAAAGCGAATTTTTTTCTAAATTATTTTTCGCAATACACAAACACAAGTAACGAACTTAATGAAATTTTTTCAATTTATTTTTCCCGCACAACCAGCACTGTAAATTATTTACAAACAGTTATTTTTTTGTGCCATGAAATAAATATTAAAATATGTAATATATGCATTTGTATCGATAAACTTTTCTCTCAAATGCTTTTTGATTTTAGATTCGATCAATCAAAATGCCAACAGCGCACATTTTTTCGGGATAGACACTGGTATATTTTTTTTTAGATACAGCAATATTTTTGAAAAACACAATTACATCGACAACTAACACTCTTTTCTGACATTTTCAGATAATACCGGTATAACACTTTGTGAGGTATATATACAATGTTTATGAAAAATTACATTTTATTTCAATGATTACATATTTTTTCTGTTACGCTCAGAATATTTTCGATACGCTTATCTGTACGTAAACATATTATATTTTTAAAAGAGTGTTTATAATTTATTTTTCAAACTTATTTCAACAGCTTTCTGAACTACCACAAGCAAGAAACTTTATATACCATATTTTCTTTTCCTCTTCCTTTGTTACCATATGGATATTTTTTGGGCCACTCGTTTTTTAACACTCACATCCCACCACAGCATGCATTGCAATACCAGGCTTATTATTTATCAATAATAACCATATTTGAATTTGCATATATTTTATATATAATTTGTTTTACGCTTATTAGCAACACCTTCATGATAACACCAAATTTTTATAGTTTTTCATTTTATAATTATTCATACTAGTAGATTATATTTTCGTTGTAAATATTTTATGATTTCTGAATATTATATGTATTATTTTGTTATAAAACAGCAGATAGCATTAGATGTATCAGGATAAGAAAATATACACCAACACCAACGAGGGTGTGGCAGGAACGAAAACAGACGAAGGGATATACAGCAGCATGAAACAGAACACACGACGTATAATATGATACCGACGACGATGTGGCGAAATATCGTTTACAATACAAATGTTGACCGCTTATATTTTTATTTTTTCTTGATATTTGTTGTTATTATCGTTGACCAAAGAGTGAATGAAGATAAAGACTTGAGAACATAATGATTATATGTAGAGAAAACTTATATTCTTAAATATGGCGATTTGAACACAATAAATTTATATTTATACATAATTACGAATGACTTTTGTAATAGGCGTTTTTTCATAGATTTATATCACTTTATTTTTATTTATATTGTCTCCAAATATTTGTGTTTATAACACAAATTATAATAAAACTACACATACTTTTTCATGCACTTTAGTTCTTTTCTTCATTATTTACATTATTATTTTTCCACAGTTTTTTTCGCACCACATATTTTTTAAGCCTTTTAAAATCACGATTTGTCGCCAGAGTTCAAGAAGGACATACATATACTTCCTTCCAACATATATACCATTGCTTTAATTTCACCTCACAATTTCACGCTTACAAACTATGATTTGTGCTAGAATAAAATGTTCTGAAAGAGTCAAAAAGAGTGTTCGCTGATCGATTAATAAATTGAGTTTCTAACAAGCAATCATTGCACACGCTCCACTTAGTACACTTCATTTATTCTAATATTAATGCATTACAGTCATATCTGACTAACTTGCATCGAGTATTGGTCTATTCAATATTCTTAATGTACATTTGTCGTAGAGAAAAATTTCAACAATTCAAAAATAAATCAAAGTAAGAGTACATTATTTACTAGTAAAAATATAGAAAAAAATTTTGGAAAATAAAACATATTTCAACACACACCGAGTATTTAAGCATACGCTCATACTATTTGTTCATACTTGTTCTTTTGACTTCAATGTATCTCTAGTTTTTTTTTGCTATTAATTTGATTTTTAGTGTTCAATATATACCTTCGAGCAACCGCTGACGATGTTCGGCAGCAACAACGGCCTCAGCGACAGTGCTTGGCTGTTGCTGCTGCTGTTGAAGTTGCTGCTGCTGTTGAGTCTGATGGTGTTGGCTATGATGGTGCACATGTTGTTGCTGTTGCAGAGTTGGCGGCGGCGATGGTGGCTGATGTTCCACATGTTGATGCATATGCCGCGAATGATGATGATGATGATGATGAGAATGATGATGATGTGAATGATGATATTGATGCGAAGGCTCTTCGCTACCGGATGGAGTTGGCGAGGCAGGCCCAGATGGTGGTGCACCGCCAGCACCTAAACCATTGCCGCCACCCCCACCACCTAGTCCGGTATTACCATGCAAATTTTGTTCATATTGTTTAGACATTTTATCGTAACTGTTCATCAAAGGTCTTTGATCGTCCATAGTCATTGCAGCGACACTCATTACAGTGCAGAGGGCAAATACCGTGCCACAAAACTATTTTATATAAGTTTTTAATTTTTCTTTGATTAGGGTTTTACTCTACAGCGGAAGTTAGTTTGTTGTACACCGCACCTCCAATTTGATTATTGCTTTCTAAAAACTAACACGCCACGCAGCAGCACGTATGCCTTGTGCGTTTGTTTGGCTTTTTTCACGAGTTGCTTCTCTCGCTTCTTCTCCTTCCCCTTTTCCAACACTTATTTCTTTCTTTCCTCTGTGCTACTTTTCTATGCTCATATAACTTTTTAATTGCCTATTGCTTCTTCTTCAACTTTTGTGAACTATACATATATGCATGGAAACTTTCAACTAGCGCTCCGCTGACAATTTTTCACTTCCAATATTTGCGCACTTTCCAACTTTTTCGCTACTTACTTTTATCACTATCGCATTAAATGTGTATTCAACTATATTTTTTCAATATTTTTGTAAGAAAATTTACACTTTTTCCACAATAAATATTAATTTTTCTACACAGCGAAATCTCGACGCGTCACAATTTTAATTTATGAAAATTCAATATGGTCGTCTTTCACCTTGTGCTCACGGACATGAAAGAGACAGATGTATAAGATTCTTCGTAAAAAATGGCGAATATATAAAAGGCTTAGCAGGGTTGCATTGGTTATGAAAATTTAAAGAACGTTTCGTAAGTACGTAATGGACTTTTACGTTCTTCGTATTTTTTTAAATAGATATTAATTTATTAGTACTATATCAACCAATATTAAATATCTTTATATATGTATACAAAATGTTGAAATCATAAATTCATTTTTGATATAAAATAGCATATGTAATTCTAAGTTTTTACAAAATGGTGTATAAGAAAATAATTTAGTTGATAGCCCCACAAAAAACCAACACATGATCTCTTGATACAATTTGTTTTGCTAGTTTTTTGACAAATGTCAAACACCGCCACCGCTTTCGATAAACAATCACATTGTTTACAATACTCAGTTTAAACAGGACAATGAGTGATAAAAAGGTACAAATAAACAAACGCGGAAAGGGTCGTGTAAATCGTGAAGAAATACTTCAATGGAGTAAAGAGGAGCTGATAGCCAAGGTTTTACAACTGGATGCATATAACTTCCAGATAAGAAATTTGTTACAAAAAAAGTTGGGACAAAATGACAGTGAATTTTATGAAGAACTCGCTAGCCTGGACGCTAACGACAAAACAGAAAAAGCTCAAGAAACTAAGTCACAACCAATACAAAAGCCACAAAAACGTAAATTTGACTTTAAAAAGTAATATTAAAATAAAAATGTCGTATCTGTTCATATAACTATATAATTTGTTAATTGTTCACAGAAGCCACAAGCGGCACGTGCTGATAAAATTGCTTTATTTCGGATGGGACTACCACGGCTTGGCAACTCAAGAAGATTCAAATGCTACAATAGGTACAAAGTAACCCATAATCTTTAAAAGATATTTTATTTATGACTAACATATTCTTCCAGAGCATCACCTATTTCAAGCGCTAATCCGCACCTGCTTGATCGAGTCCCGCGAAACGGCCAATTACCATCGTTGTGGACGCACTGACAAAGAAGTAAGCGCCTTCTGCCAAGTTATATCAATAGATTTACGCAGCAAATTTCCATCGGAACAACAACTTTTAACTGAATCATTAACTAATGAAATTGATTATTGCGCATTATTAAACCGTGTGCTTCCCTGCAACATACAAGCGGTGGCATGGATGCCGCTCCGCAGTCCAGTGTACAGCGCTCGTTTCGATTGTGTCGAGCGCACATACCGTTATTACTTTCCAAAAGGCAATTTAAATATAGAAGCTATGCAAAAGGGCTGTGAATTGCTAGCAAGACATACAGACTTCCGAAATTTTTGCAAAATGGATGTTAACAATGGTGTGACAAATTATATAAGGCAAGTTTTTAAAGCTACGGTACAAAGGTGCGAAGTGGAACAATGCGACAAAAATTCTTTGGACGGTTAGATCAATGAAATTATATTTAAAAAACGTATATTAATTGCTTAATATTTTGTGCAGGATATGCCATGTATATGTTAGAAATCAGAGCTAATGCCTTTCTTTGGCATCAAATTCGCTGTATTATGGCAGTTTTACTGCTCATAGGTGAGGATAAAGAGCAGCCGGAAGTAATAAGTGAATTGCTGGATGTAGCCAAAAACCCATGGTTAGTATTTATTAGATTTATAATAAAACTCTTACAATATTTTTCAAAATTGTGTCGTCAGCAAGCCGCAATATACACCGGCTATCGGTTTGCCATTAAATCTCTTTCACTGTGAATTCCGCAAGCATACCATACAACCCACTGATAATGCTATATATAATGGGGTTTCAACAAATTTGGAAGAAGGAGAGGCGCATACAACTGCTTGGATATACGGTGATGAACACCTACAAAAACTCATCGAGAATGTGCAAGGTGAATGGATGCAATACAATATCAAGTTAGTGTCATTATAATTTTCCAATTTTAATTTGCAATACTTACAAATTAAATATTATCTTATTACAGAAGTACCATGATACGTGATGTGTTACACCAATTAGAAAGCATATATCAAAAAGAATATCAATCTCAACCAGTGCAAGCGCAGGCTTGGTTGTTACAAGACGGGGTTCGTCCACGTCAATATCAACAACTTTTAAACCGCAAGCGTTGTGGTACGTATGTATATAAAATATATATGGTGCTTAAACTGTTTATTTACTGTATTACTTAATATCTAAAATTGTTACTTTTTACAGAAAGTTTGGAAAATCGCATTGAACATTTCGTTAAAAAGCAACGTTTGATAATTACCAACGATCCAGTAGCACAAAGCAACTTAGAAACAAAAACGATGGCTAAAACGTAGCACACACATATACACATTTAAAATCTAATAAAATGCATATGTATGTCGATGTAAAAAAAACTTACTTTATTTTGTTTGTTTGTTAATGGGCAATCATATGTTAGTCTTACACAATTTCTACGCGCTGCATACGCGGTACATTGTACTGTCATCTTTAAGAAATATTAGAAATTTAAGAGAGAATAAATGTACTATTTCTATATTTCAGAAAATAAATGCTTATCTTATAAAAACATTATTTCTTGTACCAAATAGCACACACTTGGGAATTATAAAAGGTAAAACTTCAAGTTCGGTTGCACCGAAGCCAGAATACCCTTCACATATAAAACAGTTTCTAGAACGGTTACTTTGGGCCAAATTTTGTGCAGATATCTTGTCAAATAAAAAATGTTTTCCATACAAGGATCGATTTCGACAACTGAGCGGCCTTTTGGGGAGAAAAGAACCATCAGATCTATGTACTATGTCTTAAAAACTGAAAAACTTGTCCGCGTGTATACAGACAAAGTTAATCTATTCATCTCATATCGATGATTATTCATATATGTTTATATGGCCTCCGAAGTTTCCTTCTGGGTATTACAAACTTCGCGACAAATTTATATCCCGTTCATGGTATTAAATTCATGCCAATAAATAGTTTAGCCATATATAAATCACAATCCATACAATTAGATTTATCTTATCTGAATTTATTAAATACAATAATCCGATTAGTCTCAACAAAAGTATCGCGGGATGATAACGACAACGAACTCTAACAAATATTTGAATTTATGCACATTTGCTTTGCTATCCAACAACTAAAAATGAAGTTGTAATGACGCGATAACTGATCAATTTAGTAATAGCGCTACTGACTTGCGCGCTTCATTGCTAACAGTCAATGCCTTTTGTAGCTTTTTATACAGTGCATACAACATTCTGATATTAATACAGCAGCTGATAAATCGATTTGAATTCGAATGCTTAACACCTTGTTCAGTTGAGTTTTTGCGTTTCCATCGCGCGGTTGAATTTGTGCAATTTCCGCTAATGTTTAAGTTGTGCGTATTGTAGACATTAAGATTTTGCATTTCTTAAGAGAACAGCAACAACAACAAATCGAAGTGTAAGGAGTGTATGCATTGACACACTAAGCACATTATTTATAAATTTATTTATAAAAAGTGTAACACTTCATTTGTTATAAAGCTGACTTCTGGTGTCACGACAAAGCAACGCAACAAAATGCACTTAAGCGGTGGCGTGTTGTCCCTGTGTTCGGGTTATTTTGCAAGTATTTTGTTGCTGATAGTGCTGCAGTGCAGCTACACAGTGGTCAACGCTTACGAGGAAAATGACAAATTTTGCATACACACTCAACCAATGCTGTTGACAGATATTGAGAAGCATGTGAATCCTATAGATGATGATCCTAATTGCAAAGTGTTGGCCACAACGCTTACCACAAAGGAGAAGGTAAGTGTTAGAAAACGTGTACTGATGTGTTAAACTATTTTTTAAATGGCTTTTTATCATAACGTTTCTATTGCATTTCCGTTCTAAAGTGGTGCTGCCATACGGAAGGAAAAGTGGCGAAAATATAAAGTAACATAAAATTGCTTATAAAAACTAAAGTTATTACCGCTATCAAATATAAAATATTATATACTAATAATATTATTGAATTAAATATAGATGACAATAACTTACAGAGAACAAAGTAGCGATTTATGTAGCACGAACACAAGTCCCGATTTCTTCCACATCATAGAATTTCAAATTCATCACGTTTGTTAAATAGGACATATTCAGATGTCTCCTTTAGTTTAAGATATTTAATATAAGCTATATCATTAATTTTACCGTCCAACGTTAAATATAAAATAATAAAATCTTTAAAAATTTATTATCTAACCACTTTTCTCGCCAAATCGAACTTTTCACCCGACAGTCAGCAGTTTTTGCTTCTGGCCACTTTCATAGTAGAAATGATGTTGTAATGTCAATCGACATAAAATATTTTGTAAAACAATTAGTTTATTTCACCAATAAAGACATTAAACATCAAAAAACAATTTCTATAAAAAGTGCAAGGTCAACTTGCAAGTTGTTCTATTCAATGACCCCAAACTGTACATATGAAGCTGTTAACAAAATATTCCAGTGCAATTCAATTACCTCACACCAACCAAAAATAGATGCCTCATTGACAAGAACAAACCAAATTTGGTAAAAAAATACATGACATAGAAATGAGCACGAGTACGTAAATATTGTTACAAAAGTAGTATTAAGTTGTATTTGTATTGCTATATGCATCCATTATTATGAACAGTAGCTGTAGGTATATGGAATAGCATTTGTCTTATTGTAGACATCTGGCGCCGCGGCTGTTTGTTTGTCGAAGCAATAGCTACATCTGGCGCCGTATAGCAGTATGTTCTGGTGGTTTCTAGACGCAATATTCTAGAAGGACACATCGGCATCTAGCGACATCTGGCGCCGTATGTTCTGGTGGTTTCTAGACGCAATATTCTAGAAGGACACATCGGCATCTAGCGAGAAGTGCGTGGCTATATAAGCCGTGGCAGCGCCAACGTAATCAATCAGTGCTAAGAGTAAACTGCTATAGTGTAGACGAGTTGTGAAATAAAGAGTTGTTGAATTAAATTAAACAGTGTTGATTTTATTTGTCAATCCAGAGATACGAACCTAACAAAGTAAACTAGCAAGAGTAAATTCGTAACAATTGGTGTCAGAAGTGGGATTGTCAAATAATCCAAATTCAAGATGGTTAAATTCGGAGAATTGAGAATTCAGCAATTGAAAAAGGAACTGGAGGAGCGTAAATTGCCGATAAGCGGGCAAAAGGCGGATCTGCAGGCACGATTACGTGAAGCAATGGAAGCGGATGGAATTAATGTGGACGAGTTCGAATTTGATGGGCCAGAAACTTCTACAAAGGTAGAAGAAAAAGTAGAAGAACAACGAACATCATCAAGTGCAGACATGAACATGCTGTTAGTGGCTTTTAAGCAAATAATAGCTGAAAATATATCACAAATAACAGAAAATGCAGTGCAAACAGAAAATCGTCTGGCACAGCAAATAACGCAAATAGCTGAAAATACATCACAGTTAGAGTCTCACCTTACACAACAAATGGCTGAAAATAATACGCAGTTAGAAAAGCGTTTGGCACAACAGATTACAGAAAATAATACACAAGTGCAAGAGAAATTTTCAAAATTTGAAGACGAATTAAGCACTTTAAAAAATGACGAAGAAAGTTTAAAATCAGAAGTTCTTCAGTTAAGTAATCGTGTGCGAGAACTGCAACTACATGGCCCTGCACCATCAACAAATAATCAAAGATTGAAGGCACCCACATTCGATGGAAGTATTCCATTTCAAATTTTCAAACTTCAGTTTGAAAAGACAGCAATGGCCAATAACTGGAATGCAGCGGACAAAGTGGCGTCCTTGTTTGTATCATTGAAAGGACCTGCGGCAGAAATCCTTCAGACTATTCCAGACTGTGAACGGGACAACTATGAGGCGTTGATGAGTGCGATAGAAAGACGATATGGTAGTGAGCACCGGAAACAAATATACCAGATCGAACTGCAAAATAGGGGTCAGAAAATGAACGAGTCATTGCAAGAGTTCGCAACTGAAATAGAACGACTGGCTCATTTGGCAAATGCAGATGCACCTGTGGATTACATTGAGAGGGTAAAAATTCAATGTTTCATAAATGGAATTCGTGATGTGGACACCAAACGCGCCACATATGCATTGCCAAAAGAACGTTTGCTGAAACGGTTTCGCACGCCCTCACACAGGAAACAGCTTCCCTACTAAGTAAACCAGCACACAAAGTACAAAGGGTTGAAATGGAACAACCGGCGCTGATGGAAGAAATATTGAAGACTCTGAAGACAATTGCTGCACCGCGAGTAAATACAACAGGCAGATGTTTCAACTGTGGAAAAGCGGGTCACTTTGCCCGAAATTGCAATATAAAAGTAAACCCATCAAAACGGAAACATCCAACAGATAACGAGGACGGAGCATCCACATCTCACAAGTCGTTAAACTAAAACGGAACAGTTCAAAGGGGCGTGAGCTGGTTCCCACAACTATTTGCCCCGCCATCTCGATATCACAAATAGGTCGCCATGACAACAATCTTACTATCAACGGTATCGTAAATGGACGACTGTCAATGCTTACTTTGGATACTGGTGCCACACATTCAATTATCCGACCGGATGTGGTAAGAGGAACGGTTGAACCATTAGTCGGTTGCAAGCTTCGAACGGCCACCGGAGAGGAAGCAGCTGTCGCGGGAAAAGTGTTTTGCGAAGTGATGATTGGTACCCTGGAAGTTAATCACACCTTCATCGTAGCAGAAATCACGGATGAAATTATAATGGGAGTAGATTTCATGATTGATCACGGGGTTACTTTGGATTTAAACAAGCAAATGCTGTTTTGCCAGGACATGGAGATGCCTATAAACACCGGATATGTGACCAACGTTGAAAGTAAGAGGGTGATTGTTGATGATAATCAGAGTATTCCACCAAAATCTGAGGCGATTGTATGGGCTAAAGTGAATGGAGGAGGTGGGACTGAAGAGTTGTGGATTGTGGAACCAACAAAAATAGATACACCCATATTGGTAGGAAGAACGCTTGTGAAAACTAGAGAAGACGCCACCATTCCGGTCAGAGTAGTGAATGAATTCAACACGCCTATAAGTCTGAAGAAAGGAGCAGTAATTGGACAGTGCCAGAATATAAGTGCAATAGCACGATGCGAACGGTCACAACAGAAGCCTACTATTGAGCCACAGCAGATAAGTCCTACACTCCTAAATAATTTGCTGAACGAACTGCATGGAAATGAAAAATTAAAAGCAGAAAAACTATTAGAAAAATACGCATCCATATTTGCAAACGAAGGAAACACAGGAAGAACCGGCATTGTCAAACATCGCATAAATACTGGAGACGCTAAACCAATCCGACAAGCTCCGCGTAGGGTTCCACTAGCAAAACGTGAGGATGCTAACAAAATTATTGAAGACATGCACAAAAACGGTGTAATCGAACCTTCAATAAGTCCATGGAGCTCACCTATCGTCTTAGTTAAAAAGAAAGATGGTAGCACCCGTTTCTGCGTAGATTATAGGAAGTTGAATGATGTCACAAAGAAAGACAGTTATCCTCTACCAAGAATCGACGATACATTAGACACCTTGTCTGGAGCGAAATGGTTTTCTACATTAGATCTACAAAGTGGATATTGGCAAGTCGAGATCGATGAATGTGACCGTGAAAAGACCGCTTTCAGTATGGGCGACGGGCTATGGGAATTCTCTGTGATGCCATTTGGGTTATGTAATGCGCCTGCAACGTTCGAGCGACTGATGGAACATGTGTTAAAAGGACTCAACTGGAAGACATGTTTGGTGTATCTTGATGACATTATCATCATGGGAAAAAGTTTCGATGATCATCTGAAAAATCTAGAGGAAGTCTTTCAGCGAATAGCATCAGCCGGATTACGCTTGAATCCCAAAAAGTGTTCATTATGGAAGAAGCAGGTCACCTATCTCGGACATAAAGTGTCAACTGAGGGGATTCACACCGAGGAAGGAAAAATAAAAGCAGTCAAAGATTGGCCTCGACCCACCAACATACATGAACTCCGCAGCTTCCTAGGCTTATGCACGTATTACCGCCGTTTTGTACCTGGATTTGCGAACGTGGCTAGAAGTTTACATGATTTAACAAAGAAGAATCGCCCGTTTGTATGGCAGTTGGAACAAGAAAAAGCGTTTGAGCAGCTTAAAGAACTACTTTGTACGGCGCCGATGTTGGCTTATCCAATACCTGGAAAGAAATTCATCCTGGATACAGATGCGAGCGCTTATGGAATTGGAGGTGTCCTGTCTCAGCTCATCGACGGACAAGAAAGAGTAATTGGGTATTACAGCAGAGTGCTCGGGAAACCAGAGAAAAACTACTGTGTGACGCGAAAAGAACTACTAGCTGTGGTGGAATGTGTAAAACATTTCCACAAGTATTTGTATGGACAACGATTCTTGCTGAGGACTGATCATGCAGCATTAAAATGGTTATTACAGTTTAAGAATCCGGAAGGCCAAATTGCACGATGGATCGAAAGATTACAGAATTACGACTTCGAAACAGAACACCGAAGGGGATTCACCACAAAAATGCGGATGCATTATCACGTCGCCCTTGTCCACTGGAATGTAAACATTGCTCCAAATCAGAGGGAAAAGAAGGTATAATCGACGTGCGATTACTGAATATAGAACCTGAAGATGATTGGACTCCTCACCGCATCAGAATCAATCAGCTGGAGGACCCTGATCTTGCAAAGCTGATAATGGCCAAAGAAAATGGGGTACGACCACCAAAGGAACAAATAAGTAGCGAGAGTCCAACTGCAAAAGCATATTGGGCCCAATGGAACAGCATAAACCTCGTTAATGGATACCTTCATCGTACCTGGGAAAGCGAAGATGGCAAACAGTCTCGTCTGCTGATCATAGTACCGAAGTCCATGATCCCAAAAGTATTGAAAGAATATCACAATGGACCTAGTGGAGGGCACCTTGGAATAACAAAAACTATAGAGAAGATTAAACAACGGTTCTACTGGATCGGTTGTCGAGATTCCATAGCAGAATGGATAAGTAATTGCGTAGAGTGCATGGCAGCTAAAGGTCCTAAAGCCAAAAGTCGCGGTAGGCTACAACAGTACAACGTGGGATCGCCATTTGAAAGAGTCGCAATGGATGTTGCAGGTCCGTTCCCAACCAGTACGGCCGGAAACAAATATCTACTGGTTGTCATGGACTATTTCAGTAAATGGCCAGAAGTATATGCCTTACCAAACCAGGAAGCGAAGACAGTAGCCGAAGCGTTTGTAGAAAATTGGATAACAAGGTTCGGAGTGCCCGTCGAATTACACTCAGATCAAGGCAGGAATTTCGAATCTTCCATTTTCCAAGAAGTCTGTACATTATTGGGCATCCACAAGACACGGACGACAGCGTTACATCCACAATCAGATGGAATGGTGGAGAGATTCAACCGAACGCTCGAAGAACATCTGCGGAAAATCGTTGATAAAGATCAACGGAATTGGGACAAGTGCATCCAGATGTTCCTGCTGGCGTATCGTTCAGCGAAGCACGAGACAACTGGTTACACGCCAGCAAAGATTATTTTCGGATCTGATCTGCGACTCCCCGCTGATCTTAAGTTTGGAACGAATCCTACAGCTGTAAGAAATGATGGAGATTATTGTTCTGCCTTAAAGGAAGAAATGAATGAATTGCACCTAATGGTAAGACAGCATACGCATCTGATGAGCAATAAGATGAAGGACCGGTTCGATCAAGCGGCAAATTCAAAAGGTTTTGAAGAAGGTGATCTGGTCCTATTGTACAATCCACTTCGAAAGAAAGGCTTGTCCCCGAAACTGCAGTCAGCCTGGGAAGGACCCTATATGGTGATAAAACGACTTAATGACGTGGTATACCGCATACAAAGGAATGGAAAAGCACGATGTAAAATGAAAGTAGTACATTTGGAGAGGCTCGCCCCATTTGGTTCAAGAGGATTTGTGCCTAATCGGGACGATTAGGCTTTAGTGGAGGGCAGTGTTACAAAAGTAGTATTAAGTTGTATTTGTATTGCTATATGCATCCATTATTATGAACAGTAGCTGTAGGTATATGGAATAGCATTTGTCTTATTGTAGACATCTGGCGCCGCGGCTGTTTGTTTGTCGAAGCAATAGCTACATCTGGCGCCGTATAGCAGTATGTTCTGGTGGTTTCTAGACGCAATATTCTAGAAGGACACATCGGCATCTAGCGACATCTGGCGCCGTATGTTCTGGTGGTTTCTAGACGCAATATTCTAGAAGGACACATCGGCATCTAGCGAGAAGTGCGTGGCTATATAAGCCGTGGCAGCGCCAACGTAATCAATCAGTGCTAAGAGTAAACTGCTATAGTGTAGACGAGTTGTGAAATAAAGAGTTGTTGAATTAAATTAAACAGTGTTGATTTTATTTGTCAATCCAGAGATACGAACCTAACAAAGTAAACTAGCAAGCAGTAAATTCGTAACAATAGCTATACGGTGCCAGATGTCGCTAGATGCCGATGTGTCCTTCTAGAATATTGCGTCTAGAAACCACCAGAACATACTGCTATACGGCGCCAGATGTGGCTATTGCTTCGACAAACAAACAGCCGCGGCGCCAGATGTCTACAATAAGACAAATGCTATTCCATATACCTACAGCTATTGTTCATAATAATGGATGCATATAGCAATACAAATACAACTTAATACTACTTTTGTAACACTGCCCTCCACTAAAGCCTAATCGTCCCGATTAGGCACAAATCCTCTTGAACCAAATGGGGCGAGCCTCTCCAAATGTACTACTTTCATTTTACATCGTGCTTTTCCATTCCTTTGTATGCGGTATACCACGTCATTAAGTCGTTTTATCACCATATAGGGTCCTTCCCAGGCTGACTGCAGTTTCGGGGACAAGCCTTTCTTTCGAAGTGGATTGTACAATAGGACCAGATCACCTTCTTCAAAACCTTTTGAATTTGCCGCTTGATCGAACCGGTCCTTCATCTTATTGCTCATCAGATGCGTATGCTGTCTTACCATTAGGTGCAATTCATTCATTTCTTCCTTTAAGGCAGAACAATAATCTCCATCATTTCTTACAGCTGTAGGATTCGTTCCAAACTTAAGATCAGCGGGGAGTCGCAGATCAGATCCGAAAATAATCTTTGCTGGCGTGTAACCAGTTGTCTCGTGCTTCGCTGAACGATACGCCAGCAGGAACATCTGGATGCACTTGTCCCAATTCCGTTGATCTTTATCAACGATTTTCCGCAGATGTTCTTCGAGCGTTCGGTTGAATCTCTCCACCATTCCATCTGATTGTGGATGTAACGCTGTCGTCCGTGTCTTGTGGATGCCCAATAATGTACAGACTTCTTGGAAAATGGAAGATTCGAAATTCCTGCCTTGATCTGAGTGTAATTCGACGGGAACTCCGAACCTTGTTATCCAATTTTCTACAAATGCTTCGGCTATTGTCCTCGCTTCTTGGTTTGGTAAGGCATATACTTCTGGCCATTTACTGAAATAGTCCATGACAACCAGTAGATATTTGTTTCCGGCCGTACTGGTTGGGAACGGACCTGCAACATCCATTGCGACTCGTTCAAATGGTGATCCCACGTTGTACTGTTGTAGCCTACCGCGACTTTTGGCTTTAGGACCTTTAGCTGCCATGCACTCTACGCAATTACTTATCCATTCTGCTATGGAATCTCGACAGCCGATCCAGTAGAACCGTTGTTTAATCTTCTCTATAGTTTTTGTAATTCCAAGGTGCCCTCCACTAGGTCCATTGTGATATTCTTTCAATACTTTTGGGATCATGGACTTCGGTACTATGATCAGCAGACGAGACTGTTTGCCATCTTCGCTTTCCCAGGTACGATGAAGGTATCCATTAACGAGGTTTATGCTGTTCCATTGGGCCCAATATGCTTTTGCAGTTGGACTCTCGCTACTTATTTGTTCCTTTGGTGGTCGTACCCCATTTTCTTTGGCCATTATCAGCTTTGCAAGATCAGGGTCCTCCAGCTGATTGATTCTGATGCGGTGAGAGTCCAATCATCTTCAGGTTCTATATTCAGTAATCGCACGTCGATTATACCTTCTTTTCCTTCTGATTTGGAGCAATGTTTACATTCCAGTGGACAAGGGCGACGTGATAATGCATCCGCATTTTTGTGGTGAATCCCCTTTCGATGTTCCGTTTCGAAGTCGTAATTCTGTAATCTTTCGATCCATCGTGCAATTTGGCCTTCCGGATTCTTAAACTGTAATAACCATTTTAATGCTGCATGATCAGTCCTCAGCAAGAATCGTTGTCCATACAAATACTTGTGGAAATGTTTTACACATTCCACCACAGCTAGTAGTTCTTTGCGCGTCACACAGTAGTTTTTCTCTGGTTTCCCGAGCACTCTGCTGTAATACCCAATTACTCTTTCTTGTCCGTCGATGAGCTGAGACAGGACACCTCCAATTCCATAAGCGCTCGCATCTGTATCCAGGATGAATTTCTTTCCAGGTATTGGATAAGCTAACATCGGTGCCGTACAAAGTAGTTCTTTCAGCCGCTCAAACGCTTTTTCTTGTTCCAACTGCCATACAAACGGGCGATTCTTCTTTGTTAAATCATGTAAACTTCTAGCCACGTTCGCAAATCCAGGTACGAAACGGCGATAATACGTGCATAAGCCGAGGAAGCTGCGGAGTTCATGAATGTTGGTGGGTCGAGGCCAATCTTTCACTGCTTTTATTTTTCCTTCCTCGGTGTGAATTCCCTCAGTTGACACTTTATGTCCGAGATATGTGACCTGCTTCTTCCATAATGAACACTTTTTGGGATTCAAGCGTAATCCGGCTGATGCTATTCGCTGAAAGACTTCCTCTAGATTTTTCAGATGATCATCAAAACTTTTCCCATGATGATAATGTCATCAAGATACACCAAACATGTCTTCCAGTTGAGTCCTTTTAACACATGTTCCATCAGTCGCTCGAACGTTGCAGGCGCATTACATAACCCAAATGGCATCACAGAGAATTCCCATAACCCGTCGCCCATACTGAAAGCGGTCTTTTCACGGTCACATTCATCAATCTCGACTTGCCAATATCCACTTTGTAGATCTAATGTAGAAAACCATTTCGCTCCAGACAAGGTGTCTAATGTATCGTCGATTCTTGGTAGAGGATAACTGTCTTTCTTTGTGACATCATTCAACTTCCTATAATCTACGCAGAAACGGGTGCTACCATCTTTCTTTTAACTAAGACGATAGGTGAGCTCCATGGACTTATTGAAGGTTCGATTACACCGTTTTTGTGCATGTCTTCAATAATTTTGTTAGCATCTTCACGTTTTGCTAGTGGAACCCTACGCGGAGCTTGTCGGATTGGTTTAGCGTCTCCAGTATTTATGCGATGTTTGACAATGCCGGTTCTTCCTGTGTTTCCTTCGTTTGCAAATATGGATGCGTATTTTTCTAATAGTTTTTCTGCTTTTAATTTTTCATTTCCATGCAGTTCGTTCAGCAAATTATTTAGGAGTGTAGGACTTATCTGCTGTGGCTCAATAGTAGGCTTCTGTTGTGACCGTTCGCATCGTGCTATTGCACTTATATTCTGGCACTGTCCAATTACTGCTCCTTTCTTCAGACTTATAGGCGTGTTGAATTCATTCACTACTCTGACCGGAATGGTGGCGTCTTCTCTAGTTTTCACAAGCGTTCTTCCTACCAATATGGGTGTATCTATTTTTGTTGGTTCCACAATCCACAACTCTTCAGTCCCACCTCCTCCATTCACTTTAGCCCATACAATCGCCTCAGATTTTGGTGGAATACTCTGATTATCATCAACAATCACCCTCTTACTTTCAACGTTGGTCACATATCCGGTGTTTATAGGCATCTCCATGTTCTGGCAAAACAGCATTTGCTTGTTTAAATCCAAAGTAACCCCGTGATCAATCATGAAATCTACTCCAATTATAATTTCATCCGTGATTTCTGCTACGATGAAGGTGTGATTAACGTCCAGGGTACCAATCATCACTTCGCAAAACACTTTTCCCGCGACAGCTGCTTCCTCCCCGGTGGCCGTTCGAAGCTTGCAACCGACTAGTGGTTCAACCGTTCCTCTTACCACATCCGGTCGGATGATTGAATGTGTGGCACCAGTATCCAAAGTAAGCGTTGACATTCGTCCATTTACGATGCCGTTGATAGTAAGATTGTTGTCATGGCGACCTATTTGTGATATCGAGATGGCGGGGCAAATAGTTGTGGGAACCAGCTCACGCCCCTTTGAACTGTTCCGTTTTAGTTTAACGACTTGTGAGATGTGGATGCTCCGTCCTCGTTATCTATTGGTTGTTTCCGTTTTGATGGGTTTACTTTTATATTGCAATTTCGGGCAAAGTGACCCGCTTTTCCACAGTTGAAACATCTTCCTGTTGTATTTACTCGCGGTGCAGCAATTGTCTTCAGAGTCTTCAATATTTCTTCCATCAGCGCCGGTTGTTCCATTTCAACCCTTTGTACTTTGTGTGCTGGTTTACTTAGTAGGGAAGCTGTTTCCTGTGTGAGGGCGTGCGAAACCGTTTCAGCAAACGTTCTTTTTGGCAATGCATATGTGGCGCGTTTGGTGTCCACATCACGAATTCCATTTATGAAACATTGAATTTTTACCCTCTCAATGTAATCCACAGGTGCATCTGCATTTGCCAAATGAGCCAGTCGTTCAATTTCAGTTGCGAACTCTTGCAATGACTCGTTCATTTTCTGACCCCTATTTTGCAGTTCGATCTGGTATATTTGTTTCCGGTGCTCACTACCATAACGTCTTTCTATCGCACTCATCAATGCCTCATAGTTGTCCCGTTCACAGTCTGGAATAGTCTGAAGGATTTCTGCTGCCGGTCCTTTCAATGATACAAACAAAGACGCCACTTTGTCCGCTGCATTCCAGTTATTGGCCGTTGCTGTCTTTTCAAACTGAAGTTTGAAAATTTGAAATGGAATACTTCCATCGAATGTGGGTGCCTTCAATCTTTGATTATTTGTTGATGGTGCAGGGCCATGCAGTTGCAGTTCTCGCACACGATTACTTAATATAAGAACTTCTGATTTCAAATTTTCTTCGTCATTTTTTAACGTGCTTAATTCGTCTTCCAATTTTGAAACTTTCTGTTGCACTTGTGTATTACTTTCTGTAATCTGTTGTACCAAACGCTTTTCTAACTGCGTATTATTTTCGGTTATTTGTTGTGTAAGGCGAGACTCTAACTGTGATGTATTTTCAGCTATTTGCGTTATTTGCTGTGCCAGACGATTTTCTGCCTGCACTGCATTTTCGGCCATTTGTGATGTATTTTCAGCTATTTGCTGTGCCAGACGATTTTCTGTTTGCACTGCATTCTCTGCCATTTGCTTAATAGCCACTAACAGCATGTTCATGTCCACACTTGATGATGTTCGTTGTTCTTCTACTTTTTCTTCTACCTTTGTAGAAGTTTCTGGGCCATCAAATTCGAATTCGTCGACATTAATTCCATCCGCTTCCATTGCTTCACGTAATCGTGCCTGCAGATCCGCCTTTTGTCCGCTTATCGGCAAATTACGCCCCTCCAGTTCCTTTTTTAATTGCTGAATTCTCAATTCTCCGAATTTAACCATTTTGAATTTGGATTATTTGACAATCCCACTTCTGACACCAATTGTTACGAATTTACTGCTTGCTAGTTTACTTTGTTAGGTTCGTATCTCTGGATTGACAAATAAAATCAACACTGTTTAATTTAATTCAACAACTCTTTATTTCACAACTCGTCTACACTATAGCAGTTTACTCTTAGCACTGATTGATTACGTTGGCGCTGCCACGGCTTATATAGCCACGCACTTCTCGCTAGATGCCGATGTGTCCTTCTAGAATATTGCGTCTAGAAACCACCAGAACATACTGCTATACGGTGCCAGATGTCGCTAGATGCCGATGTGTCCTTCTAGAATATTGCGTCTAGAAACCACCAGAACATACTGCTATACGGCGCCAGATGTGGCTATTGCTTCGACAAACAAACAGCCGCGGCGCCAGATGTCTACAATAAGACAAATGCTATTCCATATACCTACAGCTATTGTTCATAATAATGGATGC
This sequence comes from Bactrocera zonata, assembly GCA_037783105.1. Classification (NCBI taxonomy): domain Eukaryota; kingdom Metazoa; phylum Arthropoda; class Insecta; order Diptera; family Tephritidae; genus Bactrocera; species Bactrocera zonata. Next base: position 436,905 of record JBAWJQ010005995.1, on the reverse strand, counting down.
ATATAGCAATACAAATACAACTTAATACTACTTTTGTAACAATATGTTTACATGCTGGTGTATTTAAACAGCAAGGAGTTACATACATATGGAGGCATATGCGCTAGTGCAACAATGAGGCAATGCTTGGCTGGAAAACAAGTTTTCTTAGCAATGAAAATGTCAAATAACATTAATTTGCTCAAGTAAACGTTATCGTAAAAAACACGAGTTTAAATTTATGATGGGTGTCTGTTACGGTTTTATTTACTACATATGTATGTATGTACATAGTAATAAGTTTACATAATCTTTTAGTTAACTAAGCTCAAATTAGAAACTATTATTATGGAAAAAAATCATTCGATACAATTATTAATTTTCTCGGCCTTTTTGTGCTTCCAGTTCATATTTACGACATAATGCAACATCCGCTTTTACTAGTAGAAATCTAAATTAACCCTTGTCGGATAACTAGTGCATATCGCTGCCTTAAAATTAGAAACCTTAAATAGCGATCAATAACAAATTATTACTAAATAAAAGCAGTTACATTAGCAAAATTCAAAGAAGCCACCGTTAATCTCGATGCCATTTGAGGTTAAGTATTAGGACAAATTATAAGTAGTAACCATTTGTACAGAATTCCAAGTCATATCATGTTCTATGATCTAGTCGAGCAGAAATATCTTAAAAATTCATAGCCAGCCATTTCTTTGTATTCTTTGGTTGATAAACTATTCAGAAAATATCGAATGAAAGTAAATAATACCAAAAGTTGTAGCACCAGCATCTAATAACTGTTGAACTTCTTGGTTGAGTTTGCACAAGGTACATATGAAAAAAAATAATAATAATAAATAAAAAAATCACATTTCCAAAGCAATATTATCTACACTCGAGTGTTTGTCTACTCATTTAATTGGCACCATTCGCTTTGATTTCGACTCCCAATTGTAGGCATTAATGGGATTTAAGTGGTTCCTTTGAAAAGCCTTCTCGCGACAATAACGATAAGAAATGAAATTTAAAGAACTTATAGTGTGTTTTATATGAGTTTAGCGAGGAAATGCCGTTATCATAAAAGCGTGGGATATTCCAAAAAGAAGAATATGAGCTCAATAGTTGGTTGATAAACAGCTGATTGTTGGTAAATAATTTATGGTTCTAGTATTTATTTACATTTTCTAATTTTTTGGATCAAAATTAAAATTTTCAAACTTGAATCTAAAGATTATATGACAGAAAATGTTTGGGAATTGAAAAATTTTATTTTTTAATTTAATAATAGAAATTTGAAAATATTTTTTAAGTCCAAAAATCGTGAATTGAAAATTGAGAAACCACCTTTCAATAAAAATAAAAATAAAAAAATATTTTTCAAAGCGAAATTTGGAATGCAAAGGGATAAAAGATAAAGTTTTACTTATTTCTAACTCGAAAACTATAATTAAGAGCATTTAAATATAAAAATGGCAAAAGAGTTGAACTGTTGATATTTTACTAATAAAATATCTCCTTTTTGAAAAATTACACGAAGTAGGCAAACGCAAAAAATGCTAATTCTAAAATGATTTAATTTTTACGTTTTTGATTAATTTTTAATAATTTTTTTTCACATCCGGTCTGGGTTTCAAGTCTAATATTAATTAATTTTTTGGATAAATTTTTTTAAGTTTAACCAATATTTCAAATGTTACATAAATTATTTTTAATGAATTGAATTGCAACTCCGCATGGCAATGCAATAATTTTATTCGATATTTTGACAATGATTTCAATGAAAATTTGGCTTTAAATGAGTAATCGAACTTACAATTTTATTTTATTATAATTCATCATTCAAATCTGCCAAGCTACTTATCTCTTATTTTCCGTTAAAGAATCATTATTCAATCACTCATACTGTAAGCACAAAATTGGCGACAGACTTCAAGCGACATCTGTCAAATATTAAAATACACACGTTCTTATGGACACAGTTATTTAAACAGCTGCACGACTACATAGCTGTGATGTCGCTTAAAATCGCCTTCTTCGTGTTTACAGCATCACTCAATCCTATCAACTGATTTACATACATACCTATGTACATAACTTTGACATCCAATATACCGTTATAATAATACGTTATAAATTTGTACATTGCAGGAGAGTTTCATGGAGACTATGTGCAAGGATCATGGCACCTCATATAAGGATAGTTATTATTTTTTCAAACTGCGCAATGGCGAACTGAGAGGACGCGGCTCGCACAAAGACATTTGCAACGGTGTGAAAAACCCGTTGCTTGCTTGGGTGCCATACAATATGGTGCTGGAGAATTTCGCACAAGAACTGAATCCGAAAGAGGTGAGAAAAATTGAAATTAACGGCTTTATACTATTTTAAGAAGTGTTCACTGAATGCAAATCAAATTATGACAAATAATCATGGATCTCCACTTTCGACTTAGTCTGCACACATATCATGTGACAAAAAATATGCATACATAACTTTTCACACTTGGATTAGAAAATAACAGCAAATGCAAGCATGTGCGACAGTAGGCGTACAAAGAGCTCTTTTATTCAACAAATATTATTAACAAATTATTAAATAAATATGCGTAGATTTTATTTGTATATATTATTATTCACTCTGTTAAATATTTTTCTTAAACTTGACATCTTATTCTGGCAGACGATACCAATTTAAATTGATTATGATAATTAGGGGACTGCAAAATCTGGCGCTACTCGAACGTTTCGGTTACTTACCCGATAAATTATACGATAAATTGATTAAGATTTACGCAAGTCATTAAAATAAACACGTCGTTCATAGCTTAAGTAAATACTTTTGAAGTGTAATGTTTAGATAGCATTATACTATTTCAAATGATTTGAGATGACAATCAGCGATTATCAGTTTGTTTGGAAGTTTAATCTATTCTACTTATTATGACTGATAGTGAAAGGCTATTAACAAGGAAGTAGTTTCGTTCGCACGACAGTTGGGTCTACGTAACCGAAACGAACGCGGATTTTTATCCGGCCAAGGACCGTAAGTCCTCTCTCGGCGAACAAAAACCAAACTCTTTAAGTCACTCATTATTCGCGTCTTGCTATATGGTGCAGAGGCATGAACGAGGACAACATCTGTTGAGATATACTACGACATTGACATGGTTCAGAGAATTAAAAGACAGCGGCTGCGCTGGCTAGATCATGACGTCCAAATGGACGAAAACACTCCAGCTCTGAAAGTATTCGACGCAGCAACCGCCGGGAGAAGCAAAGGAAGAGGAAGAACTCCACTCCGTTGGAAAGACCAGGTGGAGAAGGACCTGCCTTCGTTGGAATCACCAATTGGCGCCACATTCCGAAAAGAAGAAACGACTGGCGCACTGTTAGATCGACTATAACCGAGTATGCGGTATCTACGCCAACAAAGAAGACTAGGATCGTCAATTCGGCGGAATTCTGCCTCTACGACAACAAGAGCAGAAACTGTATTGAAAATTATTATGGTAAACGACTATATCTCCGACCTTTCTCGCTGTAAGGAGCTTAATACTTTCCCGCATTAAATACATAGATATCATAAACTGGACGAAGGAGTAGAGACTTGACCATAATATTGCAATCGATGGCGTTAAGATTCCGACTGACAATAGCTCAAAAATTTTAGGTGTAGACAGTCTGTGCTCCCTTACTCCTTATACGACCGCGATTATTGCAAAAGTACAGAGCCGCAATAAAATCCTCAAGTCACTGGGCGGCGACACATGGAGAAAGGACAAAGAAACGATATTGGCTACTTACAAAGCAATGGACCAGCTGGTGCTTAACTATGCAGCACCAATATGGACACCTGGATGCGATAAAACGCAGACGAGGAAACTCCAAACTTGTCAGAACACTACACTCCGAACTACCGCAGGATGCCTCTTGATGTCTCTTATCGAACAACTGCACAGTGAGGCCCATATGCTTCCAGTTAAGGAGCATAATGAACTCTTCTTCATGTAGTTTGTTTTCGCAGAAATCATACCTGCAGACACCTGTTTGGAGCGAAACCACCTCCTACGTCGACGACTTAAGAGAATAAGCCGATCAGACTTCGGACTCAACTAGCTTCCTTCACAGTGAATGGCATACTTGGAGTCAAACCACCACCCCTTGCGGACGAAGACTTCAAGTTGCCGCGAGAAACGAGACTGACCCTTGCGCAACTTCGTTCTGAATACTGTAGCAGGTTAAACTCCTACTTATCCAGCATAGAACCCGACATATCTAATATCTGTCCAGGATGAAATGAGTCTCGCATGACACTGGCCACCGCTTTGCATGTCCTGTTAATCCTACTCATCTGACACCCTTCCCCCTGTGGTCTGACTCTGTCGAAACAGCACGTTCCCGTCACCATCCTAACGGGAATTAGGTACCCGTTACAACAACAACAAGAAGAAATTCGTTTTTAGTTTTTATTATGTTGTATTCGGAATTTTTTAAATTACACCACATATTTTTTAAATTTCGTTTTTCTTTCAATCCACTTTAGCAACTGAGCTATATTGGCAAAGCCACTGATGTGGATCGTGCGAAGACGGAACTCTGCCACTTCAGCCACACCGATCTTGTCACAAACATCACATCTGACCTCTTTGCCTGCATTGTAATGATTTTCGAGGACAACTTTGTAAGTCTAAACACTTAAACTTAACAAACTTTGCCTTTTATAATCTACGTAATCTCTTATAGTATGGACAAGATTCCAACATTAATGTGCTCGTCGAAATAGAGCCGCTCATGTACGAATTGCGCAACATAACCTATTTGCCCTGGGTCAACGTGACGACCAGCTATAAAACGTTGCTCGATCGCTCCAGTCTCAACAATCCGAATAGCGAGCCGAAGCAAATATATGGCAGCATAAAATATGGTTTTGTCGAGAAGGTACACGTTAATGTGAGCACTATATATAATAAAAATTTGGATCATTTGCCGTTATTGTTCGAGCATGCGGGCGCTGTATTGGAATTGAATGATTTGGGTGTTGGTGGTGTGGATGTGACGGCGGTAAGCGAATTCATACTGTATGCGATTAGTTGTATTTTTATTGAGCTCTAATTTCATTCATTAGAAAGCTTATTTTGGACGTTTCATGGACCCACGTACTTCGGTCAAAGTGGAAGTAATCGGTCAGTGGGCCGAGCATCATAAACAATTCAATGCTGATGTGTTCGACTACTTTGGTTATGGCATAAAACGGTATCGTAATGAAATCCATCGTGGCGAAGTTACCTTTACGCGCATTGAAAGCGTCGAACCAGTTTATGAAACACCCGATTCCACACATCTTACGTCAATTACACTACACTCGGCTGAAGAAAAAAAATTCGAACGTTTGGAAATGGTTGACACCGAAAATTTTACACAAGCACCTAATTGGGATACTAACACCTACTACGATTCTCATCCTTACCCGGGTTTCTATCCGTGGTTTGTAGCTGGTAGCATTGCAGTAGCAGTGGTCCTGTTGGTGGTCGTATTCAACATGGTGCGCATTTGGAGCAAGAAGGAGGAGAAGAAACTTTATAAGTTGGCAGCCTCTTCGGCATAAGTTTTGGAAATATGTAGTTATGTGGAGCATAAAATATAAGAGAGAGAGAGAGAGATGCGTGGAGCGCTACGAAAATTTTTGTTATTATAATAGTATTATCGAAGATATTAATATATTATATAATGAATACACATGTATGTTGGCATGCAGCATGCTTAAAGTGCCTAAAGCCTTTTGACAATACATTCCAATAAATTTAACATATTTGCTGTTTTTAGTTACATGTAACATAATCCATTTTTTTTTTTCATAAAAACAAACCAGAGCTAAACTGCTTTAGTATTTGAGCTGATTTTCGTTTCAATAAATGTTAAATGTCTTCTACAATTTGAAAGCAAAAAAAAATTATGAATATTTCGAAATAAATATTTTTAAATTCTAACTAGCGAAAGCTTATCTTATTTCTTCTTTTTCTTAATTGGCCTAGACACCGCTTACGAGATTATAGCCGAGTTGACAACCGTGCGGCAGTCTTCTTTTCGCTACGTGGCGTCAATTGCATATTCCAAGCGTAGCCAGGTCCTTCCAACGGGGTGGAGGTCTTCTTCTTCCTCTGCTTCCCCCGGCGGACACAGCATCGAATGCTTTCAGAACTAAAGTGTTTTCATCCATTCGGACAGCATGACCTAACCAGCGTAGCCGTTGTCTTTTAATTCGATGTCGATGTCGTCATATATCTCATACAGCTCATCGTTCCATCGAATGCGATATTCGCCGTGGCCAACGCGCAAAGCACCGTAAATCTTTCGCAGAACATCAGTTGTTGTCATCGTCCAAGCCTCTGCACCACATAGCAGGACGAGAATTATGAGTGACTTATAAAGTTTGGTTTTTATTCGTCGAGAGAGGACTTTACTTGTCAGTTGCCTACTCACTCCGAAGTAGCACCTGTTGGCAAGAATTATCCTGCACTGGATTTCCAGGCTGACATTGTTGGAGGTGTTTATACTAGTTCCAAGATAGTCGAAATTATCTACGACTTCAAAGTTATGACTGTCAACAGTGACGTGAGAGCCAAGTCGCAAGTCCGACGACTGTTTGTTTGATGACAGAAGTTATTTCGTCTTGCCCTCGTTCACTGTCAGACCCATTTGCTGTGCTTCCTTGTCCAGTCCAGTCTGGAGAAAGCAAAACTAACGGCGCGGTTGTTGAGGCCAATTATATCAATATTCTCGGCATACGCCAGCAGCTGTACATTCTTATAAAAGACTGTACCTGCTCGATTAAGTTCTACAACTCGAATTATCGTCTCCACCAGCAGGTTGAACAAGTCGCACGATAGGGAGTCGCCTTGTCTGAAACCCCGTTTGGTATAGAACGGCTCGGAGAAGTCATTCCCGATCCTGACGGAGCTTTTGGTGTTACTCAACGTCAGCTTATCTTACTTACTACCTCAAAATTGTGGCGTAACTTTTGCAACTTTGTTCCACTGTACGAAATTAGCGATGTTGCTCTTATAAATCTGGGAGCATTATAGTAACAACAAAAAAGCACTACCAAAAATCCTTCCGCTCTTAACACTTTCAGACATGTTTTGTTAAAAGCTCGCTCCCTCTATCTCACTCACACACATCAGCGCACAGTTTGCCAATTTGCAAATGCAAGTCCTGTTGCTCAGTTTATACCATACAAAAAATGAAAGGAAAACATACTCAAATTCCGCCACTACTGTTGTTGCGGCAAAATCTAACTAGAATCAACAACAAAACGTACGAGATCCATTCCAACACAACCCCTGTGTACATATGTTTCTATTATTTTTCTGTTGCACTGCTCTACTCGTTTACAAATTTAGTTTCGTGTCGGATTCCTTCAGCTTTTGATGTGACACTTCTGTTCTCTCTCGGTTCGCTTGTGAAAAAACATAAAAGACAGAATATTTGCGAAATTCACATAACATAAATCTCCACAACCATCCCGTAAACAAAAAGTGAGACTAAAAATAAAATCTTCAACTTCAAACGCTATTGTTACGATAACAAAAAGTTCTTTCAATTCTACAATAGTCCAAGTAAGAAATAGTAATTCTCACAGTCGCAAAGTTGGCTAGTTGGAAGTTTAATTGCTCATTTCAAAGGGGCTAGAATAACAGGGTGGTGTGCAATTTATTGTATTACCACCAGCAAAAATCAATTCGCGTGTAATAACGAGTGTTTGCCGTGAGTGTGAGTGAATGAAAAAGCTTTGATAAATGAAAAAGAGTGCGTGATATTAAATCTTTGCCATACGATTCCGCAACAAAATTTATCTGTTAACTCTCTCTCTCTAATACAAATTTGCGTCCAAATATGGAGCGCGAGTTGTAAAGTGGTTTTGGTTTTTGGTGTTGGCGTTGTCGCCTGGTAAGTAATTATTTTAATTGGTCATAATTAATTTTTAATTACTCAAATCCTAAAATTACCACTCTAAATATTTTGATAAATAAAAAAACTTTTGCAGTTTCTAGATTTTTAAGTGAATCAGAAGCTATAAACCGCCAGTAAGTAAAATATAGCCGCAAAATATTTGAAGTTTAAATAATTCCCTACCCTTGAATGAAATATTACCATCGAGTTTAATTTTTTCTCATTTCTACATTGGTAACAAGGTTATAATTATAGAGTCGTATTGTATAAATTCAAGTTTCCAAGTACTTATACCGCTTGAACAATGTTTTTGTTTACTTAAAAAAAACATTTGTAATGGAAATATAATATTGTAATCATCTGGCAACATTATTTTAATGATATCAACAAAACAGCTGATTGCAGTCACCGATAAATATTAAATTAGCAGTCAGTAACATTTCTGTTGCACGCATGAATATTAAGCGCCTTATTTCCATCTTTGTTCAGCAAAAGAGCAGATGGCTTGCAAGACGAGCAAAAACTAGTTTCACTACACCACTGTAACAGCCGACTACAGCAACGATAATCGAATCGTCTTTCTTGCACGAAGCCTACTAACGAACGAAACGAAACGAATTCAGCGCACCGCATAGAAAATGCAAACGGCAGCCATTGTGATTCACCGACGACAGAAGAAGACAAAAGGACGTATACAGCATAAACGCTCTTACTAAAAAAGAAATTTCAGATATATTGTAATAAAATTTCACACAAGAAAGTCTAGTTATTTCGTTTTCTTACTGTTTAATGTTTTCATAACGGTTTATATTGCTCTAATTGTATCGTGGGTGCAATTATTATGGAAATACGGTCTTAATTGGTAAATTGGTGTTCGCAAATATATCGGCTGTAGACAAGTTGTCAAGCGCAAAATTAAGCTGGATAAGGTGACGTGAATCGTGTATATCTTTGTTGAATTCAAAAATAAAAAAATTGATATTCGGAAGATTTCCTAATAAGAGTGTAGCAGGTAAGTTATGTGCTACAGCGCTGTGAAATTTTAAAATGTGAAAGTGCATATAAAAGGTCTGGTAAATTGATGGATGCATTATTAAAGAGCACTAACAATTCTCCCTTTCGCTTAATTTTGTTAGTGCTGTCAAAATTGGTGCAATGCAATAATGTAAAATCAACTAAATTGGTTCTGTTTTTTTTTGGATCAGTAGACGTTGCTGCTTCTGCTTTTCATTGCATATTTCTTTTCACTCACTCGTGCCACTATGTGTCAAGCCTAAAAATAACACCATCTCATTTTTGCATGTTTGTAGCAAATATTAAAATTGCCGCGTAGCTAGTGTTCCCACCATTTATTTTTGTTACGTTGATATTGTAGTGCTGACTCGTTCGGCGCTCATATTAGTTAATTATTTTTGTTTGTTAAATGTTTTTGTTTAAATGTTATATATATATAAGTGTATATATTTTATATTAGGCTAGTTGAAACAATCCAAGTGAAAGGATGTAGCAATTAAACCAAAGGGGGGCCAAACATTCTAAATCTTTGTATTTTAAAATCAATGTCTTGATAAAAAAGTGGTCCAATTAAAGACTAGAAGTTAAAAAAATGTAATATTAATGATTTTTTAAATATTGGTTAAAATTTTTTATGTTATTTATACATAGTTATCATTTTTATAGATTTGTTTCAATAGCTAAACGTCAACTTTAAAATTGGGTTAAATTTAAAATCGCAATATAAATTGTTTTCTTTAGTAGATAATTATCTAAGTTACATATGTACATATGTATAAGCATACAAAAATACACACATCCATGTGTGTGAAAGATAATTGATGCATTCAATCTATCAATTTACCATAATTTTAAGATGTTAGTGACTTTTTACAATTGCATCCTTTTGCTGAGATATTTATGTTGAGTTTAATATTTATATAACTATATTATTTTAGGTTCCGCGCTGTACTTCATAATTTTGGTACACATCTAAAAGTAGTAGACCGGAAGGAAGATGGAGCGTAAAAAAGTTCTTGAGCTGGACAAGATTTGTCGAGTATGCATAGCAGAACGTAAAGATATGCGACCATTATTTAGTGAGAAGATCGCAGAGATGCTGATGGAGTGTGCCACTGTAAATATTGAAAATACTGAAGGCTGGCCCGATAAAATTTGTGTGCAATGCGTACATGCCGTGTCGCGGTGTCATGCCTTCAAGAAGCAGGTTGAACGCAGCGACAAAGAATTAAGAGAATACATTAAAAGTTTAACTGTACGTGTGGTCATAGAAGAAACCAGTGATATGAAGCTGGACGCGTCGCCGCAAAAAATGTTGTCACAGAAGCCACCTAAATTGCAACTAATACAGCCGCAGACACAATTTCAATTACAGACGCAGCAAAATCAATTACAATTACAACAACAGCAAATAATTCTACAGCCGCAACAGCAACAGCACCAGCAGCAACAACCACAGCAACAGCATCAGCACCAGCCTCAAAATCAACAACTGCAACAAGTACAGCATTTACAACTGCAACAACAACAACAACAACAACAGCCAAGTAAACGAAAGGCCGTTAGTACATCACGTAAATCTCAACGGCAGTCGAAAAAGTCACATTTATTGCCACAGCAGGCGCAACAACAACAGCACCAACAACAACAAACACTTGAACATGTGTCGTTGCAAACAATGGTGCAGAATGTACCACCGCCGCGCACACAGGCACCACCTGCAACTCAACATTTGCAAACTACACAAACGACCTTGCAGCAACCACAGCCACAACCCCAGCAACTAATTTCCACAGCCGCCTTGCCACAACAAATTGTTCTACCCAATGGGCAAATAATTACCACGGCGCAAATTGTCACACACGCTGGACCGCCACAGATTGCGCAGATAATAAGTACCCCGAACGGCTCAACGGTACAAGCAAACCCATCCTCTAATGCCGTTGCTGCGCAACCGCAATTCACGCCACAAATTATACAAACATCTAACGGACAGACATTACAATTGATACAGCAGCCGAATGGGCAGCAAACATTGCAGTTGGTACACGTGATGCCACAGCGTACTATTGCCACCACGGCGAATGGAACCAGCGTGATGGTAACCACTTCCGAAGATGGCACCACGACGATAGTAGATGATGAAGCATTGATCACGCCCGACGAGCATCACCTGATCGATGATGAAGCCGATCTGGAAGAAGATGATGAACAAGAACAAATCTGTGAAACAATTGTGGTGGAAGATGATCAGATCACCCATCAGCAGTTGCTTGCTGGCCACCATACAATCGTCGATGAAGATAATTTATCGCAAGGCGAAGCACAAGAACTGGAGTACCTTGAGGATGTAACTGTAACCACTTCGAATGTAGGAAATTCACATCATCAGCAACATCATCATACCCAACACTATCAACAGCTGAGCGATTGTGATGGTGACGCAAGTCAGCAGCAACATATACAACTACATGACGATGATGATATTATCGAAGAGATACACATGGATGAAGAGGAAATGCTAGAAGATGATGGTGCAGATGTGATGCATGTGATGGAAGGAGATGGTAGCGAATTTATTAGTGATGAAGATGGCAGTCAGCAACATTTGGTTGGAGAGAACGGTGATCCGCTGCAGTACACTGTGCTCGAAGCAGCCACCGACGATGAAGAGCTCGTTGAAAGCGACGTAAAGGAAGTGCTGCAAGCTGCTTGCGGATCGGAAATGCAGAACGTGGTCGATTTTAATCAAACGGTCAGCAGTGTGGCAAGTGGTGGTGGTGGCGGTGGCGTTGGATCAGGTAGCGGCGCATCTGTAGGCAGCCAAACACCAACACCCAAGCGTCAACGTAAATCGAATTCCAAAGCCGCTGCCAATTCACGGCAACTAGTTGCCACCGCATCCTCAATAGCGACATCAGGGGCCTCGGACGATTTGGATTTCGATCCCAAATTTATTGCCGAAATTATAAGTCAGCAAACGACGGTGCTCGGCTCCGGTCGCCATGTGTGTAATTTATGCCGCCATGAGTTCAAACAATTTAAAGCATTGCATAATCACATGCACCAACATTCGAATTGGATACGTGCAAATTGCAAAAAGCAACCGCAGTGTGAAATCTGCCTTAAAAGCTTTAAGGGTCCAGGCATGCTAAAGATGCACATGAAGACACATCAATCCGCTGCGCGCACACCTACCTGCAACATCTGTAACAAGAGCTTCAAATCAAAAGCGATACTATATCGCCATCGGCAAACACATCAACTGCGCTCCTATGCTTGCGCCGTGGATAACTGCCGCAAAACATTCTCGATGCCACAAACGCTGCGTACGCATTCGGACAACAAGCACCCGAACGCAAAGCAGCCGAAATTTAAATGTGGCGAATGTAGTTTACATTTTGACGATGTCGATATGCTGCATACGCATGTGCAGACGGGTGTGCACAGTGATACGTTGACAATGGAAAATGGTGATGGTGGAGGCAATAATGGTGCTGATGGCTCGGGTGGTGGCAGTATAGATGGTTCGGGTTGTATGGACGGAAATATGGCGGGTAACACTATAATTGTTGTTACGCAGGGGTAGGTTCGCAGTTGCTAGGCAAACTGCGCTCATTCCCCGCTCGGTTGTTCTCTCTCAGCGCCAGTTTTGTAAATTTGATTGGTTTCCTCTATGGAAAAGAATGCTTTCCCAATGTGCTAGATTTAATGTTTAATTTGTTCAAAACAAAATAAACAACTCAACATTAGAATTAATTAATTAAAATATAGGATTATTTTTAATAGCAATTCTTACATTTAAAAAAAACATATATATGTATTAAACATACCAACAAACATACATTATGTACATATGAATGAAAAATGAAATTATTTTTAAAATATACAAAATTTACAAACTAATTCGTAATTATGGAAATGACAAAGCAAAACAATAAAAATAGAAAACATGAAAATGTTTATAATAAATAAATCAACGAATATTAAAATGTATTCAAAGAGCTGGTCTTTGACTTATTAGACAAAGTTCTATAGTATCTTTAATTAAATTCTTAATTGGCATAGACACCACTTACGCGATTATAGCCGAGTTAACAGCAGTGCGCCAGTCCTTCCAACGGAGTTGAGGTCTTCCTCTTGTTGTTGTTGATGTTGTTGTAGCGGCAGAATTCTGCCGAGTTGACTGTCCTTGGCCGGATAAAAATCCGGGTCCGTTCCGGTTACGTAGACCCGACTGTCGTGGGAACGTAGGTCTTCCTCTTCCTCTGCTTCCCCCGGCGGGTACTGCGTCGAATACTTTCAGAGCTGGAGCGTTTTCATCCATCCGGACAACATGACCTAGCCAGCGTAGCCGCTGTCTTTTAATTCGCTAAACTATGTCGTCATATATCTCAAACAGCTCATCGTTGCATCGAATGCGATATTCGCCGTGGCTTATCCCAAGGTAGTTGGCGCAGATTGTGGGGTCTCCTTTTTTATGGATTGGATTGGGCAGAGCACACTTAAATTCCAATCGTTGGGAATGCTCCTTATCAGTTCTTCGCCGCCGTGCCGGCCGAGCTATTAGGCAATCCATCGGACCCCGCCGCTTTGTTATTCTTCAGGCAGGTAATTGCTATCTGCTTCATCGTCATCGATTGGGGAATCGGGTTCACCTTCTCCTGGCGTTGTACGTTCACTGCCATTCGGCAGACTGGAGAAGTGTTCCCTCCATAATTCAAGTATGCTGTGGGCATCTGTGACTAGATCACCTTTGGGAGTTCTACAAGAGTATGCTCCGGTCTTGAAACCTTCTGTAAGCCGCCGCATTTTTTCGTAGGATTTTCGAGCATTACCCCTGTCGGCCAGCTAATCAAGCTCTTCGTACTCACGCATTTCGGCCTCTTTCTTTTTCTGTCTGCAAATGCGTCTCGCTTCCCTCTTCAGCTCTCGGTATCTATCCCATCGCGCACGTGTTGTGGTCGATCGTAACATTGCGAGGTAAGCAGCCTGTTTTCTCTCCGCTGCGACACGGCACTCCTCGTCGTACCAGCTGTTCTTTTGCATTATCCGAAAACCAATGGTTTCGGTTGCAGCTGTACGTAAGGAGTTTAAAATGCCGTCCCACAGTTCCCTTATACCAAGTTGTTGACGAGTGCTCTCAGAGACCAGGAGTGCAAGCCGAGTAGAAAATAGTACGCACGTCTAGAACACTGGAGACGTGTCTTTCGTCTATCACAACATGATCGATCTGGTTGGTGGATTTTCGATCCGGAGACAGCCAGGTAGCTTGATGTATTTTCTTGTACTGGAATCTAGTACCACATATAACCATATTTCGGGCCCCGGCGAAGTCGATCAGACTCAACCCATTTGGGGATGTTTCGTCGTGGAGGCTGAATTTACCGACCGTAGTGCCAAAGATACCTTCTTTGCCCACCCTGGCGTTAAAGTCGCCAAGCACTATTTTGACATCGTGGCGTGGGCAGCTCTCATAGGCGCGCTCCAAGCGCTAATAGAAGGCATCTTTGGTCACATCGTCCTTCTCTTCCGTGGGGGCGTGAGCGCAAATCAGCGATATGTTGAAGAACCTCGCTTTGATGCGGATTGTGGCTAGATGTTCATTCACCGGAGTGAATGATAGTACTCGGCGACTGAGTCTCTCTCCCACTACGAATCCCACACCAAGCTTGCGCTCCTTTATATGGTCACTGTAGTAAATGCCACAAGGACCTACTTGTCTCAGTCCTTGTCACGTCCATCGCATTTCTTGGACGGCGGTGATGTCAGCCTTTATTTTCGTGAGGACATCAACCAGCTGGGCAGCGGCACCTTCCCAATTAAGGAACCGGACATGCCCTCAATTCGTAGTCCTTATTCCGTTTGCCATGGTCGTCATCAAAAGGGGGGTCTCTCATCCGAGGCTGTTTTTCCTTTTCATTGGGGGTGTTTTTTTACGTGGCGGGTCCCAAACCCAGCGCACAACCCTATGCAGGGGGATTGTTTCGTCATCACACTTTAGCTCGCCTTCTTAGGCTACCCAGAGGATATTTGGTCAAAGACCGGAAGTCGTGAGCTGCTTGAGTCATAGTAAAGAATCGTTTCTGGCCACTCCCAATTGAATGGCGATCAGAGAACTTTCCTCACTTGCGTGAACTTCTACACATGACTCCATCCTCCCGAACTGGCACCCAGCAAATTTATAAACAGCTGATTCCAGTGCGACAGCTGTGCGAACGGTGTGAAGTTGGTTACACTTCGAGTGCCGGACCCTATATATATGTATGTCTTTACTATAAATATTAAAATTGACGGTTTTCTTGCTATCCATTTTATTATGTACGAAAATATTTTATAAGAATCGGAATCATAAGATTTGAGAATATAATATACTTTAAGGTTTATCCTATAACTCAGTTCTTTCAAGCAAAGCGAGTCGCTTTATGAATATTGTCTTACAGGTCACTAGGTATGACAATTAAATAATGAGACTGATTTCATAAAACCCGTATATTTGAAAATTATTCTACAACTCTGCCATACCCTTCAAAGTAGTCCCCTTGGGCAGCTATACAGCGATTCCAGCGCGTTTTCCATGCTTCGTAACATTTCTGTAACGCTTCGACTGGGATGTCGAGTACCCTCGTCACGGCCGCCTGGATGTCCGTAATCGACTCAAAATGGCGAACTAAACAAGCTAGAGCGATAGTACATATATCAATGGAGAGGGGAGGAATGCCGGAAAAAGAGAAAGGGAATTTCAAGGTCACAGGTTTACCACAAACGCGGCAATAAAATCAGTCTCATTAATTAATTGTCAAACCTCGTATACGATCCCTTCACCTTTGTTCAATGTCGTCTGCCGCTCAAACACGTAATTTCTTTAAAATCATCTTTCAACATTTGCAATTACGTTTTTTTAGTGTTTTTCTTTTTTTGTAGATAAAAAAAATACTTCCAGCAAAACTTTTGTTTACTTTTGTGTTATTGCTTTCTTTAACATTCTATTTACTTATTGCAGAACTTGTTTTTTTTTTGCTATTCATTTACATATATTTGTATTAACTGCTAACGTCAACAAAACGTGTTTAGTAGACTTTTTAATTATATTTTATAAAAAAAAAAATGATTTGACTAATAATCGCTTATGAGTTGACTGGTTATGGGGAATAGATATACATATATATAGTCAAAGAAGATTTATTTATGAAATATTTATATACATTTAATGTATTTTTTCATAAACTATAAAGTTTTTATACAACTTCTCAAGCTGCGAATTGGTGAAGTGGGAATTCAGGGCTTCCCATTCTAATTCGAATATCAAAGAAATATTTTTTTTGTATTTATCGCAGTTTTCAAAGTTACATTTATGTATATTTTCTTTTGATTAGACCGCAAAGTTCAGCTGTCAAAGCGCAAAAGCTTTTAGGAGTACTAATGTAGGTCAGTTGTGTAAAAAATTTAAAAATTATGTATTTATTCATTTTATAAGGGTTCCATCCGATCGATAAGTGAACGCAAGGAATAAAAGTATTACTTTGAAAGCAACTTGCATTGGTTTACATAAAATGGTTAAAAAGGTACTTCGTGTATTAATAAAGCATTACTTTTTTGGGTGAAAAAATACTGTGGAAGCCAAGGTTTAGCTTGTTGAACATTAATTGGACTCTGAACCAGGAAAACTGTTGAGAAGTCTTTTGCCAAGTTTAACAGTTACCACTGAAGAGGCTGTTCAATCGTAATAAAACCGTATAGAGATTAGATATTAGATAAGTAAATGAGGATTGAACTGCGACCTAGGGTCTATTTCGAAAAAAACCGAACCTTACGACGATATGTGACAATGGCTAAAATATGGTACCATCATTTCACACGGAGTACCATCGACAGTCAGCTTATTTTAAGGTTAAAGACAAATTGTATTATAAAATTGGTATTAAAAAATCGTATGACCGCTAAAATCTCTGTATCACCCACGAAGATAAGGATTATTAAATAATGAAATAAAAAAAAACATATTTCGAAGGGTGATCCATTTCGATGTTCCTTACTTAAAAAACAAACACGGAAACTTCAAATTTAATGGGGAATGTTTATTATCATTCAAAAGAACATTCTTCGCCAATTATTTTTGAAGACTATCCCTTTCAAATGTTGGCCGCAGCTACGCCACAGATGGTCCATCCGTTGAGTCCAATTTTCGATGACTCGTTATAGCATATCGACTAGTAGTTAGCGAATGACACGCGTAATGTTTGCTACAAAGCCTGAATCAAAGCGGGACTGTCCGCATAGACTTTAGACTTTACATATCCCCACAGAAAAAAGTCTAACGGTGTGATAACACACGATCTTGGTGGCCAATCGACCGTTCTTGCATAAGCTGCACTTTCTACGCTTTCAATTTAAGATCTCAACGTAAAATGCGCCAAGTGGTTTCATACGTCAGCGCAACTGTCAACGGCGCCGTATTGACTCTCCACAGTCTTCACGTACACTCTCAGCAACGGATGCTGTATTTTCTTTACTGCGTGCTGGACATGGTCTATTCGGTCGAATAGTATTCAATAATGAATGCTGGGTCTCAAGATGGGTGATGTTTCAGACCTACGTGCTCATTTTAAAATCCTTGGACTTGGATTGAAAGATTTTTTAAGAGAAAGGTGGCTACAGATGTCTGTTGCTAAAAAAAGTCTCATAAAAAATAACAAGTAACATAAAAAACATTATTCTTGTACATAACTCTCTTTATTTTATTTAAGTATTTTAAAATATACTAATCACGCTTTCGGCTCGTGGGAAGAACTGGATTTCTTTCCGTTTCTAGGTGTGTGTGAATATTTTCCGCGATGTTTGATTTGGAAATCAACATTTAATAAATGTGGCTCGCTTAGCATTCCATTAACATTTCGGTCTCGTAAAAGAAAGCAACAGTTAAATGTTGACATACATACAAATGTACTTGTATTTGTATGTGTATAATTTTACAATAAAATGTACTTTACTTGCAACCAGAAAGTAGGTGTGTAAATTCGTGCATATTTTTGTAAGAAGATTCATTAAATAAATTTTTCCACGCCCTCGCTCTTAATTGAACCATTTTATGGCCAATTAGTGTTTTTAATGTGAGCAAACAGGGAGATACCGCGATTTGACAAGCAAACAAAAGAAAGGAAGAAATTCGTTAAGACGCGTGGAAGTGCTTCATTCATTACCATTACCAAATTGATTCCTTTATTTTTCATTTGATATTTTATTATGGAAAATTGAAGAGGGTAATTCCCAGCAGGTTATTTTTTCAGATTTCTTGTGATGACTAATATTTTTTACCGTTATTTGCACTCTTCTTCGTAGTTAATGAAGAGAGTCACTTAATTTTATTTTTTTTTTTTTGAGAATTTTTTTTAATATATTCCAATATCTGCTGACGGGGAATAACATGTAGAGATTGGAGTTGCCGCCTAACTTCTGCATATTCCATTTCGATCAACATTTTTTAATAGCGTTGCTTCATGTTTTATCCAGGAAATATTAAAATAGCTCAGTCTACCAAAGTACAATCACTTTAAGGAGAGCATAAGATCTGGCTAAAATATGGCACTTACTCTTTGTTGAACTGAAACTGATCAAGAATGACGTATAGGCTTAAATATTTAAGAGTGAACATAACTTGATAAAATCCTTCTTATTTTAGAATAGTTCCCAGTTCCAAGTTTTAAGTTAAGGTTTTAGCTAAAACACGTATTTTTTCACTTTAGATGACCCTGTAAGTAGTTATCCTGCCAACGCGGGTGCATTTTTTTCGAGGAGTCACCGGAAATGCCCTCGCGATGGCCGAGTTGAAATATTAAATTTTTTTCCAAAAATTTCATAATTTCTTTCCTAATAGTGTATATTTGTAATAATAAAAAATTCTAAAAAAATATTATATTTTTTATATGAGAAAAAAATTGTTGAAAAAAGACTGTTTTTTTCCCCGAGGAAATCCATGTAACCCCTTAAAACAATTCATCTCCAGATCAACCAAACTCCTTATTTTTTTTGTATTACGACCTTCGCCTATTTTTTTTTCAAAGTTTCGTTGGTGTTGCCAACCTAAAAAGTGAAGATTTGACAGATAATTAAAAACGTCATTAAAAACTCATAATTTGCCAAAACTAAGCTGCGTAATAAGATGCAAGACTTTCCTTGCCTTTCACTTTCTAATATACAAATCCTGAGAAAAAAGTACCTAGAAGTTGTAAATAAAATGCAAAATAATTAATTATTCATAAATTTATTTTGTTGGCTTCAATGTAATCCCCACCAGATATAATACCCTTTTGTTGACGATTTTTCCAGTCCTCAAAAGATTTTTCATAAGTACTTTTGGGATGACCTTCAGCTCATACAGCGAATTTTGTTTTATCTCTTCGATCGACTGAAAACTTGTTTCATTCCGATGATTGTTGACTTGTTTGCATGTGAAACTCATAAACCCATGTCTCATCGACAGTTATAACGCTGTGCTTCATACCCAAAATATCTACCAAAATCATTCGAACAGACTCGTGAGAGAAGTCGACTTCGCATGCCACCTCTCTAAAATTTGCCGGACGATTTTCAAGCACCACATCCTTCACATTTTTAAAATTTTCATCAATTGAAGAGGACGTAGGTCATTCAGAACGAGAGATGTTTTCAACGACCTCTCGATCGCCTTTGAAGGTTTTGTACCATTCGTAGGCTTATGTTTTTGATAAAACTGAATCACCGTAAGCTTTTTCCAACATTCGCAACGATGCTGCGCGGAACCAGTTCCTCTTCTGAACTTCTTATCGAAAATATGGGTCAATTTGGTATTATAGAAATTCGTAGAGAATCCTTTTCTAGCATTAATATTCCTTACTCTCAAAAATGGGTTCAATCGCATCAATAATATACCTAATAGAAATATTATCGAACTTCCGGCTGCCTGTATAACGCATAACAGGTCAAACTAAAAGTCCTAAACTACGATAGTAAATATAATTTTTTTTGGCAAAATTCGAGTTTTTATTCAATATTCAAAGTTCCCTTTAAGGGTAGTAACTCATCATAGCGACCCTCAAACTTTTCGATATCATTTTTGTAGTACGATTTGTCTTTTGCTCCAAAAAAGACATACTTTTCTGCCATTAACTTTACATTCGACGAACATTTCTTCCCAACGAACATGCTTTTTATAAGGTGGATGCGGAAGTATTTCGAACCCCAATTCATTGATTTTTGCCATCGTTTACACTGACTTGAAACAGCACTTTCTTTGTCGTCAAATGCGATCGTTTTCGGCAATTTCATCCTTAAAACGGTCCAATAACGCAAATAATAGCCGCTGTATATGGTCTTTCCTTTTTCAAGATAGTCAGTCAAAATTATTCCAGGTACATTCCAAAATACAGGCGCCATAACCTTGCCAGTCAGTGTCTGCTTCAACTGATTTTTTCTGTTGAAAAGCAATATTGGATCAACACGTGAAATTCTCTTTTTTCACATTTTGTTTGCGTTTTAATTCTAATGTATATTTTTATTTTTATTATTTTTATTTTATTTTATTATTTGTTTTGCGAACACCTGAAGGTAATGCCTCCAGCTTTGTTAATTACAAGAGTATGAAATGTTCGGTTACACCCGAACCTTACTCTTCCTTACTTGTGTTAAAATTGATAATATTGTGTATAAAATATACTCTATAACTTGTTCATACAAAGCTATCATTTGCTAGCATTGTCTTACCGTTGAATAAGCGATTAATCGAACGCTCAGTTCAATTACTCGGAATGCAATGATGTTTCTTTATTTTTAACTCATTCCGAAGTGGAATAGTACGAAAGGTATGAGGTCATCAATGTGCTAATTTTTAGCAGGAAAACATGTTCTGTTTATAATAAATATGTAGATGTAAAAAGTCTTGCGGTATTTTCGGTAGTTGGCGCTGAAAGCGCTGGCGCTAATTATACCAGTAAAACCCATCGCTGCGCTATCTCTCTTCGATTATGCCAGTTTATGCGTATTATACCAGTTCGTTGTTTGATACGCTACATAGCATAATTTCCGAGAAACGGAAATGAATTTATAGCAATTACTTAGCTGAGCCTTAACGCGAGTTTTCCTATCATAAATTACAAAATATATATTATATTCTGAATAATTTTATGGCTTTTGAGACATATTAAATTAATGATCTGCTTACCGCATTTTTTTGTAAATATTCACAGTTCTTAATGAAGCGCACATACATATGTATGTATCTACATAACACATATGAACATACATATATTTATTTGTCTTCACTGACGAGTGTTTACTAGAAAAGTTCACTGACTTATACGTCTTTCGCACTTTTCTCCATTCACAGACCAGCTAATATAAATAAAGTCAACGCTGACGGTTAGTCAAAGAGACAAAGACGTGATACGGCTTATCACTGACGCCACTGTAAGCTACTTACATGTGTTAAAAGATAAACATTGTGACAAAAGAGTACCCCAAATTGTAGTTTAAATCCGTCGGGTAAATGATATTTTAAAAAATAAGTTGGTAGGACTGTCCTTGATTACTATGCCAAATATGAGCGTGATTCTTCAACCAGTCCTCAGTAGTACGTTGCCATTTTTACAATGGATAAAAATATCGAACAAAGTATTTGTCTCAAATTATGTACTTCCAATCAAATTTCGTGTGCGGAATCGTTGTGTTTCAGTTTTATCAAAAACACAAACCTACGAGTGATACGGAACCTTTAAAGACGGTCGAGAGATCGTTGAAGACATGCCTCACTCTGGACGACCTTCGACCTCTTCAACTGATAAAAACATTAAAAAAGTGAAAGATATGGTGCTTGAAAATCGTCAGACAAATGTTAGACAGATAGCAAGAGATCTCGATATCTCTTGCGAATCCGTTCGAATAATTTTGGATATTTTGCGTATGAAACGTGTTCTTGTTCGACTTGTCCCGATAAACCTAATTTTTTTTTTTCAAAAAGACCACCTTAAACAGTTCTCTTTGGACATGATTGATCGTGCGAATTCCGACCCCACATTAATGGAGGCCGATGAAGTATAGGTTTATGAGTTTGACATAGTACAAACAAGTCAACAATCATCGGAATGGAGGGAAAAAACGAGCCAAACGAACGAACCCAAAAAAAAAAAAAAATACGCAAAAGCCGTTCAAAATTCAAGGTCATACTTATTGTTTTTTGGATATTCGTAGTTTTTTTACATCATGAATATGTTCTGGAGGGCAGACGGTGAATAAGGAGTTCTATTTCGGTATACTGAGATGTTTGCGTGAGAACATCTGTCGAAAACCGCCGGAATTGTAGAATAACATTTCATGGATTTTACTCGATGATAATGTACCATCGCATCGAGCCATGATTGCGACAGAATTTTAAGCCAAAAACGCATTGAATACCATCGATCAACCATCGTATTCACCAGATTTGGCACCGTGTGATTTTTCTTGTTCCCCAAACTGAAATTGTCGCTCCTTGGAACCCGTTTTCAGTCGAACGAAGAGATAAAACAAAATTCGCTGAAGGAGCTTAAGGTCATCCCAAAAAGTGCTTATGAAAAATACTTTGAGGACTGGGAAAATCTTTGGCCTATGTGTATTACATCTGGTTTGGATTACGTTGAAGGCGACAAATTAAATATTTACAATTTCCTGGTACTTTTTTGTCACAATGTACGTATGTCTATTGTAGGGGCGTGTTCTGGCGAGATATTGTGAAAATTTTCTGTGATTTGCGTTAAATATGAAATATGTATGTTTGTATGTTTGATTTACGCACTCGGCTATTTTTATCGTAGACTCGTATTTTGCGGTCATAATAAGTTTTTGGTTGACTAGAGCATTGTAACTTTGGCAATTCAGTTTGTGGTTTTATGGTTTCACTGGCGCTGCTTGTTATATGTGGTGTTGTAAAATTGTGTGTATGAATATAGATGCTTATATTATACTCGTCAGATATAGGCTGGCATTTCATTAAGCGGATATTTAGGTCAGTCGTAAGGTCATTCAAATATGCGTGGTAGTCTAATAAATAAGTGCGTTGCTCTTTTGTGATTTTTTAAGTGCGTTCATAATTATCCGCAGATAATTCTCTCGAAAACTCGTAACGTTGTCGCATCAAATGTTGTCATCGTCCACTGCACCATAGAGCGGGACGACTGTAATGAGTAACTAATAGAATTTGGTTTTTGTTCTTCGAGAGAAGACTTTACTTCTCAATTGCTTACTCAGTCCAAAGTAGCACCTGTTGGCTAGAGTTATTCTACGTTGGATTTCGAGGCTCACATTATTGTTGATGTTAATACTGGTTCCAAGATAGACGAAAGTATCTACGACTTGGAAGTTATGACTGTCAATAGTAACGTGAGAGCCAAGTGACGAATGCGACGACTGTTTGTTTGATGTCAGGAGATATTTCGTCTTGTCCTCGTTCATAACCGGGCCCATACGCATCGCTTCCTTTTCCAGTCTGGAGCGTTGTTAAGGCCAAAGATATCAATGTCATCGGCGTACGACGGCAGCTGTATATTCTTGCTGAAGAGTGATCGATCTGAACTTTTCGATCGGGAGACAGTCAAGTAGTTTGATGGATTTTCTTGTGGCTTGTAATACTACGGCGTTGGGTCATATTGTTTGTTTTGTGTATCATAAGGAAAGAAAAAACGATATTCGAAATTTGTACGATTTTCGGTTTACGTTTTGTTCGTTGAATCAATCTTTTTTTAGTGGTTACCGGTGTTAAAGATTTTGTCACAGTTGTAAGTGTAACTAATGAAAAGTCGACTTTGGTACAAACACTACATTGCGTGTCCATCTTGGTTAACGCGGCGAGTAGGTAGTGGTAAAGAACCTCTTTAGTGACCGGGTCATGCTGTTGATGCATGTGACTGTACTAAAAATAGTTCAGAGGCCGCCCTCTAATGCCATACAAAGGGGGCAATGCGTTTCAAATCACAATGTTCGACCCTTTTATTATCAGATTCTACTTTCCTCATAGAAAGAGGGCTTAATTTTAATAAGCTGATACAGTGATACTTAAGAGTTATCGATTTACCGAAATATCAGGTAATATGAATCCCATTTAAAAACAGTTGGTATTCTACATACACAGTCGTAATCTTTCGTTATATTTACAATACGAAAGTATGTATGTATGTATGCATATAGTATATTGCTGTGGTCACGCGTATTTTTTACAATTCGTGTAACCCACGACTGTCATGGCTGATCAGGAAATGGTTCAATTGCCCGCATTAGCACTTGTGTCTATCATCTTAGTAGTAACTATTTTACATGGGTATATAGTATAAACATACATATGTGTTCATACTATATTTAAATATACATATTAGGGCGTGTCAAAGAGGGGAAGGTGGTTTTTTGCTTGTTATTCTGAAAAATTAGTTGATAGACATCGCTAGGAAAGACTTTTCAAGTATGAGCTTTTAATCGTTGCAAGAAGATCGCAGAAGCCTTCTACACACTAGCGGAACTTACAACATCTACACGGAAGAATCCAAAGGGGCCAATGGAGTGGGAACTGGACTTATTGCTCGGAGATGGATCTCAGGGGCCCCTTTAAACTTCCATGTTACTGCAGTATCTTCCAGGCGGAAGTATTGGCAGTTGGGAAAGCGGCCGAGAAGGCTAACAACGTAGGAAATAACATAGAAAGTATAAATATATACGTCGAAGTCCAGGCAGCAATAGACAATAATCTCACATCGCATTACGTCAGAGAATGTCCTTAGAAAAAGGGAAGCACTAAATGTATCCGCTGCCGGAAAATGGCTGCATATATACTGGGTTCCAGACAACAAAGGAATTCCGGGTAACGAAGCAGCTGATGTGATTCTCAAAAGTACCTTACTTCGGGCTACTGAACAATTACAGGAAATACGGAAGTCACTAAGAACGATATACAACGAAATTTACGAGGACGAGATGGAATGCCTTAAGTACATGCAGGAACGCCAAGAACATGTGCAAGTGACCTTGAGGAAAAACCGCTTGTTTCTTACTTTCCGGACCTCCTGATAGGTCACTTTTTAATGGTATCACATGCGAGCCGGTTGGGCATAAGTGATAACGATACATGCAGAATGTGCAGAGAAGTTAACATGAGAGAGACATTGGAACACCTCCTATGCCTTTGTTCAGCACTGTCTATAACTCGACTCAAGTATCCAGAAGCTTCGGAGTTTAAAGGATTGGACAAAGTATCAAACGTAGACATCAATTCTTTCTTAAATTTCGCAAAAAACGTTAACGTCCTGTGTGACGAATTCTTCACCTCAAGTTAAATTGAACATCCATCTGGCATTACCATTAAAGATCAGTAGGTCTACGAGGTTAGACAATTAATCAACAGAGTGCGCCCAGACATCGCTCGTAACTGGATCCTTCATCGCGACAACGCGCCGTGCCACCCTGCGACTTTTTTTGTTTCCTAAAACAAAATCGGTGGTCAAAGGAACGCATTTTGAGTCGATTACGAATTACGATCCAGGCAGCCGTGACGAGGGTACTCGCGGACCTCCCAGTCGAAGCGTTCCAAAAATGTTACGAAGCATGGAAAACGCGCTGGAATCGCTGTATGGCTGCCCAAGGGGACTATTTTGAAGGGGATGGCAGAGTTGTAGAATAATTTTCAAATATACGGTTTTTATGGAATCAGTCTCATTACTTAATTGTCATACCTCGTATGTATGACGTGATAGCCGACCAGTATAACCTAACCTAATGTTTTTCAAAAAATACCCACAACATTCAAGTTTTTTGACCCACCCTAATACATACTGTATCTGTAATACCACACGTGTGTTGCAAAGAACACACAGTTGGGTGCATGCGCTTGACATTCGCCGAACATTCGACGTTACATAACGTTCTTTGATACATATCTATGCTTTTGTGGATTCACTACACAGGTATGTAGGATTTAAACGGTAGTTCTTTGACACTTGTTTAGTATACGGGTATGCGTGCTTGGGCTTAGTAAGGTACATTAAACCCGCATGCAAATATATTTTCCTCGCAGAAGGTGTGAGTTACAATGATAAACTTTGGAGTGATATGTCCTTTGTAGACTAGGGTAAATAAATTTTCAAAGTAAAAAAAAAAAAAAATTATAGTGGGATGAAATCCATTAGAAAAGAAAACTAAAATAACAAAAATAAAGGGAACAAAAATAAAAGGAACAAGAAGTTACGTGTGATTTGAGGTCTGGGCAAGGAAAGGGTGCTGGTTGCATTTTTATAAGTATTTTTCTACACTTCATTTTGACTTATATCGGAAAAGGTTTCTAATTTTCAATTGAAAATTCTCACGTCAAAATATCAGATGTTTTTAAAAAAATCTGTTGTTTTAAAAAAGTCTGTTTAACAGGGTCCTTTTTTGACAGTTTTTCAGAAAATTTGACGTAGAAATGTTCATTCCTTCAATTTCTATTATTTCTGAATGCATAACTCTTATATAAAAAAATTGCAAACTGTTTCCTCTCAAACTTTATATCACAATCTCTTACCAGATTATGTTTTCTGCCATTTCACACGCTTATAAAACACATTGCTGTGATTGACAGTTCAATCGCGTTGCTGTGACAATTCATTCATATAATCACACGCTACAGCTTTCAAACTCTCGCACTTTATTGTAGGTGCGTTTGTGCATTTGTGCGCTCTCATGCATGTCACTCGTGTCACAAGAAGTGAGCGCATACCAGCTGATTGTGACAGCTATCAGCTTTCAAATGGCATAACGAAAGTGCGGGACTTAAAGCGAGCTATCGCTATAGTTGATATGAAATATATTCCGGTCTGTATGTATTTACACTGCTATGTGTTTATACAAGCAGATCAGTTTCTAGAAAAGCATCAGAAAATTTTAACCAAACAAAGGAAACGTACAACAAATTTAATATTTACACTACTTGATACCACTCTCGAGCCCCTGGAATGCAGGTAACTGTGTCAGCGCGCCAAAAAGGCCAAACGAAGCGGAAAACAAATTTGACCGCACTCGCATCGCACCATAGCTGGGGTTTCATTTGCATGCTTGGTGTTTTCGTTTACATTTCATTTTTATTTTTAGCCAACTTGTCTTTATTATATATGTACATAAGTAATAGTAGGTAAATAAAGGCTTAAGCGCATAAACTGGCTTATGGAAAAGTGTAAATATGTTTCAGTTATGCAAAGCATCTGTTGTTGGAAAATTTTGCACTGATTCTTCGTATTAAAACTCATATCTGTTTACTTGCACTTTTTAATTATAACTCACCGAGTGGAAGGGATGTTTACATCACTTCCTTGTTTATTGTTTTCATTAATAGAAATGTAAATTAGTTTCTGGTAAATATTTCCTTTTTTTTATATTTTGTAACCCAGAAGAAGAACCCAGAAACCTTTGTGGTACATTTTTGATGCTAAAAATAAAAGTTTTTGCTTCCGCGCTAAATAAAACTTTATATTTGTCCATAACATACCCTTCATCCTACATATTTATGTATGAGTGCTCACATTTTATCAACTTGCTGAGACTAAATACTCATATTTGCTGAAGAAAGTTTGGAAATTTCTGCGTGGGCTTAATTAAAATTTAACAGCTTGTCTCCTTGGGATTTGTACTAAAGCCAAATTTAGTTATAGTTGAGTGTTGATTGGGATTTGTACTAAAGCCAAATTTAGTTATAGTTGAGTTTTGAAATGGTTAGCCTTAACTTGGTGCGCCAATATTATCTGATCGATCCAATAAAGATTTCGATCAAAAAATTTTATTCTATCAACTGACAGCCAGCAATCATCGGATGAAATTAAAATATTTATCTTTACACCTGCTTTCTCGTTTTTTTTTTTGATTTACTAAAGCGCAGACTAACTAGATGATATTGGCGAGCTGAAGTTATGAACTGCTTATATCCAGTACATTAAGAGGTTACATGGGTTTCTTCGAATAAAAACAGGTTACTATTTTCAACAATTTTTTTCTTTTATAAAAATTAAATATTTTATTAGAGTTGTTACAAACATACACTATCAGCAAAGAAATTCTGAAATTTTTAGAAAAAAAAAATTTTAAACTCCACCACTACGACGCTATTTCTGGTGATCTCCCGGAAAGTAGCTGCGCCCACGTTGGCAAGATAACTCCTTACAGGATCATCTAAGGTGAAAAAATACATGTTTTAGTTAAAACCTTAACTTAGAACTTGGACGAAGAAAAAATAAAAACCGCAAAATGGGTTTTTGGCAGACAATTTTACAAACAAATGAAAATTTCAGTGTAAATTTCGCGACATTTTTTTTTTTTTCAAAAAATTCTAATCGAAAAAAATCGTTCGTTTAAGTCTTTAAGAATTGTATCTCAAAGTCCTGTGTAAAATTTCATGAAGATCGGTTGAGTAGTTCTCGAGAAATCCTGCCAACAGACTTCAAAAACTTAGTTTCGAGAAAAACGCTCTTAAAGATGGCGCACTTAGCCTAGCTAGTCTCGAGCGCACGAGTTCTCAAGGCTGTATCTCCAAAACTATTACTCGGATAAACTTGAAAATTTAGGACAATATTCTAAAGGGGTTGTAGTAATTAATAAGACAATAAAAAAAAATCAATTTTTTAAAACTCGAAAATTCATGTAACCCCTTAAATAAGCAATGGATCTGAGGTTGTAGCGCGACTGCCATGAAATGCCGCACGTTTTGTAATTCGAAAAAGCTATTTAGCGAACGTGTTCACCATCACACGGAGTTAAATCAGGTGAATACGGTGGTTGCGGTGCGACATTGTTTGAAAATTTGGCGAAAAACTCACGAAGAAACATTATGCGACGGTGCTTTACAATCATCAAAAGTTGTCGGCCTATAATCGAAGACAGCTGTCAACATAGCCATGTTTTTTTCGGATTCAACTTACCTTTGCCACGATATTCGGCCGATTGATCGTGTTTTTGCGGATCGTAAACATAGGTCTAAGACTCATCGCCATCGTAATAATACATTTCATGACATCCTGGTAGTCGGAAAAAATTATTTAACGACGTTAAGGGGTTAGGGGTAGTCAGAGGCACGAAAAAATGAGAATTTTCAGTATTTTTTTGCCAATAAATCATGTTATTTTACAAAAGCAGTAATATGGCATTATTATAAAATGTGTTGACTTGAAGTCACGAAAATTTCAAAAAAAAAAAATTTATTTTCAAAGTTATAGTTGTTTGTGTTGACAAAGTTCCAAACAAAGGTACTTGCGGTGACAACCATAAGTCCTCGGAGAGTCATCTAAAATCAATCGGACAAAATAATTTAGTTTTTTAAATAGATAACCCGGGGCCTGATCGAAGGATTTTATTTTTTTTTTTTCAAAATTAACAAAATGGCGGCCTCAGGAAATTTTTTTCTAAATTTTTGGGAAAAAATCAACAGTTAATTGGTCTTAAAAAATCGAAATTTTCGAAAAAATAAAAATCCTTCGATCAAGCCCTAGTTTATTATGTATTCTAAAAGCTGTATAAATTTCATTAAAATCTACTAAGCAGTTTTAGAGTTACAGTTGTCACCAGTTTAAAAAACGTAGTTTGTGAAAAAACGCGTTTAAAGTTTCACACTAGCTCTTTGAAGTGCCCGAGCTCTCTTTGTTATTTGGCGAATAACTCAAAAACTAATTATCGGATCAACGTGAAATTTTCAGAGAGTATTTTTAAGACACTTAACGAAAATGCAAAAAAAAAAAATAATTTTTTGAAAATTCTAACTACCACTAACCCCTTAAAGCGACGCTGTTTTTTTTCAAAAAAATAAAGTGATTTTGGAACCAATCGTGCTTTCACTTTTCTTAGGCCCAAATGATCCTTCAAAATAGTTTTCAATGATCTTTTCGATATTCCAACGATGCTAGGAAGATTTTTGACTATTAATTGTCGATTCTTAAGCGCCAATTTCCTTATTGACGTGTTGATCTTGAGTTTATTTTGATGGCCGTCCTGGACACGGTTCGTCGCCAACGCATTCTCGGCCCTCTTTGATTAATTTGTACCAATCAAAAACACTTGCTCGTGACAAACAATTATCACTGAATGCTTTTGTTAACATTATGAACGTTTCAGCACCAGAAACTTGATTCCACACGCAAAATTTAATGGTATTTCCTTTTTGAATAATTTCAGTCATCAAAATCAAAGTCGCCGAATGTACTTAAAGTACCTCAGAAAGACAAGCATATGCTAATCACTAATGATTAATTTGACAGACGTCACTGTCAGACATAAAAGCCTAAAAAAAAAAAAAATATTCCGATGAATGGGTTTTCACGAGATATTTAAATTAAAAAGTCTTACTATTTTTTGCCATTCTAAAAGAAAACTTTGCTATTTTTCAGCTTATACAGGTATACTCTTGATTTAACATTTCTTCCTTTGCTTGTCAAAATAATCTATAACCAATTAGTCATTTAGATAGGAAAGTCTGTTTAAAAGAGTTTACCGACAAAGATAGAAATTTGAAGTGTTGAGATTAATCATTTAAAAATATTGTTAAAAAGTACTCCATTTATCATTATAAGCTGTCACATCACAAAAAAAAAAAAAAAAAAAAAAAAATGTCAAACGGTTTGCAAAGCTCGTTTGCCTGATAAAACTAATTTTAGAGCAAGAAATAATGATATAATAACCAAGGAAAAAGCACCTTTGCGTTTTCTAATTTCTATTTGCAGAACTCGTCTTTACGATCTGGACAGCTGATAAAAAAAACCAAACGGTGTTCCCAGCAAGCGCACTTTTAGATAACTATTTGTAAATACTAGAAAATCGCATTGTTTACTTTTTGCTTTATGATTTAATTATTGTTCTTATATTTACTCTTGCAGTCGTAAATTTTATTCTATGAAGTATTGCTTGACGTCAATGGTCCTTTTTTCCGTTCTATTTGATTGTCGGCTTCCCCACCTTAGACACAAAAAATTCTAATAAGTACAGGTGAAATCAATGTTTATATCTGTTTTCTTACAAAATTAAGATGTTAAACCAAAGCAAATATTTTCATTAGTTGTAGAATTCCTGCAAATTCTACAAACCACAAAGTAAACCAGACTCTACAGTTACAAATGTTCGACTTCGGCGATAAGGAAGGTGGAATCTATTGGCGGCAGCATTATCAAGTAATTCCAAACATCGCCCAATTAATACTCCGTAATCGCCAAATAAGTAGTCATGGGTGAATTGTGACATAGACTTAGTGAATTACCTGCCATTGGAAGAAATGGAAAATTGCGCAGAAATTTTTAATAGAGGTTAATAAGTAAAATACTCTTATATATGTCCACGTCATATAATTTTATGAACTAAACAAACCTTTAGTAAGCTTAGAGAGGGCGTAAATGAAATATTATAATTTCCGTGCTCGAAGCTAGTACGAAGAACAAGGAGCTTAAGTAAAGAATAAATTATTCGATATTCTGCCTCACAAACAAAATACCTCTACTGGAAAATGTAGATTGGGAAATAGGAAGCTTTTATGGCAGCCTAGCATCGAGAAGAGAACAAAAAAGGTATTGATTGCATTGTACTGCTCAGAAGAGCCATTGGCTAAAGAGCTTTGACTTTATACCGGATCTCTTGGATCATGGTTTCGCCAAACCAAACTCTGGCGGCTTTTTCTTTATCCAACTACAAGAAAGCTGTAGTTGGTTAGAGACCGCTGAAGGAGAGAGGCAGTGAACTTTTCTTTACAGATGGGTTAAAGCTTGGAGGAAGGTTGATAGAAGGGTATATTGTCCTATCAACTTCAGTTTCAGACTTCCAGACTATTTCAGTTGTTTCAAAACGAGTTTGCTGATATTAAAGTACCTGTAGATATACTGCTACGAAGTACAACCTCCTTCTTTACAGAAGTGGTTATCCTCTCTGATAGCGGGGCGGACTCACTGGCTCACTCAGGGTTAGTTCAAGATTGGTTATGGAATGCCTAACTTTGTATTTGGCAGCTATTCACTTTGCGACAAGTTTAGTATGGATACCAGGCCACAGCGGAATCGCAGATAACTGTAAAGCTAATGAGCAGGCAAGAAAGGATATTTTAGTTTCACTATCCGTATATTAGGGAAGCATCGGTGCTCTATTTTGCTTCGCGGGAAATTACCAGCGCTGAGCTATCGTTGGTTTATACGTTGTCACAAAGTCGTTTTGCTCCCAAGATGGGTGGTAAGAGATCCAGTGAGCTCTTTAACCTTAGTGAGTCTAGCCTCCTGTCCAATCAACGTTCATGCTGTAAGGCTGAGAATCTTACCGGACGTCAGTTACAGAACTTGTATGGAAGACGACGAGGTGGAATCATCTCAGCACTTCGTTCTATATTGTCCGTGTTTGCTAGATCATGGCTTAAATGCTCGGGAGCTTACACCTTAGATGTCTCACCGAAATGGTGGGAAAAAAATATTAAATTTTTATTGGTCACAAGGCGCTTGCTGACTTATAAGTTAAAATTTCAGTAGTTCTATTTTTATGGCAACACAAAGGATTGCATATAGTTAATCCAAGTGCGATCTTTAGATCAGCCTTCTAACTATATTTTATATACAGTCACCGAAATAAGTATAGTGTACAAACTAAAAAAGGGAATTTAGGGAAGTATAGAAGCGTTTTTGGAAACGAATGCATGTAAGCAATTGCGACCTATTTGTTCATTGTTGAGAAGTACATATTTGTGGCACCGGTACTTTTGTAGTACCGTTACTTTCTGTTTAATTTGCGCACTTGTATATTCAGAGCGAAATAATTATAGCGTACAATAAGGAAAAGTATTTCGTATAGGCAAGACATTAAATTTACTCTGTATTTTTAAGGATTTTTAAAGTGAGTTTGTTTTCAATAAATAACTAAAAGAATATTTATCCATCCTAACGAGCTTAATTTAGTAACTAATTTAAAAATGCCTCGCGGAACCCATTTATCGCTTGTTGAGCGCACTAAAATTCAAACGATGCGGGAATGTGGAGCTACAATAAGGAATATCGCTGAAAAATTACATCGCAACAAGAAAACAATATGTTCCTTTTTAAAAAATCCCGAAATTTATGGTACAACAAAAAGAAGTGGACGTCCTCCAAAGGTTGATGAACGGTCGAAACGGCAAATAAAGCGTTTAGCAGTCAGTAAAAACATTTCCCCATCAAAAATTAGGCTTCAACTAAATCTTGAAGTGTCCACCCGTCGAGTTCAGCAGATTTTAAAAGAGAATGGTAACATCCAGTATGCCAAACGAGCGCCTCAGCCTAAGTTGCTACCTCGGCACAAAACTGCAAGGATGCAATATGCCCAAAGGCATTCATTGTGGGACGACGAGTGGAAAAAAGTGATTTTTAGTGATGAAAAAAAATTTAATTTAGATGGCCCCGACGGCAATGACAAATATTGGAGAGATATTCGACGACCACTAGAAACAAGGCATTCGAGGAATTTCCAGGGTGGATCTCTTATGGTATGGGGGGCTTTTGGATACAATGGTGCAACCCCAATTTGTTTTGTAACGCATAAAATGAATTCTATGAGTTATATTGAACTGTTAGACAACGTCTTAATAGATTTTTCGGAACGATTTTGTGAGGAACCATGGATTTTTCAGCAAGATAACGCCGCGATACACAATGCAGCTGCAACAAAACGTTTCTTTATGGACAGAAATATAGCATTAATGGACTGGCCCGCTATAAGTCCCGACTTAAACCCCATGGAAAATCTCTGGGGAATACTTTCGCAGCAAGTTTATTCCGGTGGTCGACAATTTGATACTGTTAGAGATCTAAGGAAATGCATTGAAGCCGAATGGAAGAAAATACCCATTTCCACCCTTCGCTCTCTAATTGAATCCATGCCGAGGCGCATAAACACCGTCATTTTGGCTAACGGTAACCATATAAGTTATTAACACTTCGAATAAGTTTGATTTAATATGAAATATCTGTTTGTACGCTATACTTTTTTCGTACCAAGTGAACTGAATTTTTGAATTATTTTTATTAATAAGTAGTAATTTTTGTTTTTAAATGTTGTGTAAATAATTATCGATGTTGATTTCATTAATAAATAACATACAAAATAATTATATGAAATTTTAAGATGAATAAAAGAGATTTTTAGCTTGTACACTATACTTATTTCGTGGACTGTATTATAGAAATTGGAGTATCGCAGGGTCAAATGTGGAATAAATGAATATTTTCCCAGAAATTTCGATTTTCTTTTTTCGGCTTGTGTTTATGAACGGTCCTCGTATGTGAGGTTGTAATAGTTACCCGTGTGTAAGCACGTAAAATATTTACAAAGAACAAACATAACTTACACAAATATAATTTTCTGGGAATAAGTCGGTAGTATAAAAAAATTTTACGGCTGCCTGAGTTTTTAGCAATTACTACATAACAAATATTTATTCAAGAAAACAAAATCAAACTGCACTTTGCGGTTTTGCAAGATACTGCAATGAAATGGTTGCAATTCGGAGGCGCAAATCGCTAATTAATATGAGCCAGCCAACTGAAAGTATTAGAATATATTCCCTGTATCGCAACACATACATACATACATACATATACTATATTCCCATTTACAAGGAATTCTTGTTGCATGGACTCCACCTGCTTTTTATCACCCACGGCTTTGGCTCATTTAGAAAATCCGCAATTGCGTTTATATTTTCTTTATGCGCCGCATCTTTTATTCCGACGGCTTGTTTGCATTATCTCTGTATGTGAGTAAACACCAGTTCGGCCAACAGCTATTTGGGGCCACCTGGCGCACTTTGAAAGCGATTTATGTTGCGTAAAAGGTGTAAATATAAAGTTAAAGCGCCACAGTAGACGCGTTCGGCGGAGCACACACACTCTAACATAAAGGGTGATCCATTTCGAATTTCCCTACTTAAAAAAAAAAAACATAGAAACTTCACAATAATAGGAATCTCAATAAATATATTGCTTGATTCGTCAAGCAATCATTTTGAAGAAATGTGGACTGATGACTCCACCGGTCCAGAAACCACACCAAATTGTTGTTTTTTCTGGATGAAATGGCAGCTTTGGAATCTCTTGAGGTTGCTCTTCGTCTCAAATGCTGTAATTTTGCTTGCTTACATACCCATTGAGCCAGAAATGGGCATCATCGCTGAACAACATTTGGCTCGAAAAACGTCGGATCTTCTTCGAACTTTTCAAGAGCCCATAGAGCTTGGAAGGTCTCGCGGCTTCAGTTCTTGCAGAGTTGTATTTTGTACGCTTTCAATTTAAGATCTCGACGTAAAATACGCCAACTCGTTCCATACGTCAACCGAGTTGCTGCGAACGGCGCCGAATGGACTCTCCATGGTCTTCGTGTATACTCTCTCAGCTATAGCTGCCACATTTTCTTCACTGCGGTGCTGGACGTGATCTATTCGTTCGAATATTATCCAATATTGAATGCTGGGTCTCAAAGTGTGTAATAATGTTGCGAATAGTACCCTCAGTAGGCCGATTATGTTGACCATAAAGAGAGCGAAGCGCGCAAAAAACATTATTTACTGAACTTGAATTTTCGTGAACGATTTGTAAACGTTGTTCAGACGTAAGTCTTTCCAGGATGAAATGCCCAACAATATTGAACAAAAATAACTTGACAGCTTGACATGACTGACGCGTGATCTGTCAAAAAAAAACTATTAAAAAAAGTGCCTCTACTTAGTTCACCCGTTATATAAGCATAAATAGTTTTCTACAAAATTTAGTGCGCACTTTCCAAGTATATAAATTTCTTGTTGTTAGTGGGCGTTCAGACGCGTACTATTTTGTCGCTCATTTTCGGCAGGTTCTCTTATAGTGTCCAGTCCAAGATCAGAACTTCGAGTGGAGTTTTTCTATCTTTATTTTACAAAATTTTCGCATATGTGTTTGTGTTTCGACCACGCGACAATTACAAGGGATTACCATGAATATATTATATATTATATGTATATTAATATTTTGAAGACCAAATTTATGATGGGAATTTCCTAATCTATCGGGAGTACTAAATATTCGTAAATTTGTATGCCATATTTTTTTTCTCAAAAATTATTCACGAATTAATAAAATTTATTGTTTGAATTAAAATTATTTTTGAACTAAATCCTTTACACTTAAAAGAAATATATAAAAAAAATGAAAAAAAATAATAAAAAAATAAAAAAAAATAAAAAAAAAAATAAAAAAAAATAAAAAAAAATAAAAAAAAATTAAAAAAAAAAATAAAAAGTAAAAGTAACTCCATTTTTGCTTTAAATAATTTAATTAAATATTTTTGAGCATTATGCTATATTTTTATCCTTATTTTCCATTTTCTAATTTTCTAAAAAAAAACCGGTTTGGGTGACAAGAGCGTTCGTATGCGAACTGGCACTAATTTGTGTGTACGCCGTGTTGTATGATCAACTTTCTTCCTTTCTCTCACCCACTTCGCCTTGCGGTTTAATTTCATTCGATAAGCGGGTGGTAAACGAACTGGAAATGTGCTAACAACGAATTCGGTCGTTTGTGTACAACATGTTATTAAACCGTTATGTTTGTTCCGCTCTTGCATGGCAAATTATTGATTTTCCATGTTGTTTATGTAATGCCAAAATTAAACGGAAATGGTAAGCGATTTTGCGAAGAGTGCGCGTGAAGGGTCAATTAGCTTAAGGTGATGAATAAAGTAAATAATTTTGTTTTTTTTTTGGAAATTTGGTTGTGTTATAACCCCACGTGGCTATAACCGTGACCGTCTTTCTAGTTACGTAATTCCAAAGACAGGATAAATTTGAGTATTTGTCTTCATACCTTTCGCCATGAGAAGGAGTCTCCTTGCCAGTGTATGCGCTTACTTCACTAAATTAGTTAAATTTTAGATATCATCCAAAAAAATTGTTCGACTCATCGTTCCACGTTATATGACATTAGTCATTTTTTTCTTTCGAATAATCCAAGACCCCCATTTAGGTGAAAACCCATATCTCGTGGCCTGCTCGACCAAATTTAGCACATAACATTCTTCTGATATTCCTATGTTACAGTCCATCTGATCCTTTCACATTCCAGTAGACAAATAAAGCACCAATTATTATAGCGGGATAAAAGTATTCCCGGTTAGTGCCTTTGGAGTGAATCACTTTATGATCAAAAATTTTCCAAAACTGTTCAAGCCTCTCAGTGCCGATTATGTGGACTCCAGTGAGAAAAACATCGGTCAATGTGTGAGATATAAATATCGGCGAAATAAAAGAAATTCGAAAAGAATATTTTTTTTTAATAGTACGTCTGAATGTCAAAAATGAACAGAATTGAAAGTATGCTTCCCTTAGGTCCCTTATACATAATATACAGATTTTCGAATTGTTTAACTATTCGATGGACTGAAAAACGGGTTCCACGAAGCGGCAATTTGAGTGGGGAACAAAAAAAAATCGCACGGAGCCAAATCTGGTGAATATGGTGCTTGATCGATAGTATACTCATTTTGAAACAAATTCAACTTTATCGTTTCATACCCAAAATATTCACCAAAATCATCCGAACAGACTCGCAAGAGATGTCGAGCTTTCTTGCCATCTCTCTAACACTGATGATTTTCAATTGAAAGCACAATTGATTTCAAATCTTTTCGAAAATCAGCGTCTCGTTAGCTTCTGTGAAACAATGCTTTCCGACTGCCAGGATAACATGACACCTATTATTACTGGCGATGAGTTTTGGATCTGTGCTTACGACTCAAAAACAGACGGCCGAATATCGTGGCAAAGGTGAGCCGAAGCCGAAATAACCACGTCAAAGTTATGTTGACAATTTTCTTCGACTATCGAGGTGTGGTGCACTCCGAATTCCTTCCGATCGACCAAATTGTCAACAAGGAATATAATTTGAGCGTTATGCGTCGTTTGCGCGAAGCCATTTCGTCCGGAATTATGGGCCGACAACTCTTGGTTTTTGGACCACGACAAAGTACCGTCGCATACTGCACTGATTCTTCGCGAGGTGTTCGGCAAATTTTCATCCAATATCCTGCCATGTCATGGATTATTGTCCAATCCAACGGTATAATCTTCTTACAAAAAGTCAGATCGCACCAATATACGAGGTATGACAATTAGGTAATGAGACTGATTCCATAAAAACCGTATATTTGAAAATTATTCTACAATTCTGCCATCCCCTTCAAAGTAGTCCCCTTAGGCAGCTATACAGCGATTCCAGCGCGTTTTCCATGCTTCGTAACATTTCTGGAACGCTTCGACTGGAATGTCCGTGAGTACCCTCGTCACGGCCGGCTGGATGTCCGTAATCGACTCAAAATGGGTTCCTTTGACCAACGATTTTGTTTTAGGAAACAAAACAAGGTCACAGGGTGACATGTAGGGCGAATAAGGCGGCTGTGCAACACGCCTTAGAGGCCAAATACTGGGACACGCTAAGGGCGGTGTGGCACGGCGCGTTGTCGTGATGAAGGATCCAGTTACGAGCGATGTCTGGGCGCACCCTGTCGACTCGTTTTCGCAATCTTTCGAGTACTTGGCAATAGTAGACTTGATTCACAGTTTTCGCCGGTGAAACGAATTTTTGTGAAAGCTTCCACGGCTATCAAAAAAAAGGCAATCATCGTTTTCACCTTCGACTTCGTCTTCCACGCTTTCACGCCCCTCCTTAAACTCTTTGTGCCATCGAAACACCTGGGCACGACTAAGAGCACTATCACCATACACTCTTACATCTTTAGCGTACGTTTCCGAAGCTGTTTCGCCCAATTTGGCGCAAAATTTATCGCGACGCGTTGCTCTTGATTTCGTTTTTCCATTTTCGTGACGAACACTACAAACACATGTCTACTCAACTTGACGCAGCAGGCGAACTAAACAAGCTAGAGCGATGGTAAATATATCAATGAAGAGGGGATTGATGCCGGAAAAAGAGAAAGGGAATTTCAAGGTCACAGGTTTACCACAACCGCGGCAATAAAATCAGTCTCATTACTTAGTTGTCAAACCTCGTAGCACTATAGCACATTACTGTCACTCAACGTTACAAAAAATAAGTTATTGTATGGATTTTTTTTTATTTGTGTAGGGTGTCCTAACGTTTTTTCTTGTATTCTGCCAGCTTATGTGTTTGTTATATATCTATCAATCATTTGTTCGTTTCGCTACTCTCAAAAACCCGGCGAATTGTACACAGCTAACGTGACTAATTTGCTTTTTAATCGGATTTAATTGTAATGAATTTGAAAAAAAAATTCGCTTCCTTCAGAGAATTATTCGTGCGTGCCAAAGCATTCTTTAGGCTGCAGCAGCGGAACCTCAGCAATCTGCGCTATGCTTTTTGATTTAACTTCAATGAATGTGTATTTTTGGCGCCAGCCTGCAGTAAATGCGCACTCATGTGTGCATGAACATCACTTAAGCGTACGCGGTAGATAACGACCTTGAACTTTGAACACACTTTATGGCAGTCGCACACATTTCAGCTGCCTATCACAGTGTTGAATGACATAATTTGACAGCTGTTGATGAGCTGAAAGAGCAGAAATTTAATGTACAGCATTTGCAATTGCATATTGTTAGTGTATACGAGTATGTAGGCATTTATGTTGATAGGGGTATATAAAATCTGTGACCACGCGGGTACCACATGCATTCACAAAATGCGGCGCGTAGTAAAACAACAACAAAAAATTATATTTTATATGGTCGAGTAATAAAATTTAATCCAAATTTATATTGCAACATGAGAATTTAAATGTTAGTAAGACTAATGTCCATACATACAAGTATGTACTACATATGTAACAATACACAACTGTGCTATTTGCGCTCTAGCGGGTGGATGTGCCACTTGAGAGCGGCTGTTAGCGGTCATTACTACATTTAGTCGGCACTGCAGCTGCAGCTGTCATACACTTATTCAAATAAATATACATTCATATATTCATTTATTTAATTGAGTGTTGAGCAATTTCTGCTGCCTGCGCGCATTGCACGAATATTTTATTTTATAATGTCATTTGATTGTGATTTTCAGTGAAATAAATGCATACATAATCGCTGGTACACCTACCTCATATGTATTCATGTACTACTTAAATATAATTTTTTTGAATATTTTACAAATTTCATATACATTTTTGTAGCATTAATATACACACCTTTGGCGAATTTGTCATTTTTGTCACTTTCAATTGTGCATTAAATTTTTAGTGCAAATGAATTATTGCACGATTTTTATGGCAAAATGAGTATGTGATATGATTTTTGTGACGTCATTATGTCTATTGACGCCATTAAATTGCGACCCAACAGTGTGGCGGATAACCCTCTTAACAAATGGAACAATTGGAAATTTTCGTAATACTTGCATTATTATTTTCATATATATTTTGTTTTTTGATTTGATGCTTTGTAACTTCATTAAAATTATTAGTAAAAAATAAAAATAAATCAAATTGTTATCCTTCAAAATTTAAAAACTGAAAAAACGTTAATTTCGGTTGCGTCGAAGCTAGAATATGGCAGATATGTATACATATGTTCTAGTTAAGTTAGGTTAGGTAATCTGGCAGGCCAATGAACTTCGCATAGAGCAGTTTGGTGCTTTACGATACCAGATGGAGTCCAGTTGCTAGGTCCAAGAGGAGTAATCATCCTTTAGAATGCCTGTACTTGACACGACTTTTAACAGACTCTGCGGCCTCATTACCTCCTTCAGTGTATCATATCTGATGCTTACAAAGTAGTTCAAGTGCACAAGGGTTGCTCCATTGTTTTCCTGGTGTCCTGCTCTAAGCCATTCCTACAGTCTTCTCGTTCTGTCAACCACATCCTGCGGGCGTGTGTCGCTACCAGACAGTGACCAGTTAGTATTCCCATCCTTCTTAGTTCCTTCTATTGCGTAGGAATTTTGTGTACTTTCAATCTACCCTTTTTTCATGGGATTGCAATCTTTAACCCAGGTAGCTCTTTCCATCGGGTTTTGATTTTCTTTACCATGCTTCTGTCGAGATCGTCGTGTATGGGTTTCCCAATGTTGATCATGTTTTCGGATATTAATCGTGCACCATTCTCGTCCACTATTTCAAGATGCCTTTGTGGTCTGGCGCTCAGTAGATATAAAGTTGCTTGCTTCTGGCAATATTTTCCACTACCGCTCTGCTTCCCAAGACATTTCTGGCCGATATGTGATATGAGGTTACTGCTTTGATTGCTGTTTGGCTGACTACGTAGATGCAAAGACCTCAGCTTGAAATACAGGATTTGTCCCGAAAGTAATAGGACTGAGTCGATTTAAAAAAAATGTATTGAACCAATCGTCACAATTCCTTAAAAACTTTCAAAAAAGGCTCCTTCTGCGTCGATGCAGCGATGCCGGCCCGCTAGCTGTTCACAAAAAAGGCGGTGTGAGCCGGAGCATTGTCGTGTTGCAACTTCCAATCAGCTGCAATTGTCGGATCCCATTGACCCTTTGTTTGAGTCACTTGAGGACTTCCACGTAAAACGGCGTTGACGGTTTGTCCAGGAGGCACAAATTCATGGTGAACGATGTGTTTGATGTCAAAAAAGATAATGAGCATCGTGCTAACATACCTTTATACCAGCCATCTTTTTCTATGTTTACTTTGAACGCCAGTTGAAAGTGGGATCATGTGGTCGGTGTTTGCTCAGCCGCCATTACACACCGAGTTATATGGCCGAAGATCGAAGGTTTTTCTGCAGGCAATAGTCGTTCCGCCGATTTTGATGCGCAGTTTTCAACCAAGAGGTCTAAAGGTTGCTGGTGGTCCGATATACAAAATTTCTTCAAATATTGTGCATTTTCTTGGATAATAACTAATGTGAAATTTTGTGAAGATATCCTGTCAAATAACAAAAGTTTTTGAGCGATATCTCGAAAACTGAAGGACAGACAGACGTGCATGGTTAAATCGACCTAGCTCGTCACGCTGATCATTCGTATATATATATATTTTATAGAGTCTTCGACGTTTCCTTTTTAATTGTTATAAATATCGTGGCAAACTGAATTTATATACATATATGTATATAGTCGAATCACCATAATCCTTAAGGGGGAAGCCTGCTTTAGAAGCTTAAAAAAATCGATTATTTTTTTTGCTTAAATCTCTTTAAAAATAATCTAAGAATATGTCCCCAAAATTTTAGATGGTAATTCGAAACATTTTCGAAGCTAGAAGGGAAATAGTGACCAAGCGTCTAGCAGATATATGAGCGATCGGGCAGAAAGCGAAAACTTTGACGGGCGATTTCTCGGTTTTTCATTTTTACGATTTTTCTTAATTGGCGGGCAGGATAGGAAAAAAAGTAAATGTCCTATCGAAATGAATCAAAATGCGTTGTATTTGGAATTAAATTCTCTTCTAGGTGAACCTAAAATTCCTTAAGAAAGTTAACATTAATCCGGTTTATAAACGATTTAAAGTAAACTTTTTTTAAATGCATTTTATTCACTTTTTGTTGAATTTTATTGGTTCACCTAGGAATTACACTATTGAAAATTAAAAATTTCTTTTGTTTTTTTGTTTTATATCAAAAATTGCGACCTGCATCTTGCCCGCCACACAGAAATTGCACCCTCGAGGCGCCTCTGTAAATTTCTTTAAACATGAAGAATATCTAATGTATAATAATAAAAAAAATTTGGAAGACTCTTCAAATATATAAGAATAAATCCTAAAAGTTTCATTTCAATCAGACATTTCTTTCCTTTCCAAAAAAATCCTTGAAAATATAGATTTTTTGAAGCCTCTAAAGCAAGCTCCTCCTTTAAAAGAAATGCGAGTTAGAGACTCTTCGGGTTATGGAAAATAATTTGTATGAAATTTGTATTCTGTTGCCAATTTCAGTTTAGTTCGAGTTACGGATAACTTCGAATTAAAGAAGTTCGAGTTATGGAACTTCAACTGCACATAGTACTTTAAAAAATTATCTGAATTATTCATTATAATTCTTATTAATTTTGCTACTATATAAATATATAATATTATTATAATTTTTTTTAATAATTTCTAAAAATTTTAATTAACAATATTTCTTCCCATTCAACTAAGAAATTTAAAGTAATTATATCCGACCATTTTTTAATTAGTCACAATGTCGGCGCTCTTCTCTAATACATACATACATGCACTTCTCTAATAATAATGTATGTACATTCTTATGACTTATAGAAAAATAATGTAATTTTTTTGGTTATAAAATTCTCTCTCCTTTGCCAAAACTTGCACATTCATATTAATTGTTTAAACGCTAATTGCAAGAAACAAATTTTTGCTCATTTGTCACATGCTTTTTGCAAATTAAAATTGTCATCTAATATTTTGCGGCTTTTGCGTAGCATGCGAGAATAATTAAAATATCGATGTTTACATAATTATTCTACATGCCTCATAACTACACATAAGTTATTGTAGATTGCATAAAGAATATATGTTCTGAATAAGAGACGAAATTTATTAAAATATTAAATAATTATTCCCTACTTGGCGAACGGCAAACCTCAATTTATACTCAAACGAATAATTTTCGTTAGGCGATTTTATAACTTATTAAGGAAGCTCAATGCAGAGGAATGTAATATACTATTGATAACCTGGTATTCTACATTAGTTAATAACCATAAAATTCAATCTAGACTCCTAAAACATTATTATTATATTATATCTTTATTATCGCCTTCAAAATAAAAGAGTTTCGAGTCAGTACAAGTAAAATTTAAACCAAATTTCCAATATTAATGAAAAAAAAAAACACAATGGTAAACGCAAGACTCAGAGCTTTGACTTTGAGGCGTTGGATGATTGTTTTTTGCTTGAAAATTATCTTCTAGGAAAGGTCTCGGTTACAACGCCTTTATGTTTATACCCGACCTATCAAGACCAATAATATATTATAATGGTTTGTCAAAAAAGTCTTGCTGTATTTTTATTGAATCAATTCGTGTGGCACCCATACATCGAGCTCTTAGTGACTCCAAGCTTCTTTAAATGGTTTATAACGGTTTGATGACTACTATGCCGGTCTCTTTCGACCAATGCAGCGATTTTATCGCAATTTTCGACGACAGGCCTTCCGAAGCGTGGCGCATCTTCGACCACCTCTATACCAGAACGGTGGAAATGGAAACTGTATCGGGTCCATAATCTGCACAAATTTTATTGGCGGCTTGAGAAGCATTTTTGCGACAATCAATCAAACATGTGTTAGCGCGTGAAATGAGCTTTCCAAAAAGGTATATGCGACGAATAAAACTAGAACTACGCGCTTTCAGCGCCAACTAGCGAAAATACCGCAAGAAATTTTTGACAACCTAATATGTTGACAGTTATCACGATATAATTTTGTCCACGTTCACACTGATTGA
Organism: Bactrocera zonata; assembly: GCA_037783105.1. Classification (NCBI taxonomy): domain Eukaryota; kingdom Metazoa; phylum Arthropoda; class Insecta; order Diptera; family Tephritidae; genus Bactrocera; species Bactrocera zonata. The sequence goes on along the minus strand of JBAWJQ010005995.1, from coordinate 392,543 downwards.
TGGACGATTGGCTTAAGAGTTTTACGATCTATCGAACTTCATCAAGTGCTTTTGTGGATCCCTTACATCAAGTTCACAAAATTTTCGTTTGTTCAAACTTCTCGAAAGAGGAACCTATGAAAAATACCTGAAAGCGGGTGTCTAACTCAATATTGTTTCATCGTAGCTTCCGGTGATACTCGTTTAGCCTCTATAACTGTATGATTAGCATTCATTTCATTGTAATTGTCGATTTCTAATATCTTCTTCTTCTTCGGTTTTTCTTAAATGCAGACTGATGTAGACTGATCGATTTTGACCTACGCCAGTAAAGAAGAAGACCGATTTTGATGGTGTTTTTACTGGCAGATAGCTAAAAAGGAATAACTGGAATCACTTTATTCCATGAATTTCTATAATACCGTTAAATTTATTATTCAAGTCAAGCCCACTTTGTATAAAACCTTAAATATAGATGCATATTAACCCATGTACTTCGGTTAAAAAACAGCTTTTTTAAAACATTTTTTTCTTATATAAAAATTTAATATTTTATTAGAATTTTTTATTGTTACAAACATACTCTATTAACAGAAAAATTCTGAAATTTTTGGAAAGAAATATCTTAAACTCGACCATTGGGACGCCATTTCCGGTTTTGAAACCCGCAAACTCATGTAATCCATTAATATTTCAATGCCTTATGCAGTTTTTTGTTTAGAGTTTTGTCCTTTAATTATGGCCCTTTATAGTTTTTCAATTAAGGTTATTTTGTGGGCGTGGCACTGGTTCGATTCCGTCCAACCACAATACAGAACTTCTTATGGTGCCAAAAGATACGTGTACCAAGCTTCATTAATATGGCTGATTGTACTGAGCTGTAACTCCAAATTTATTTAAAATCTTAATGTACAATATTATTTTTATTTGAAATTTTAATTAACAATATTATTTTTAGAAATAAAGACTATCAAAATTTGCATATCTGCAGAACATTTTTTTCGAATTTTCACACCAGGTGCGCCCCTTGAAATTAGTAACAATTTGCCGGTAGTTTAACAATCACCACTGACGTAAAGAATGACAAATGAAACCGGCCAACTGACGGCTGTTGCTAACAACAAGTCGGACAAAAGCGAAAATAAACATGTTGCCGGTAGTGTAGAGAGTGGCAGCATGCTAAAATGCTCGTTTTGTGCTAAAGAACAAAAAAATGAAACACAAATAATAAGCGAAAAATAAAAAGCTGAAGAGATTTGAAATGTGGCAACATGCCATTGACAAACGTTTTGGGCGTTGATTCGACCAACACATATCACCATTTGGATATGCCTTCAAATGGGCGCAGAGCACACAATTCTTGTACTCTTGCAACATGTCGCTAGAGCGTATAATAATTTTGTTGAAAAAAAACGGTTTTTTGCTTTTTATTCAATGCCTTATAAAAAGTGTTACAGTGATCGGATTTAGTTGAAATATGTGCCGTTTCGTTCGATAATCTGTTTCCATTTAGACAGCAAAAACCCGTCGATTAACAATTAGAGACCTTGCTGATGAAGTTGGCATATCGAAAGGCTCAGGCAATACCATTTTGAAGGATGTTTTGAGCCTCAAGCGCGTCAAATCTCGACTGGTACCGAAAACATTGAATTTTTTGAAAAAAGGGCGTCGCGTTGAAGTGTGTGAAACGATGCTTTCCGACTACCAGGGTGTCATGAAATGCATTATAAGTGGCGATGAGACTTGGAGCTATGCTTACGACCCCGAAACAACCGATCAATCGAGCGAACATCGTGCCAAAAGAGAGCCGAGACCAAAAAAATCGCGCCAAAGTCGCTCAAAAATCAATGTCATGTTGACTGTTTTCTTCGATTATCGTGGTATTGTGCATTATGAATTCGTTATGCGTCGTTTGCGTAACGCTATCCGCCTAAAAAGCCCGGAATTGTGGAAAGGCAATTCTTGGTTTTACACCACGATAATGCACCATCCCATACTGCCCTCGTAATTCGTGATCATTTTGCCAAAAACACAACCCATATCATTCCGTAACCACCGTATTCACCTGATCTGGCGCCGTGCGACTTCTGGCTGTTCACCAAGCTCAAAAGACCGCTCCGGGGACACCGTTTTTATACGATAGAGGAGATTCAAGCCGCAGCGAAGACGGAACTGAAGGCCATCCTGGAAAGTGACTACAACCAGTGTTTCGAAGACTGGAAAATCCTTCGGCATAAGTGCATTGCATCGGAAGGGGATTACTTTGGAGGGGATGAAATTGATTTGGAAGAATAAATATAGAATTTTCAAAATAAATACAGTACAGTAGTACGTGAGTCTATGACCTATAAAATAAGTTCAGCTACAATATAAGTATGACTGTATGGTATGCCTTTAACGATTTCGTCGAACAATAAATATGGAATTTTTACACAACATTTTATAATATAAAGTTCTTCAACATCTGAAAGTATAATATTTCTAATATTTGAGCTTCTTAAATTATGGGAGCATAAATTTTCGATTGCACCCGAACTTAGCCCTTCCTTACTTGTTATTTTGGGCAAAATTTTTGTGACTAACAACGAGGTAGCAAATTTTTGATGAATAACAATTTTGGGGAAATTTCATATACATACCTACAGAAAAAACAGCTGCGGCGAAGTCGAACGACAAAATACAAACAATGCCATAAGCAAAAATTATAAGTTAAAGAAAATATTTTCAAAAAATTTAAAAATATGTATTATTTTGTATTTGTATTTTACCGCTCGCTGACCAATCAAATTTTGAAAATTTTCTTGCACGCCGTTGTTGCCAATTTCGGCGAAAATCGCTTATACAATGCGTCCGTTCAACGGTCAACAGCCGCGTGCTGCTTGCTGGTTTTATTTTTATTTTTGTTTGTATGTATGTATATATGTAGTTTTGCATTTTCATTAGCATTTAAGTATTTAAAAATAATCTCATACTAATTTATTTTTGAATACCTGTGTTTTGTTTCTGTTGTTTTTATTCTCGAGTGCTGTTGTTGTTCTTGGCCGCTTGTTGCGGTCGCTTGCGAGTACAGAAGATTCGTTTATTTTTATTGCACAAGTGCTACATCTTTCTTGCTTAACTTTATGTACTTGCTGCTGGTCCAGTGAATTGTTGGGCTTGCTGGTGGTGGATTCTTGGCGGAGGTGCTCGTAAATTATAAAGTTTCTTCCTTGAAGATTTGCCGTTTTAACACTTTTATGACTTCTTAAGTGATTTATGGTTGCTGTGATTTTCCAATCGGCTATAAAATCTGCTTAAGTTATGAGTGCCCAATACAAAAAATTGAGGGCTCTTACAGTCTTTGACAGATAATTTCAACCTGAACAGTGTGATCTTCCATTTTGAAAAGAAGCCTTTTTAATGGTATTATTTTTCATTTATTTTACAGATTGTAATTAAAATCTCACCACGATTTTTTAAAAGTTAGCTTATATAAATAAAACTTTTCGGGTTTTATTCGAAGTTCGACAAATCACTTTTACAAATATAAAAAATATAGCATAAAACTAAAAAGTATTTTTCTTATTACTATCATCCTATAGGCCTTCTTTTGCTGCCGGCAAATATTTTCTGGATATTGGATCCGGCTCCAAAAACTTTGACAATTTACGATCTGTCGATAGTTTCTTACTAAGAAAAATAGAAATAGAGGCTATGGCAGATACGTTACACTTACTTTTGTTCACAATACACTTTTGTTGAAGTGTGTCTAACAGAACAATATATGAGTTCGTGACGACGTGAATTATTTATCGAGAGTTGCAAGTAACCGAATAAAAATATGGTTTCAAAATAATTGTTTAGTTTCTGTCGAGATTAAATTTTCATCCCAGCACTTTCTTATTTTCTATTAAAAAATATTCCAATTTGAAAACTTAGAAAGACTTAGGATAGAGCCCGCTCTTCCTCTGGTTCCAAAGCTGGAGTTCTGGTTTTGGTTGTTTAAAGCTGGAGTTCAATGCGCAAAGGACCATAAATCTCCGAAAAACATTTCCTTCGAACTCTCCTAAGGCCGACTGATCAGACGATATAGCACCACGGAAATGACGAGGAACTTGTATAGTTTGGTTTTTATTCGTCGGCTTAACTTCTCAATTGCCTACTTAGCCCAAAGTAGTACCTTTTGGCAAGAATTATTCTGCGTTGGATTTCAAGGCTGATACTGAATATTTGTTAAATTCCAATCGTTGGGCATGCTTTTGTCCGACCTTACCTTGCAAACCAGGTGATTCATGAAACTTGTCAATTCTTCGGCAGCATATTTGAATAGCTCGGCCGGCAATCCATCGACCCCCGCTACTGTGTTATTCTTCAAGCGGGTAATTGCTATTCCAACCTCATCATAGTCGGCCAATGGAACATTTATACCATCGTCATCGATTGGCCATCTCCAGATGTTACGCTATCATTGCCGTTCAACAGCCCGTAGAATTTTCGAGCATTACCACTGTCGGCCAGCTTCTCAAGCTTTTCCTACACACGATTTCGGCCTCTTTGTTTTTTGTCTGTACATGCGTTTCGCTTCCCCCTCTTTTACAAGAGATACTTAAAACAAAATTTCTCCAAATACTTTCATAAGGCCTCACCTTTGCTATCCAATTTTTTATTCTTTTGCTTACTTGCAAAGCAATCCTTGTTACCAAGATTTATGTCAGAACTTTTTGTGTTTGTCTCGAAATGTCCTCTGAAACGACTTAAGTTTGACAGACAGCTTTTAATATTTTCTGTGTTTTCTTATTTTCGATAGTAATACTTTTTCTAATTTATCGTAAAAATATACTTTTTCAAAATAAATCTTAGTATTTAGGCTATGTCTGATCATCAGTGCAATTCTATTTTTATTATTATTGTTTTTGTACAATTTTGCAAAACAAATTTGTTGTGATACATTTTTGGTCCGCCATATATTGACGTCAATTGGCGTATCGAACAAGTGGTCGCAACGTACGAATTATAAGTTCATTTGTCCTTCGTCTAGGGTTCGTCACATGCCTTTGAGTCGAAAACACACCTATATTTTTGAGTTTTCTTTATTTTCGCTTTTGCAAAGCTTTTTGTTGACTTAGGTTATTGTTTATTGTTTTTGAAATAATTGAGTCACTAGCGATTCGAAAGTGGAATTGCTTAGAATGGTGAAATTTATTGGCATAATTTATAAATAAATTTTGCTGAAATTGCACTGAAAGTATTTAATGATGAAACATATTTTTTTACTGTGAAATTAATATTATTTCATTTTTGTGTATGTGTTTTTGAAGAGCGATTTCTCGCAAATCAAATCGAACTTATTACGAAATGTAACGGTAATTCACAAAACAATATTTTTTCTCTACTTTCAGGTGAGTTTTACTAAACACAGAAGTTCCGAACAATTAAACCCACATATTATGTTAAGGTTTCGCGTTTAAAAAGGTAATTTATTCAAAAAGTGTAATTTTTCCCAAAAAATATGTCAGCCATCTCTTTTTCATAAATAACGATTACTTTACTACATTGCCAAGTAGATGAGCTTCCGTCAACCAACTTGATATAATTAAAACAATATAATCGCAATACATTCATGTAGAAAAAGATTTTGTGAACCAAAAATAGCATATAAGAATTAACGGTAAATAGTAAAAAAAAAAAAAATTGTATGTAACTGTAAACAAAAGCGACTGCGCCAAAGCGCTTAGGTAACTTTCAGTTTCTTCCGCAAACGCATAATTTTCACATAGCCATGTGAAAAGCGTGTGAAAAGAGGGCAAACTTAGTTTAGCAAGTGGGCGAAGGTGAGCAAATGTTTGGTGTGAACGACTGTGTGTGGTGTTGCTTGAACCCGTGGGGATTTTAGGTAAGCAAAGAGGCGTAGACAACAGTTCATAGATGTGGCGCCGTGGTGACTGCTGTTGACCAAAACAGTTAAAACAACTAAAAGGCGGAAATGACAGAGCGAATATCATGGGAATGGACTTTGAATGCGAGGAAATGCTAAGAAGATGAAATAAAAATTATAAAAAAAACTATATTATTATATTATATAATTACCCGGCAGGAATATTTTACGAAATTGATTTTGTAATTTAAGTACGATTTTATGTTTACAAAAATTAAGATTTTCAAATTATTTGAAGTTTAAAATCCCTCCCCCTTTATTGATCCTAGCAAGTGAGATCGGTTTGATGATGATGGGCTTCAACGCTCGATAGAACCTTATATGCGATGTAGTTGGCGCAGATTGTGGGGTCTGCCTTTTTGTGGACAGGGCAGATTTTAATCGTCGAATATGCTTTCGTCCGACCATATTCTACAAAGAAGCTGATGTATGCTTCATATCAGTTTTTCGGCGCCATATTTGAATAGCTCGGCCGGCAGTAAACAGTTTTGTTGTTCTTCACACGGGGAACTTATCAACTGTTATTTTGCCTTCTCCGAAAAACAATGATTTCGTTTGCAGTTTGAAATGCCGTCCCACTGTTCCCCTATACCGAGTTGGTAATGATTGCTCTCAGAGCAGGAGTGCAAGTCGAGTAGAAAATCGTTCGGTAGTCTGTTGTGATTGCAGCTTCTCTACGTCGAACCTTCCTTGTGTTTGGTGACGTGCGTTTTTTTCTGCCCAGAGGCGAGTGCGTATCTCGGCTGCAACAATATAGTGGTCCGAGTCGATGTTAGGAACTCGGAGCTTACGCACGTGTAAAACAATGGAGACGTTCTTCCGTCTATCACAACATGATCGATCTGATTGGCAGCTTTGTGATCCGGAGGCAGGCAGGTAGCTTGATGAATTTTTCTATGCTGGAATCTAGTACTAAAGATAATCATTTTTCGGCCCGGCGAAGTTGACCAGCATCAACACATTTGGGTATGTTTCATCATAGAGGCTAAATTTAGCGACCGTTGTACCAAAGATACTTTCCTTGCTTACCCTGGCGTTAGTCGAAAACTGAATGCCAAAAGATCCACTCGTCGCAGTCCATGTCATGTCTATCTCATTTCTCTCTCGGCGGTGATTTCAGCTTTTACTCTTACGAGCACATCAACCAGCTGAGCAGCGGCATCTTCCCAATTAAGGGACCGGACATTGCGGGTTAATCCCTTAAATCGTAATCTCTAATACGTTTGCAGGGGTCTCTCATCCGAGGTTGTCTTCTTTTCATTCGTAGTGTTTTTTTATATGGCTGGTTCCAAACTCAGCGCACAACCCTGTGGAGGGATGGTTCGCCTTCTCACTTTAGCTCGCCATCCGACGGATACCTTGGTCTAAAACCAGAAGTCGTGAGCTGCTTAAGTCATATGTAAAAGAATCGCTTCTGGCCACTCCCAAGCTCAGAGAACTTTCCTCACTTGCATGAACTTCTACATGTGGCTCCATCCTCCCTAGCAAATATACATATATGTTTGCATATAAATGAACAGCGTCACGAGGTAAGTCGATTCAGTCAAGTCTGTCTGTCCGACTGTATATACGCGAGACTAACTCAGTTTTTTGAGACATGGACTTGCCAAAGAAGTCGACAAGGTCAAGACAACGGTACAATATCAAAAAAAAAAATATATATATATTAAGACCACTTTTTCATATGGCTGCGCCGCCATACAATCTGATTACACCATATTTGGATCGAAATTTGACCAGATATTAACCAAATCTTAATATTAACTAAGCTAAGCTCATTGAAGCAATTAAGTGGAGGAGGTACTATGCGTATTCACCGGACCAAGTATGCAGTCTTAATTTCAGAAATATATTAAAACTATTAAAATTTCCTCCAAAGCTACAGCTAGTGGCCAATTCAAAACTATACTTTATAAGCTTTTGAGTAAATAAGGCGGTAAATTTGATTTGGCCACAGACAAACGTTACAACAATGCAAATATTGTGTGCGAGTATAATACAAGTAAATAAAAGCATAGGAAATATGAGACAAAAGGAAAATATGTGCACACAAAATCAACAAAGGAAGCGAATAGGAAATTAGCATACAAAAGAGACGCACAAGAGGAAAATTCAAACATAATGCTTACATATAAACATCAATCTATGTGTATCTGTGCGAAGTAGTATTTTTAATATTTTCTTATTTTTCCTTTTGCTAAAAACCACATTATAACTGCAGCTGCCTGCATCGCTCCGATTCCAGCAAACAATGACCGCAATTTTTCGCAAGATCTAACAGATAATACGACCCGACTATACTGCATGTGTATATATGTTTACTTCTGCTGATATTTTGTTGCAGTAAAGTGCATATTGTCTTTATGGCCCATTGTTGCAAAATGCCTCTATGCAGCGTGTGTTGCCAGCTGGGGCTAGCGGATGACCAACACGTTGATCGAAATACAAGTACAACAAAAACGTATTACACACTCATAAATGCATAGGGTTTCCCAACAGAGACTAGAGTTAGCTAGTTTGACAGTGATTTATAGTCCCTCTGGCTTTTCAGAGATCTAAAAATTGAAGGTTAAGTCATTGAAATTTCATGAGGAAGAATTTAAGGTTAGGTTTAAAATCTCAGGAGTGACAGGGTGTTGCATAGTTATGATAGGACCGTTGAATCGAAAACTCTGTGTTATAGAAATAGACCTGGAAACTATTTGGTTAGTATTTTATGTCGAAAGAATAATAACAACAGCGAAACAAAGCAGGTAGATTGACTCTCTTGTAGTACAGCTCTACATTGCTGTAAGATAAATTTTTATTCAGCAAAGAAAAATCTATTTCAAAATTTAAGAACTTAAAGTTCAATTGTTGCTCTTAAAAACTCCCTTTATGTTCATTAAGCTCCTTGAAAATTACTTATAGAAACCTATCTTCTTATTACCGTTTAACGAGTATTTTTCAAGACCTTAGAGCTCAACTATCACTATTACAGGCCCCTTTATGTTTCTTGCGTTGCATTGTCAAGCCTCTTTTACCGTATTTTTTCGTTTTTGTTGATTTCCATTTTCCTTGCTTAGCAGACAATATGCGCCGACTAAGCGCTACAAAACAATGGACACATTCCAAAAACGAACAATACTAATTTCAGTGTGAAAGAAGCAAAACTAAAGTAATGAAAAATAAATTTTTAAAGCTGTCATAAATAAAGTTGTTACATTAGCAATAAGAAAGGAATAAAAAGTGTATACAAAAATATGGGATTTCTAAAACAATAGCGTGGAATTGTTTTACGAGTAGAAACAATGCTTAGAAACAAATTTGTGGGAAAATGTATTGCGATTGAGAGACGACAAAATGCTTTAAAAATATGTGGGAAAAACAAGGCAAATAGAGATACCGATATAAATGGGTTGATAACGCAGTTCTCCTAAGTTGTTCATCTACAAAATGGTTTGTTCGACATTCTTTTTGTGGCCTGAATCTTTAATGGATTCTTTGTGTTACATTATATAAAGTCTAGCAGCATCTCATCGTACCAACGAGGTGATGCATTCTTTATCGCACTTTTAGATTTTCACCTCAGAATGGAGACCTCTAAAACCCGTCCAAAACACATTTTACAAAACTTGCAGACGTGAAGTTGGGTTTTTGATTGAAAGTAGGCTTCAATTTCCTCGACTTTCAGAAAAAATTCTGCCGAGGTGTTCGCAAGAAAACCCACCCAGTACTTTACTACTCAATTGCCTATTCAGTCCGAAGTAGCACCTGTTGGCAAGGGTTATTCTGCGTTAGATCTCGAGGTTCCAAGCTAGACGAAATTATCTACGACTTCGAAGTTATGACTGCCAACAGTGACGTGGGAGCCAAGTCGGGAGTGCGTTGACTATTTGTTTGATGAGAGAAGATATTTCGTCTTGCCTTGGCTGCTAAGCTTATAATAATTTATTTCTTCAGTTCTTCCAAATATGCAAAATGCAACCTCTTTTCCTTCAAATTAAACGAATTAACCTCAAATTATTATAAATTTTAAGTTTCCTTGCTTATATGTACAATATGTATACAATACGTGTAAAAAATCTAACATTCTCTTATAAAAGCCATACTAAAGCTCCAATTTACTTAAAACTCAGCAATAGTTTCTTTAATTTTCATATATATTTTACGAAGAAAATGCAATGCAATTGCAATCAAAGCATTATTCGGTTGAAGTGCTATGCAGTTTAATGGTCGAAAGCAAAGCTGTAAGACCAAAGAGAAAACAACAACAACTATGTGTCGAATACTAGATGCCCTGCGATGATGGCATCACAAAACTCAACAGTCTGGCCTTGACTGCTGTCGACAGCGCTTAACATTGAATGAGACAGTGAGCCATGCAAAGCAGCAGGACTCTCAACAGTCAAGCGGCGCAAAGCAACAAATATCAGCTGCGATAAAAAAGTTTTCAGAAAGTTGAGAGGAAAACAGCGCAATCAAATTAAACGATGTTAATGCAAATGCTTGCTCTGGTCTCTTTTCTTTTTTCTGTTTTTCCTTTTTTTTTTGTTAAGTTCTTCTCATTTGGCGTTCACATTCACTCAAGTGCTTGTGGCTTGTTGGCGCTGTGAATTCGAATGCAGTTTCTGGGTCCCGGTTCCTTAATTCGCTATTTTCGAATACTGCAAGCAAGCAGTGCAACAACAAAGCTGCAAAGCAGATACCAAAATAAACTTGTAAAATAAGCAAAGTAAATAAAATAAAATAAAGGGTTTTTGTAAGCGTGGCGCGTCAGTTGTATTTATTTTTTAAAAAACCTATCGCTTAGTAAATTTAAGAAACTTGTATCTGAAATACATTCAATAATATAGTTTACGGAAAATTTTTTTTTTTTTTTTTTAATAAATGAAAAAACATAAAAAAAATTCGGCCCACTCCGGGATTAGCAGGGATAGTTGTCAATTTAATTGAAGTTTGTTTTAAGGAAAAAAAAACAAAAAAAAAAAAATGGCGAACTTCCAAAAAAAAAAAATTACGATTTTACTTAAAAAAACCGATTATTTTATATAGTTGATCGTGTTGAATTTTTTTCGTGTATTTTTTCGAAAAGTTCATTCAAAAACAAAAAATTAAAAAAAAACAAGGTCCCCAAAAGTCAATTTCTACAAAAGTTATGGCTATTTGAGAATAAAAAAACCCTTTTTTAGCAAAAAATAGCAAAATTCATAACTTTTTTGAAGTTGGATAAAAAACTTTGAAAAAATTCTCAAAAATGTTTTTCAAAGGGTAGAAAAGGATGGATAAGTTTCAGCAAAATCTAAAGGGGTCGGGTTCAAAAGTGGTCGATTTGGTATGGAATACCCCATATATTACTCCCGCAACATGTTGCTGCAAAGTATAGCAATTATTTCTATCATCTATAACTAATCAAGACAAATATATATATATGTATATAGAACTCATATGTTTATAAAGTTGATAAGGATAGCTCGACGAGTCCGAATTTCGGTGGTACATATGTCTGTCTGTCCGTGCATTCGAGTAAGCGATAATTGAATTAAAATTTGAATTATTGTTATGAAAATTTCTACTCGTTTTTCTTGACACTATCAGATTACTGCCACACCCACAATATTTCAAAAAGTGCGCGTTGCTCCACCATTTCTATTATTTCCTTTTTTCTTCGCCTTGAAACTTACATATGAAAAGTGATGTTACGTTATTAGGCATTTTAACACTAAACTCATTCAAACTTTCTTCACACCAAATATGTTACGAAAGGCCTTAAGGATCGATAGAAAAATTGAAAATTGCCTGTAGGTAGTTGTTCTTGTTGTAATTTTGTATACTTAATTTGAGTTTTTGTTAAAAATTATTTTTATTATTTTTTATGCATTTCATTTGAGTATCTTTTGTTCTTTTTATATATATTTTTTAAATTTTTTTTTTATTTTTTATATATATTTTTTTAATTTTTTTTTGTTATTTTTTATATATATTTTTTATATATATTTTTTATTTTTTTTTTAATATTTTTTTTTATATTTCTTTTTTATATTTTTTATTTTACCTTTGTCTTATTTATATATCATTCTATTTCTATACAAATGCATTGCTCGCAATTACTCGCCTTGCCTGTGACATTTCCCTGTCTGCGATCAATCGGCTTTGAGTTACGCGCCACCATCGCCGTTTACCGTTCGCACATTAATCAGTTTGCCACTGAATGAATGTGAATTTTATTTTCGGTCAAAGTTTCGGCAATAAATTATTGTAAACCGCAAAACCGCAAAAAGAAAAGAAATATTTTATAATTTAAATCAATTAATTTTACAATTCACTCTACCTTTCTGGTTACGCTTCAACGCCCGAAAAGATCCACTCCCCAATTCAATGAAAAATCTGCAATAACAACAACAATACAAAGCTTTAAGATTATTATAAATCGTAGGCATTGGTGGTGATTCGAAGGCGGGTCGACAAAATCTGTGCAAAGTTCGAACACTCATACGCACTGGTGTGCCTGGGCGCTGTACGCTGCGGCGCTTGGGGAATATCGTTGCGCTTCAACGCTTTCGCACAAGCATTTATCGGTGCGCTCGTACATATTTATATCCGCAAACGCCCGCACATTTTAATCGAGCATATTTGTTTTATGGAAGATTTGCGCATTTCAAGTGCACTGCGTTATAAAAACAACACCAGCGACAATGGCAGCTAGCAAATGAATTGCACCGCAGCAGCCGTGGATAGTTGGCGTTGGTGACAATGGCGGAGGCTTTGTCGCTTCGATTGCACTTGCCGTAATTTTAGTGCGCCGCAGCATTTGAGTGGCAACAGTCGGTCGTTGGGTCGCGTACTTAACACTGTGAATGTGCGAAAAAAGTGCCAGTTAATCGTTGCTAAAGTCGTTTTGTGCGATTGAGCTACCAGTTTTTCTCTCTACGGCGTTTTAATCGAATGCAGTTTTGTGGCAATTTGTTGCGAAAAGTGTTTAATGTTCGGCCATACGAACGAGTGTTCAATGCAAGAAAGTAGTTTATACCGCCGCCAAAGTCCTTGGAAAAGTGTAATTAAAGCGTGAAAAAGCAAGGAAGTAATGCGGTGAAAATTGCATAAATCGAAATAAGAAAAGAAAAAACTGTGAGCGATAATTTAAGGCGTTTAAAAGGAAGTGAGCTAGCTCATTTCGGTATTGAGCAGTTAAAACCAATCAATTGTTAACAGCAAGCGATTTCAGAAGCCCATAAGGTAGCAAGGTAAGGTTTGATAAAAATCAGAATGAGCTAAATGTCAGAGAGGGAGAAAGTTCGTCATATCTATAACTTAACGGTTAAAAACTATACCAGTGTGACACTCTCCAAAACTCAGTTGAATAGTTTTAGAATGGCAGCCTTCTAAAGAGTCAGTATAAATGGGTTAGTTGAAACTTAAAACGCGTTTTTTCTCGAAACGGAATTTTTCAAAATTCAAAATTTAGTGCTGACGTCACAACTTAACGAGAAAAGCCCGCTCGATCGACTTCAAAAATTTAAACTGAATATTCTTGAATCTTTTGATTGGTTGAAAATTGTCAATTTGGCATTAAAAAACGACAAGTTTTTTACCAAAAAAACGACAATTCAGAATATTTTTGTTTAATGTTTTTCAAAAATCTTAGGTCATGGTATAGGAAATACTTTCAACTTTAAAATCTTCTTGAATTTTTCTTCTTTTAGCTACTCATTCGGTCGGAATCATGTCAGCAGTTGGTGAACTTTTTTTTGGCACCTCCGAAGACAGCACATAACTTCGATATTTTTCACTATTTTTGTATTCAAAAATCTTAAAATATAGCTGAAAATATACCAGTTATGTCCAAAAAAAACTTCAAAACAATCAATTGAGTACTTTCTTAAAAAAAAAAATTCACGACAATCTCTCTTTTTGTAATGGGTTACACTCAATAGCCACTTAATACAGATTGCGTAAAAAAAATCATTAAATTGTCCAAAACTCAGGTTCTGTCATAACAATATACAAAGTGTATTGTGTTAGTATAATCACCGATTTCAATTGGGTCAACTTCAATTGAGACTTACCAGAAATTGTAGAAATTATGTCGAATAAATGTAAATAGAGGTTTGGGTACCTTTATACACGATATAGGGTGGCTAAGTGAATACAATCGTCTGGTTTATGCTAGCCATATCTCACGGTACTCAAAAGCACATGGACTAAAGCAATCAGTTGATTATCGTCCAGAAATACAAGGCATTTTTTCCTACCAATTCTCTTTGTAAAATGGATAAATTTAATAATTTTGGTATTATTCGAGACACACCTTTGACGTACTTTAAGTTCGACACCCGCTTGGAATGGAATCCCACATCAAGCTCATTACATGAACTTATTGGTACGAAATTTAAGCAATCCACTTCTCGCTACTCAAATTATCAAAAACTATTGCAGAACTGATGTGAAGTAAGGCATGTAAAGTCCAATTTCATACATTTGTTGTACAATCATACTAAATATATTCTAACCTAATTTTTTGACATATTTTACCCGCTGAACGATATATAATACAATGTACCGAAATATCAACCATTATAAAAACCATAGGCGAACGTGTGGTCTAAATTTGATCATTTTAAAAATTTTAGTGTGCTTATCAAAACTTAAAATAAAATTCGGTTAAATTGTTAAGTTACGGAAGGACCGTTTGTTTGGTATTTGACAATTAGTGTGAGATACGTATTTATATTTTTGTATACTTTGGTAGTCTTTTATATTATATTTCGGGATTTGGTAACCATCTGGCTACTCACAACTTCATCGTAAAGGTAAACATTTTCGAAGTTGTACATATTCTACATATTCAGAACGTTTTGACATAAGAGCCCCATTTGTGTTATTTACAGTAACTTAAAATATTCATTTCAGCCATAAACGGAATTAAATCACGAACATTTTCGCCCGACTATTTTTTACAACTTTCGACGTGGATTAACGCATCCACAGTACATCGATGAATTTAATCGTTTATTATGATTTTGATGAAACGACGGTATGGTGCAACCATATGCATATTTGATTGTAGAAAACAATTATAATGTGGGATCTCACACAATTTGTTGTTCAATAAAAAAAGCTCGTGTCGGTTGGTCGAGTGAAATATTAAAAAATACGATAACGGTACTTCCTAACATGTCTACGACAACGTGACAGATGATGAATCATGGATTTATACGAATGAGTCCGAAAGTGAACAGCACTAGACTGTATGGGTGTTTCAAGATGAGCCGAATCCAACAAAAGTTTTGTGCTCGAAGTACTTGCAAGCAAATGCTTGCCTGTGTTTTGGAAAAACTGAACAAGTCGCAATCATAACATTAGAAAAACGCAGAACATTATATTCTGAGACATATCCTTTTGTTTGTGAGTGGTCTTTGAAGAAATTAGGAAAACCATCCACCGAAGATGGATCACTCTTCGCAACGATAATGCAAGCTCTCAAACATCGACTGAAACAATTGCACTTTTAAGTACTTTAAACATTGAATTTATTAAGTCATTTTCCATATAGTACTGACTTGGCACCCAAAGACGTATTTTTATTCCCCTACGTTGAAGTCAAACTAATAGGTCCACCTTTTTCGACACCTGAAGAGGCGTTTGCTGCGCTTAGAACGCATGTTTTGAAACTGTCTCAATTAGAGTGGCAAAACTGCTTTGAGAATTGGTACAAATGCATGCAAGAGTGTATAGATCTTAATGGAGAATATTTCGAAAAACAATAAATCCGTTTCCAATACAATATTTGATAATCGTAGAGGATATGGACCAAAAACTCTTGTGTTTGCAGAAATGTTTTCACCCAGATTGGTTGATTCATCTATACCTACTTTTAACTTGATTTGAAAATTGTCAAATACAACAGTATAAAATTGAAGCTTCAGAAAACTCTACTTTGCGGCGAGTTAAAATTGGAAACCGGCATTTAGTACTGTTCTGATTCCATTTAAAGAATTTACTTAAATAATGCACGCATCGAGTCACTGAACTATACCATACATATTTCTCCTCTTTTGTATAAAAGGTGCATTGTATTGCTGCATGCCCAGAGCACACATATAAAAACAAGTTACTATATAATATTGTGTTTTTGTCTATTTAGCTCTCTTTTTTACATTTTAAATTTACACTGTCGGTAGTCAATGACAAGAAGTTATTTACACATTTCATTAGCACCTCAACAAAGATATTGTGACACATACAACAGATGTAGATACATACGTATCATACGGACAACATGAAGAGCGAGTGATGGGAAGGTGATGAATGAAGACGTCACTAACACACATACAATGACACACACACATCCCTTGAGTACTGTTTACACAATGCCATTGCCGTGAAAATGTATACAAAGCGGCGTGTGAGCGTAGATGTGTGTTTGATTGGTTGATGTGGCCACTGGGTCGATAGCACACTTGGCGGCTGATGAATTTGTGGCGTAAGCTCTTTGCTTCGGTGGCTCTCAAGCTGCGCTGCTGACCAGAGAACTGCAAGTGGCAAATAATTTATGCATTATCAGACAAATAATTTGTATAAATTTAGTATTACATTTAATATATATTAACTTATGCTAAACATAAAAAATAGTATTACCCTTTCGAACACACACAATGATCATATGCATTTGCGCTGGCCATGACAGTGACTTTCCTACAGTTTCCTACTGTTTTGTTCTTTTTTTTTAGTAGAGAAAAAGAGGAAATGTCATCGAATACAACAGCATGATGCAATGTTTTGGCAGAGAAGTGCGTGCGCGGCGCTTAGATTTCAAGCTGCCGGTAGCACTGCGTACATATGTACATATGTAGACAGGCAGCTGCAATCGATGGGTCGTGCGAAGGACGTGCGCGTAAAATAAATTTACTAATGGCAATATAAATCTTGTGCAATTTAAAGCTACGTGTGCACTCACAGAAACACACGTACACATTGCTTGTGGATGAAGCGCAAGTCAGCAGACCGCAAAGTGTATCAAATGAATTAAATTAAATTAGCTTTAACTTTTCTTAATAGAGGCAATTTACTTGGCCTGCGTCTATACACATTTGCAAATTGCATTTAACTGTAAAATAGTCGTTTTGTCCACTAGTTTTTATTTTGTAGTGATGTCGTAGATTTGACATGCATTGACGTCACTGAGCCGGGGGCGTATGAGTGATATTTATCGATTCATTTGTCTGCACTGAAAAGTAAAAAATTAATGATATTAAAATTAAATAAAGTAAAAGGTATTTAGAAAGAGTTGAAAATTAAGTATTAAAATAAAAAATATTAATTAAAATTTAAAAAAATTTAAAACCCAACAAATAAATTATCAAATATTAATTAAATAAATTAAATGCCAAAAAATAAAAAAAAATAAAAATAAAATCAGAAACACACCCAAAATTTTTATAAAAAGACAATAATTAAATTAAAAAAAAGACATACAATAATTTTATTGAAAACTGCAGTAAACAAATTATTGCAGTGATTATGTGTATAGTGAAAAGTTCTTAAATATAAATCTTAACCGTTAAAAACTTTTAAATTAATTAAGCAAAAAATCTTAATAAAGTAAATATAAAATCTTTTTAAATTTTTCAATTAAACGAAGTCATTAAATATTAAAAAAATATATAACCAAATTTCGTGTGCGAATGTTGGAAAAAGCTTACGGTGATTCGAAAACACAAGCCTACTAGTGCTAAATGCCTCGTTATAGACAACCTTCCACCTCTTCAACTGATGAAAATATAAAAAAAAGTGAAGAAGATGGTGCTTGAAAATCGTCAGGAACTCGAATTCTCTCGCGAGTCTAATTTTGGTGGGTATTTTGGGTATGAAACGCGCTCATGCTCGACTGGTTCCGATAAAGCTGATTTTTTTTTTTTTCAAAAAGAGTACCATAAACAGATCTCGTTGGACTTTCTTGATCGTGCGAATTCCAATCCCACATTCATGGGAAGTATTATAGCTGCCGATCAGGCATGAAATGACATGAGTCAACAACCATCGAAATGGAGGGAAAAAACAACCAAGCCTAAGCCGCTCAAAAATGAAGGTGATGCTCGTCGTTTTTCTCAATATTCGTGGTTGGAGGCATCATGAAGTTGTTCCGGAGTGACAGACGGTCAATAAGGATCGTTTGAGTGAGAACATAGATTTTACACGAGAATATCGCATCGAGCCACGATTGTGACCTAATTTAAAGCCAAAAATGCAATGAATACTATCGATCATCCATCGTATTCACCAGATTTGGCTCCGTGGAACCCGTTTTCAGTCGAACGAAGAGATAAAACAAAATTCGCTGAAGGCCATCCCAAAAATTAAAAGTGTTTCGAGGACTGGAAAAATTGTTGCCATTAATGTATTACATCCGGAAGAGATTACTTTAGAGACGACAAAATAAATGTTGATGAATAACTAAATATTATGCGTTTTATTTACAATTTCAAAATGTATTATCACATACCTGTATTCAAATAAAATAGAAAGTACCAAGTAAACAATGTTAGTGAAAATGCAAGATTTGAATAAATATATTGAAGAAAAGAAGTAAATAAAATCAAAATCAAAATCAATATAAATATTCCTACAAAATATTTCTGCTCAAATTAGCCAAAACAGTTTATCTTGACTTAGTTCTTTTCTCAAGCTGCCAGTCGTGCAGAAATTTAAAAATTTGCGAATTGCTTTGAAATATGATTTTCTTTTATTGTCAGACCTCAAGAAGCCAACGACCAATTGTAGTACAAAAATTTCATCGAAAAGTTAGAGTATAACTGGCCCTCAGAGCGTGCCGATAAAACGAAAAAATCGTGTATACGGCAATTTTCTAATCATTTTAAAGAACCTAAGAGACTAAGTTTTCGAGCCGTCGCTTTTTAAGACGAAGTTTTTTAGGGTTTATAAAAATTTTTCGACAGTTCTCGATATATCCGAATCAAATTTAAAACGTACAATTTTAACGTTTGTCGGAATCGGTCAGATCGAACAGCTATATCACAGATCTCTCATACAACCGATTATACAAACTTTTTAAACTAAGCCTTAAATATCGCTGACTCAAAACCGGCTTTAGACTCGATAGTCTCGTAGACAAAGTTGTTCAGAATGATCCTTAGAACGTCTTCAAATTTTGAAAAAAGATATGCTTTTCATTACAACAATATAAACTTTTCAGCTTGACCGTAAAGTAGACTTATAAAATTTCCGCTAATTTGCATTATTTTCTATACACAGTATTTTTACGCATGTTTGCCTTGACTTTAGTTGAAATATATATCCCGCATTTCATGCGATTGCAAGATGCAAATGCATTTATAATATATTTTATGATAAACACTCATATATACAGATTATCAAATACAATTGTTTTGTGACCTTCAGCCAATCACTCAGACCAAACACATATTACAACTGCCCTCTCCAATTAGAGTTTCATTTACCAACAACAATTACAGTTAAACATTGAAAATATTAAATATTACTCATGCGACCAGCTGGGGACATTCGTGACAATAATTTATGCAGAAAAAAATCGCATGCTACACAAATGAAGTACTCATAATTTCAAGTGAACCAAACAGAATGTGCTTCTTACAAATAATAAAGGTATGTGTAGGCACAAAACAATATACTATATGTATGTAAATAGAAAAAAATATATATTTATATGTATGTACATATGTACTACTAAATATACTTATATAGTATTATGACTCTTGGTACTTGTAAGAGAGTGCTATAGCTGACGACGAGTTTACACGTCTTTGAAACATCATAAGTTCAGCAGTCGGCAAGGTGTGAGTGCTGTTGAGTGTTCGATTGACACGTGCCGACGTCTAACTGCGCAACTAACGGGTGATTTTTTTGAGGTTAGGATTTTCATGCAGTAGTATTTGACAGATCACGTGGGATGTCAGACATGGTGTCAAAGAGAAAGATGCTCAGTATGCTTTGACATTTCATCATGAATAGACTTACTAACGAGCAACGCTTGCAAATCATTGAATTTTATTACCAAAATCAGTGTTCGGTTCGAAATGTGTTTCGCGTCCGTGTCCGATGAGCGATGAGGCTCATTTCTGGTTGAATGGCTACGTAAATAAGCAAAATTGCCGCATTTGGGGTGAAGAGCAACCAGAAGCCGTTCAAGAACTGCCCATGCATCCCGAAAAATGCACTGTTTGGTGTGGTTTGTACGCTGGTGGAATCATTGGACCGTATTTTTTCAAAGATGCTGTTGGACGCAACGTTACGGTGAATGGCGATCGCTATCGTTCGATGCTAACAAACTTTTTGTTGCCAAAAATGGAAGAACTGAACTTGGTTGACATGTGGTTTCAACAAGATGGCGCTACATGCCACACAGCTCGCGATTCTATGGCCATTTTGAGGGAAAACTTCGGACAACAATTCATCTCAAGAAATGGACCCGTAAGTTGGCCACCAAGATCATGCGATTTAACGCCTTTAGACTATTTTTTGTGGGGCTACGTCAAGTCTAAAGTCTACAGAAATAAGCCAGCAACTATTCCAGCTTTGGAAGACAACATTTCCGAAGAAATTCGGGCTATTCCGGCCGAAATGCTCGAAAAAGTTGCCCAAAATTGGACTTTCCGAATGGACCACCTAAGACGCAGCCGCGGTCAACATTTAAATGAAATTATCTTCAAAAAGTAAATGTCATGAACCAATCTAACGTTTCAAATAAAGAACCGATGAGATTTTGCAAATTTTATGCGTTTTTTTTTTTTAAAAAGTTATCAAGCTCTTAAAAAATCACCCTATACTTACTGTGACTGGATGCTCTGTTGTTTGATTTTACTTATTCATTTGCTTAAGGGGCTATACCAGTGTGACGCATGGAAAATTAGGCGATTTTCGTGAATTTTTTTAAGAGAAAGTACGCAATTGAATATTTCGAACTTCTTTGAACGTAATAAGGTATATTTTCCGCTATATTTTAAGATTTTTTGTTTTTACAAAAATGTTTAAAAATAACGGAGTTATGGGCTGTCTTCGGAGGTGCCAAAAAAAAGTGCCCTAACTGCTGGCATGATTCCGGCCGAATGAGTAGCTGAAACAAAAAAATTTTAAAAGTTTATAAACTTAAAGATAATTCCTACACAATGTGCTACGATCTTTGAAAAATATCAAAAATTAACAAAATGGCGTAATTTAAAAAAAAAAATTTTTTTTTGGAAAAAATGGTCGTTTTTTTTAATGCGAAATTGACAATTTTCAATCAATCAAAAAGATCGTAGTCCATTGTATAGTAAATTTATTCAAAAACTAGCTGACCCCGCAGCCGTTGTCCTGCGTGAAATTATGTAGTTTGAAATGAAAAGAAAGTTAAATTTATCATTTAATTTTTTTTTTCAATGTAACGCAGCCTTATAAACAACATTTTTCGGTTTCTGTTCCGGTGTACAGAAAAGATGGTTTTCCAACTCGGGAGCACGCTACGGTCATGTGAAAAACATAGCATTTCCAAAATTATGCCTCACACTATGCGACTATCTTTAGGTCCTGTTGATTGTCATCTCAAATTCAATTTTCAGTAGAAACGGAATACGTTTGAAATGAAATGAGAAATCGTTAGACCTCAAAGGAATTCGTAGAATCAAGCATTCTGTCCCTTTGTACTCGATAGGTGCGTCACAATCAGTCGGGTTCCATTACACAGTTTCGGCGCATGACGATTGGGAAACATAATAACGACAGATCCTACTTTGAGACGCAAATGATGCGGTGGCATACCAAGCCTGTCCAAGGAATTTAGGGATACCACTGGATAATTCACGGCGTCGTCTTCATAGTCAAGACGATCGATCGATTTGTATGAGCGCAAGTCTCCCGGAACTTGACTTTGAATCTTCCAGCTGAAGTCAACAACATCGGTATTTTTGGCAGCTAACATTGTGCGTACACTTAAGGAATCGTAGTTGTGGTAATTTGGACAATGTTCAAATATTTGTGATGAGTTCATCCTTCGTGAATTGATAAAGGGAAGATGGAATTGATATCGAACCACCGGAAGTATCAACCGAAATTGAACCATTTCCAATTTTTAGCGAAGACGATGTAAAATGTCTTTGACAATGTCGAGGTTTATATCGAAAAGTATGCGAACTTCATTTTCATTCCAGAGTTTAGCGTGTTTCAGCATTTGTAATTGCTGGCTTACTTCTCCAAAACTTGCACATATTCCCATATACCATTCACAGTAAGCAATGACTCAAATAAAGTTGAACCGCGTACATTAATCAATAGCAACCGAAGGTAGAAACAATCGCCTTTTTTCGGGTGGATTGTGTAAATTCGTCCTAATGCATTAGACACCTGGATGTCAATCTACTGGTTGGCCTTGCTTTCTGCGTAACTATTTCTTCGACGATGCATTCCATGTACAATATCAAGGTATTTTCGAATAGAGTAATGTTCTAACAAACACATCACTGACGAAAGTTAAGAAAAAACTCGTCAATGTTAATTTTGTTGCTGGCGATGTTTCCACTGGCTATACTGTATTCTTTGGGTTAAAATACACTCTTTGGACATTCTCCAAATTAACTGCGAGACGCACAACAGTCGGAAAACGTTCATGAATTGCAAAAGTAAATACCCTACAAAGCGCTTTATTACAGTTCACGTATCGACCGTATCGTTCAAGACCAATAATCGCCATGTTGCTTCCTTTGGTGACGTACTTACAAACGTATGCCTTGGGCTACTAATTTATGTTGATGCCAAAAAGAACGCCGACCGATATTAGCGTGACCTCTTCGTGGCATCGTAACAAATTACAATCTGTAATTGATCACTTAGTGTGAAACACACATAAAGTTTTCACTAAATAATTTTCAAAAAATTTTGAAGCAAACGACAAATTTGAATGATTCAAATAATTGAAAAACAAAACAAAAAAATTTGTATGGAAAAAATTAACTTTTTGGAATTTTGCAATTTCCCGACTTTTCCTCACAAAAAGCGTACAGATTTTTTTATTTCTAAACTGTCCCCGATCCATATCGAACATTTTCTGAAAATTTCACCAAAATTGGCTCAGTCGTTCCCTTAGCGTTACTAATAAACAAACATTCATTCGTTTGTATGGGAAAAATAAAAGTGCTGTTTTTAGGGGTTTTCCGGCAATTATTCGATTTTTTTCTCCGCATAAACCATCCCTGATCCTCAACGAACATTTTAAAAAAAGAATTATCAAATTTGGTTCAGTCGTATTAAAGTTATGAGCGTACATACATTTTGGCGATTCATTTTTATTTATATAGATACTCAGTTTTAATTTGAAGTCGATCGGTTAATTGCTAGCAATTTTGAAAAATGTCGTTTTGAGAAAAACGCGTTTAAAGTTTCACTAAGTATATGTATATGTTTGCACCTCCGAGCGGTCGCTTTTTAGAACGCTGCCGTTGGAAAACTATTCAAGATACGATCTTCCCAATTTCACAGGATATTTACGGAAATATATTCTATCGAAAAAGCAAATAAAAAAAATGTTTTTTTTGAAGTGTCACACTGGTATAGCCCGTTAAGCAAAATGCTTCTTCATATATATGTACATATTTATTAAGGTGGGTCAATAAAAAACAATTTTTTTTGTTTGATACTCTGCAAGTTTTTTTTCTTATTATCAGTTAGAAAAAGTCTTATCTCGCTTTCATATACTTGAAAAAATATCTTGTTTCTTACATTTTGAAGGAATTTGAATGCTCTATGAAATGGTCTCATTTGACTATTTTAAGACAATATTCTTTTTGTTACAAAAATGGTTCCTTATTTTTTTAACTTTTTAATTTTCAATTTGTCTTTTTTTTTAATATTTTTTTTTTTTAATTTCCATTATTATTATTTTTTTTTTCTTTAATTTTAATTTTTTTAGTTTGCATTATTATTATTATTTTATTTTTTCTTATATTGTATTGTATTGTATTGGTTGTCAAAAAAGTCCTGCGGTATTTTCGCTAGTTGGCGCTGAAAGCGCGTAGTTCTAGTTTTATTCGTCGCATCGGGTCATGCTATACCTTTTTGGAAAGCTCATTCCACGCGCTAACACGTGTTTGATTGATTGTCGTTTCTTTTAAGTCGTTCGTGAGTTATAGCGTCGCAAACATGGAGCAAAATAAAGAGAAAATACGGCATATTTTACAGTACTACTACGATAAAGGCAAAAATGCATCTCAAGCCGCCAATAAAATTTGTGCAGTTTATGGACCCGATACAGTTTCCATTTCCACCGTACAACGATGGTTTCAATGTTTTCGTTCTGGTGTAGAGGTGGTCGAAGATGCGCCACGCTCCGGAAGGCCTGTCGTCGAAAATTGCGATAAAATCGCTGAATTGGTCGAAAGAGACCGGCATAGTAGTCATCAAACTGTTATAAATCATTTGAAGAAGCTTGAAGTCACTAAGAAGCTCGATGTATGGGTGCCACACGAATTGGTTCAATAAAAATACCGCAAGACTTTTTTGACAACCCATTACGTATCGTTCACGCCTAACTAAATATAAACATTATAAGAGTCATTTTTGTAGAGCATTCAATTTCCTACAAAATCTGTAAAATAAGATACTTTTTCAAGTTGTTGAAAGCGATAAATCTTATATAAGATACCCATAAGGAGGAGAACCTTGCCATTACAATTAAGAGTTATACTTGAGATATTTTCGTAGTGGTGTCTAGAAACTTACTATCATTTAGAGTATCAGGCGAAAAAATATTCGTATTTTGACCCATCCTTATATATATACAAATATATACATATGTATGTAAATACTTTTATATAGAGAATTCTATAAGTATGCATATATATGTAGCAGATCTCTAAGTGGCACATGCTTTCGAACGCGGTATGCAGCGAAAATCATATGTTATACATTCATAGAAAATCAATAATGAAACGTTTAATAAGTATTATGGGTGTGGGTAAATGGATATATTCGCACACGTTTTTAAATTTTTTGTTTTTAATTTTATTATTTTTTATTGTTATTTATTTACATAATTTTTATTTTGTAATCTTTAACTAACATTTGTTAACAAAAATTTACTGACTGTTTATAAACAAAACATAAAAACAAGGAACAATTGGCGCGTGCACTTGTTTGTTTATGGTTGTCTGTTGTCTGTTGTCTTTTATTTTTTTGTTCATCGGAAACGCTTTGCTTGTATCGCTGATTCGACACAAAACTGATTAATTTGATAATGTTGCGAGTGCCTACACATACTTATGAGTACTTAAGTGCTTATGTATAAATAAGTTCTCATTAAGTACATATGAAAAGCTCGGTTCTCAGAAAGTAAACTGTGGAGTTAATGCAATTGAAAATAAGAAAATATCGCTCTCACCAACTTTTTTGAAGACATAGTATCTTTTACTCAGGCATCGACGTATAAAACTGCTAAAGGCGATCTTTCAGATACATCACTAAAAATTTGTTTATTGGTTCTATGAAACCACAGTTGAGCATTAAACTCTTCCACTTAGGTGTTGTGCAGAGAGAGATTCTAAAATTAACAACTACTTATAACTCCCAACAAGAATAGAATCACTTGTTGAAATTTTCGGAAATTGCGCTGTTACCATCATATTCAAGAAATCTGGGTGCATGTTTTCTCTGGGTATAGACACTTAGTAATTCATAATCAGAATATTCAACTCTATCATTGATTATAAAGATTACAGTGACTACAAGCTAACTCCAGTATTGATCCCCAACTCCCTGATTAGTCCTCAAAACTCTTAACCGTGACCTAGCTGGCGGTGCAACAGACTGCACAGAATTACCGAATTGAGAGCGGATGGAAAGTTATGCCTCACCCAACAGTTTGGCAAATTTTGAGAGAGAGAAATTGAGAGTGCTTCGGCTCTTCCAAGATATTGTGGGATAAAGATGGGTTGTACGAAGTTTGAACTTGACACAATGAATCCTTTGAAAGATAATGAGATAAAGGTTTTATTCAAACTTTACTTTTTCAATGAAAAAACACAGAAAGTTAAAATTAGCACCTCTCCTATACAGTCATCTTTTGTCATTCATATATAATATTTAAATTAGTTTTCTTGGTAAATTTATGATCTGTTCAGCAATTCGTCTACTTTTTTTTCGTTTGAAAAAATTAGATGCTTCAGTTGGTCAGAAAGTGTAATGACCGAGTCCGTTTGGCATTTGGTCCGAACCTAACAGTCATATACAGACATTTCCCAGAGGCTGCGTTTGTATTCCTTTACTCTTCGCGATGTTGGAAAACGACTGGTTCGAGTGGCATCGTAGAAGTTAGTGGCACCTATTTAAGAATATATACGATACATAGCATATATCCTTATGTTTTCACTATAATATTGAAATAGCCAGACTCCCCCTCTAGTATACGCTATAAAAAAAATCTATTTTATATTTGGGAATGTCGCGGAAAAATAATTCGCTTTATCTCCTAAATAATTTTTATGAATCCGCAATATATTATTATTGTGTGCATATATTTACATATTCATATGTACATAAATATAGCGACTTGCATGCCTTTATTGAGTGTTAGAAGCTAAAAGCCACCTATTCAATTAGTCGCGTGGTAGAACAGACTCGCCACCGCCATATTGATAACGAAACGGACAACTTGATTTACAAGCCATATAAACATATATATATGTACAAATGTAACGAATATTTTTTCTATAGAGCACTTATCTCGCATATTGATGAACTCACATGTTTATCTCTACAAAAAAATATTAATTGAACATGATTTTTAGTCCCTTGCAACATGTTGCTACAGCGTATAATAGTTTTGTTCACCTAAACTAAACGAGATAAATATGGGTTTATGTATAAGAATAGATGGTAAATGATGAGATCGATGAAATGGGCTGAATTCTGAGTGAAGGTCAGTCTGTCCGTCCGTTCAAGCGATAATTTGAGTAAAAACTGAGAAATCTTTATGAAACTTGGTACGCGGGTTTCTTAGCACGCAAGGAGGTTTAGTATTACAGGTGAAGTTTAAGGGAGTATCTTGGTCTAGAAGCATGAATTTCAGGTAATTTTTAAAGTGTCGTAAAAAAAGGCAATTAATATTTTTACTATCCATTTTTTTTATTAGTTAGTTGTTAATTTTTGTAGAGTACAGAAAAAAATAAAAACTAAAAAAAGTAAAAAATTTCAAAAATTATGAGCTGACGAATTGGGGGTCTCTAAAACTTTCCACGTGACCATATCCATGATTTCAACTTTCCTAGTTATCTGAAACCAAAAAAAAAAAAGATTATTAATCTAGAATAATGTCGCAATGGTCGAAACTACGGAAAAGTGGGAAAAACTGGCGACTGCCTGAAAAAAAAAAGTTTTTTTGGATCACTTTTTCTGACTATTTCGAATTTTTTAAAAATAATAAACATAAAAATTTGGGGATGGGGCTAGTTCCAATAGACAAACCTATAAAGAAGACTCTATAAAACTTTCAAGTAAATCGGTCCAGTAGAACCTGAGAAATCGTGGGTATCCTTCTGAAAAGGTCAGTTTTGAGAAAAACGCGTTTAAAGTTTCCCTAATGTCTTTTGTTCGATTAGTTCCGGCCGAACCAGTTTGGATGCCGGGTCAGAAAAATACCTACATGTGTCTCCGAAAATAATTTGAATTTTGAAAAATCCTCTTGTACACATACTGTTCTTGAATAGTTAAAATTTGAAAATATAAAAAAAAAATAAAAACCAAATTTGCTCAGGTCCAATAAATTTAGCATTCCTACCCATTCTGTTAAAATGGGTGAATTTTGATTCTAACATAACCCCGCCCACTCTCCATATAACCGTTTTGTTAAAAACCACTAAAAGTGCCATAAATCTATAACTAAATATGCCAGATACATTAGGTTAGGTTAGGTTAGCTTAATCTGGTAGGCCGATAAGACACGAATGGACCAGTTTTAGCCCTTTGCGATATCAGAAGTAGTTCAGTTGATAAATTCTAAAGGAATACTCATCCTTTACGATGCCCACGCTTGACTCGAATTTTAACAGACTCTGAGGCATCACTATCTATACCTCCTCCACTGTATCATACCATATGCATATAGCGTAGTCTTGCCAATGCGAGAAAAGTGCATCGCTTTTCACCGATATCTAGAGACATATTCAATGGATTTCAACCAAATTCGGTACTTAATTTTATTCAGCGATTCCTGCATCATCCTGCGAAAGTGGATGAAATAAGATACAAAGTATAGAACCAAGCAATGCATTCGAAAAATTTTTTGCAGGAATAGTGCCTATGAGATATTTCCCGTTATGACCAAAAATTGTACAAGTCGGACCAAAACTATTCAATCCTTCGCGTACAATTTCCTATTGCGAGTTTTTATCGAAAATATCGACCAACCTGTCATATAGCATATTGAAATTCGATCCGGCTTTGGTCCTTGCAAGCTGCGAGTATATCGAATGTTCAGTTACACCCGAACTTAGTCTCTCCTTACTTGTTGTTTAAATAGTTTATTTAATTATTTTTTCTGATTGTTTTAAATTATTTTTATTTTGTTTCTTAATTTTTATTTTGTTTCTTAATTTTTATTTTATTTTATTTTTATTTTTTTTTTGATTGCGGTCTTCTCGTTTTTGTTTTCTTTTCAAGCCAGCTGTTTTCATATTTAAAACGGAATATTTGCGCATTAAGTGATTGCTAACTATGAAAGTTTGTTTAGTCAGTTGTGCGCATTAGCCAATACGTAGAATGCGTAATATGATTTAGCATTTCTTCCAAATGTAGCGCCGTTGAGCGTAGATGAAACACTTGTTTCTTTCGAGTATACAATGTTTTATACCAAAAGTTTTCGTTATAAGTTTTTTTCTATAATCGAAGAATTTTTACATATGTTTTTACATTTGTATACATAGATTTTGGTAGATGTGAAGAAATTATGAAAGGTAAGAAGCTGTAATGAAATTTCCTAATTATTTTTTGTTAAATTTGAAAAAAAGTTTTACCAGAAATAAATAGTGTTTCGTGGCTATACGAGTATTATTATTATGTAATAAATAGATAAACTCCACGATCCACCTTTCGCAATCTAAATATTTCTTTTATTTTTTCAATGCTTGTTATTCCACAAAAAATACTCCGAAAAATCTACGCTGAGAACGTACTTTTTTGAAGCTCTGCGCAGAATATGACATATTAGCCTTTTCGCACAGTAGTTAATTGATCAATTAGCCGGATTTTTCTCGATTAAAGTGCTCATTTAGATGTATTCACCATATAAAAATCTTATTTTACTACATTAATTCTTAATCGAATTGAAATCGAGTTGAAACTGGTTGCAACTATGCGGGTTGTTGTACACAATATAAATTTGACCGGGTTTAACTCCGCCGGTTGTTGTCCATACTGCAAATTTTGGTTGTGTGCATTGCTGATATAGCAAGCAGCTGATGAATTTTAGTCATTAGTAAAAGTACAGAATGAAGAACACAAGAAAGTATAACAACTGATAGTTAATCGCCTATCGTTAATCGAGTAGCCGGCTAAAATCCAGTTTGCAAAAGGCAGGAGTAAAAAAAATGGCGCATCCTGGTGACATTGATCCTGACTCTCCGGGTGGTCTGAAAAAAAAAAATCAAAAGAAATTCTTAATCAGTAAGGATGCTGTTATAGTCCCTACCTCAGGGAACACGAAAATTTTTTTTTGAAAAATGGCGACAGCCTGAAAATAAAAATCATATTTTACGCTTTTTTTGAAATTCCTGAATTTTTTTAAAATATTAAAAATAAAAATTTTGATACGATGCTGGTAGAAACTATAAAGGATTATAAATATAAAGAAGGTTCACACAATTTCAAGTAAATCGATTGTATTGAACTTGGGATAATGACGGTACCGTGTGGAAAAAAGTAGTTTCGAGACAAACGGTTTAAAAAAGTGAGTCTACCTACCTACCGGGCTAGGTACTGCGTCACTAAATTAACTGGTAGCTCTTAAAATAATTTTAGTTTTTAAAAATCCCTTGGAGGATAGGTTCTTAAGGGTCTAAACTTTAAATATTTAAGAATAAAACTATGCTTTTATATAATTTTCTTTACAATATACATATAATATAAGGGTTTTTAATAGAGAGCTACAAAAGTAGACCGATAGGGACAGCAAACGACGCTATATTTTTTCCCGCTCTTTAGATATTTATCTTCACGTAAAGATGTACGATCCAACAACGAGGCGAAATTATTAAAATTTGTTATCGAAATTCGGAATCAGTGGCGTCAACTTTAAGAGCGCTACGTCCAATTTATGTCATCATAATCGTGTCTGTCAGATCAACAATTGAGCGTCTAGTGGAAAAATTTTAATCCACAGGCACATTACAACAAGTTCTGGTGCCAGTAACACAAAGAAGGCACATTTCTAGCTGAATGGCTTCGACAACAAGCAAAATATGCGTAATTGGTCAGGCAGCTATCTGCACATAGTCCATGAGTCACCATTGCATTCCGATACGATTTGGTGCGGTTTATGGTTCCACGGCGTCATTGGGCCGTACTTTTTTCGTGATGATCAAGGCCGGCACGTTACTGTGAATGCTACCGGTCAATGATAATCGTATATTTTTGGCCAGAATTGGATGATATGGACTTATACAACAGAATGGTGCCACAAGCCACAAAGTGAATGTCACAATTGATTTATTAAAAACCAAGTTTGGTAAACGTGTTATCTCACGAAATGGCCCAGTCAATGGGCCGCCTCAGTCGTACGATTTGACGCCGTTAGACTATTTCCTGTGGGGCTGCGTCAAGTCTATGCCAACAAGGCAGCGACAATTGATGAAATTCGTACGAATATCGAACTTGAAATTGGAGCAGTATTGGCCGATTTATGCTTGAAGAGCGTCGAAAATTGGGTTCAGTGTCTGGACTTCTGCAAGGTAGCCATGCAAAAAATCGAGTTCCTTACAAAACGGCATCGAATGTACTTTCACAAGAATAAAGAA
Organism: Bactrocera zonata; assembly: GCA_037783105.1. Classification (NCBI taxonomy): domain Eukaryota; kingdom Metazoa; phylum Arthropoda; class Insecta; order Diptera; family Tephritidae; genus Bactrocera; species Bactrocera zonata. Next base: position 361,640 of record JBAWJQ010005995.1, on the reverse strand, counting down.
TTTCACTGATATCACAAACCATTTTTTAGCATTTTGTAGCACTCTTATTGTAAACCCCTTTATAAATGCTTAAGTGATTTGCAGACAGCTTGTCTAGCTAACAGGGTCTCAGAATTTTCAAGTAGCATTCGTAAATATGAAACTAGTCATACACAAGCCAGCTTACAAGCGTTTCTAACCTTTAACTCATAAATAATAAAAAATGTAAAATTGGTTAAAAGCTTTCTTACTTGTCGCCTGCGTGTCTTCCTAGTCAGCATGCAACACTCTACATTAACCCCTTTTGACTTTGACATTTATTTTTTGCTTCCAACACATTCTTGGCGCACAATTTTCACATATGAAAATACATTTTTCTATACATTTTACTGTTATAATTTTCTATTTTTTACCGGTTTTTTTGTTTTGAATTTTTTTTTGTTTGTGTTGCTCGATAATCACCTCTCATAACGCAATTTCATGGCCAGTCTAGAGTGTCGTTCTCATCGCTGCGGCATTGTTTCCGAAATTCTTGTAAATACATACATACATATTTATTTTCATATATCGTAGATTTATGTAAACTTGCCATGACTATGACTAACACTGCCATTTCCACTTCTTCGAATAGTAATAATTTTCATTTCCACATTCTCAATGAGCGCAACAAAAGTGCAGTGCCGGCCGACACGTCTTTGGAATGTTACGAATTGTTCAAGATTTCTGATGCAAGGCTAAGGTCAATGAGCGTTTGAAAATAAAATTAAATAACATTTCACTTTGCTTATGCAATCTGATATTATTAAGTCAGACATGTTGTGCAAGTTATTTGCATTGGCGCTCTGTAAATATACGCCAGTAAATTAAGTAACAGTAAAATTTAAGAAAATTCTTTACAATTTTACCGATAGGTTAAATTTGAAAAAAAAAAATAGAAAAAACGTTAACTTCGGTTGCACCGAAGCTAAATACCCTTCACAAGTGCATTTCTGTTAGTAACTATGTGTTCAGTTTATATGGAAGCTATATGCTATAGTTAACCGATCTGAACAATTTCTTCGGAGATTATGTTGTTGCCTTAGAAAATAATATATACCAAATTTCGTGAATATATCTTGTCAAATGTGAAAGTTTTCCATACAAGCATTTGATTCCGATCGTTCAGTTTGTATGGCAGCTATATGTTATAGTGGTCCGATATCGGCCGTTCCGACAAATGAGCAGTTTCTTGAAGAGAAAATGACGTTTGCAGAATTTCAAAACGATATCTTAAAATTTAGGGACTAGTTCGTATATATACAGACAGGCAGACGGACAGAAGGACGGACTCAACATACTGATCATTTATATACTATAGGTATACAAGGTGGCATTTGAATTTAAACTGCGCGCGTCGAAGGATTTGGAGAATTGTTTTTTTTTTTAGGTTCATAGTACTGTCAGTCACATTTATAGTATGTCAAATTTGATGTCAAAATATTCATTAGTGTTTGAGATGCGTATCGTTTTGTGAGCTGCTAAAAGTGAGTTTTTCGTTTTTTGCGATGTCGAAATTTGTTGATCAAAGAATTTGCATTAAATTTTGTTTACGGAATCAATTTTCTGCTGCGGATATGTTGAGGATGATGCAGAAAGCGTTTGGTGATGAGACTATGTCTAAAAAAAAATGTTTACAAGTGGTATAGTGAGTTCCAAGCCGGCCGTGAAAGTGTCGAAGACGAAAAGCGTCCAGGGCGACCATCAACCTCAACCGACGAAGCTCACGTTCAACAAATCAAAGATTTGGTGTTGAAAAACCGTCGATTAACAATTAGAGACCTTGCTGATGAAGCTGGCATATCGAAAGGCTCAGCCAATACCATTTTGAAGGATGTTTTGGGCCTCAAGCGCATCAAATCTCGACTGGTACCAAAAACATTGAATTTTTTGGAAAAAAGGCGTCGCTTTGAAGTGTGTGAAACGATGCTTTCCGACTACCAGGGCGTCATGATTATAACTGGCGATGAGACTTGGATCTATGCTTACGACCCCGAAACAACCGATCAATCGAGCGAATATCGTGCCAAAAGAGAGCCGAGACCAAAAAAATCGCGCCAAAGTCGCTCAAAAATCATGGTCATGTTGACTGTTTTCTTCGATTATCGTGGTGTTGTGCGTTATGAATTCCTTCCAACCGGTCAAACAGTCAACAAGGAACATCATTTGAACGTTATGCGTCGTTTGCGTAACGCTCTCCGCCTAAAAAGGCCGGAATTGTGGAAAGATAATTCTTGGTTTTTACACCACGATAATGCACCATCCCATGCTGCCTTCGTAATTCGTGATCATTTCGCCAAAAACTCAACCCATATCATTCCGCAACCGCCGTATTCACCTGATCTGGCGCCGTGCGACTTCCGGCTGTTCATCAAGCTCAAAAGACCGCTCCGGGAGCAACGTTTTCATACGATAGAGGAGATTCAAGCCGCAGCGAAGACGGAACTGAAGGCCATCCGGGAAAGTGACTACAAACAGTGCTTTGAAGATTGGAAAATCCGTTGGCATAAGTGCGTTGCATCGGGAGGGGATTAATTTGAAGGGGATGAAATTGATTTGGAAGAATAAATAAAGAATTTTCAAAATAAATACAATGTCACCTTATTTTTTGGGCACAGTAGTATATACTTTATAGGGTCTCCGACGATTCCTTCTGGGTGTTACAAACTTCGTGACAAACTTAATATACCCCGTTCAGGGTATAAAAATTGAACTGCTGCAATTTCAGAGCCCTTACCAACTGGACAACCTCATTCGAACTGCTGAAAATCCTGCGCTCACAAAATAATTCCCTGGAGGCTAACTAATCCTGACGCTAAGCACCAAGCTTTAGTACAAATAGACTTTTAATGCAAAAATACATTTGCAAATATCCATGAAGAGTGATGAACAGCGCAGACAAGCGACATTGATTTATGATCGTGGTAAAAGCTCAATGCGTACGGGTTGGGTGTATCAATGGCAGCAAATGGTATTACAGATATGTATGTATGCGACCAAAAATAGCATTCGTTAGTGCCCTCAGCCAACCACCTTTAACTAATACTAACTAATGTAATACAAATAGTTGATATGAGGTAAGTAGAACCGAGCCAACAGACAACCAGCACTTGCAGCTTGCAAACTTTTAAGCGGTTAGTGGTAGTTGTTGTCACTACTTGTCTACGCTAGGGCAAATGCAAACATGTCCTTGAGGTTATGAATAAACCTACACATGTCTGCTATAAATGATTTAGTATTACGTCTACCTATACACCTACTACATATATGTAATATATGAGAGAATGTGTTTGCAAATTTATTTGTATGTGTGTGTGTTTCTGTGCTATATCACATTACTTACATCCTGCTTTGTCAAATAACTCAGGTTTGTGTATCTAACAACTGTGTGAATACGTGTGTCTGCGGGCGTAAGCCTAAATTTGCCCACATATTTGCTTGCTATGCCTACACATGAATAATGTTGCTCATACGCCCTGGGCCGCTGTATATTTAACGACTCACATACGAATACATACCGCTTGTCTTGTTTTCTGTTTTCTATTCATTTTCGGCCAGTTTCGTACTTCGTTAGTGCTGCATGCCTGTAATTAAGGCGACAAGTGCGGGTCGTAGAGTATTTTTTGTTTTCCATTTTGCAAAGACCCGTGCTGCTGAATGAGAAATTATGTGCTGCAAGTGGATTATCCGCCTTTATATATAAATAGCATGTGTGTACTCGGTTATGTAAGGCTCAAATGCAGGAGTAGCATAGTGGGCGTTAAGCTTGACTCACAGCACAAGATTTAGGTATGTGTACATATGTATAATATATACTAACAAGGTATGTATTTATAAAGCTAGCAAAACAGAAAAAATGTGTAATGCATTGTTAGAGAGTTTCTGCTCGTTATTCCGCTTGTGAGGGTGGTTTGATAAACTGAAATAAATTTTATGGCATTTTATGGTTTACCTAGGTTCATAAAGGTAATCCTGAGACATATCGCTTTTAGAATATACATATATTTTAACATATTACAATTGACATTTTAAATTTTAAACACTATTTTCCTTAATATCACAGGATTTGTATTGATTAATTTTTACGTCTTTAACTCGGTATATTAAGTTTGCCAGGAAGTTTATAATACCCAAAAGGAACCATTGCAAGCCCTTAAGGAATAGTTATATATAAATGATCAGCATGACGAGCTGAGTCGATTTAATCATGTCCGAGGGTCTGTCATGGATATATACGCAAACTAGTCCCTCAGTTTTTGAGATATCGATCTGAAATTTTACAAACGCTTTTTCAACATAAGAAGTGGTACGCTAATCAGTATCCTGCTCTGATTGTCTTTGTAGTATACTTGTAGTTATAATAAAAAGTTACGCATTGAAAGGTTCTACTTAAATGAAGGATTAACTAACGATCGGATATTCGCTATCGAAATAAGTGTTATGGTTTTATGGGCATCCCTTAGTCTTGTAATCGAAGCAAAATATCGAAATTTTTTCTCTATTGGAAAATTAATTCAAATTAAAACAGGCTTATTATGTTGTTTATTTAGGGAATCCCAGAGCTGACTCCAGACGCCAGAAAGACCCATGAAGAGAGGATGGACACAAACCAACTCTTCTGCGATGTCTGAATTTGGTATCCACGCAAAACTAACACTACTGTGTAAACTGACGTTGAGCAGCACCAAAAGCTCTGTCAGGATCGGGATGAACCTCTCCGAGTCGCTCGATACCAAGCGAGGTTTCAGACAAGGCGACTAACTATCGTCCGACTTCTTCAATCTACTGTTGGAAAAAATAGTTCGAGCTGCAGAACTGAATAGATAAGATACAATCTTTTATAAGAGTATGCAGCTGCTGGCGTATACCGCGCCGGTAGTTGTGCTTTCCCCAGACTGTATAAGGCTGTGAAAACCAGTCATCGCATTTGCGATTTGGCTCCCACGCCACTGTCCACAGCCATAACTTCAAAGTCGTAGATTACTTCGTCTGTCTTGAAACCAGTATTAACATCAATGACAAAATCAGCCTTGAAATCCAACGCAGAATAACTCTTGCCAACAGGTGCTACTTCAGGCTGAGAAGTGAAGTCCTGTTTCGATGAACAAAGACCAAACTCTACAAGGCCCTCTTCATTTTCGTCTCTATATTGTGCGGAGACATGGGCAGTGACTTCATCTGCTGAGTCGGCTTTAGGAGTGTTCGAGAGAAAGGGTTTGCGGAAAATGTGTAGTCCTTTGCGCCTTGGCAACGGCGAGCTGTACGACATATGAGGCGAAGGTTGAGCTGTACGACATATGCGGTGACATTGACATAGTTAAGCGAATCAAGAAATAACGATGCTCCGGCTAGGTCATGTTGTCCGGAAAGAAGAGAACACTCCAGCTTTGAAGGTTTTCGGTTTAGTACCCGCTGGTGGAAGCAGAGCAAAAGGAAGGCATTAATTCCGTTGGAGAGATCAGGTGGAGAAAGATGTAGCTACACTTGTTATCTCCAATTGGCGCCAAACAATAAAAAGGAGAACGACTGGCGCGCTGTTGTAAACTCGGCTATAACCGCGAAAGCGCTGTCTACGCCAGTAAAGAAGGAGAAACCGCAATTGCTTACTTTTCTTATTCTTGTTCCCAAACATACATACATACATATACCATATTGCGTAGTTTCGTTGCTACGCAATTTTCTTTTTGCATTGACTCGCTGTCGTTTTCCTACATCAATACATAGTATGCATTAAGTTTCGGCATACACATTAAATTTACCGGTAATTATATATATACTCGCCTACTCACTTATTTCTGATACCGCTAATCGCCATCAATTATCTTTAATTGGTTTCTTCCAGTCTTTGAATAATCGAAGGAAACTAATTGGCTCGAAGCATTTGACTCTGATTTGACCTGAATTGTTGCTGTAATCCGAACATTTTTTTGCATTTTCTTTGTGTTCCTTCACTACAATTTCCTACCCCACCATTAACTTCTCACATCTCTGCCTTTTATGTATGTATAAGTGTATCCAAAGAAGTTTTTCCCACGCCTGCTTCTAGTTTCCCAAGTTTGTTCTTTTGCTACCCACATTCTTTGCCTCTTCGACATTATTTATTGAACAGAAATAATGCAGCTTTTATTTTCTAAGAATTTCACCCCACTATGTACCAGTGACAATTTGAGCTCTTTGCTGCAATGCCGTTCTCTTTTGCTTCTGTAATTTTCTTACTTGTTTGCGAGGGATTTATTATGTCAGAGCTTGAGCAAAATGCCGACAGTTCTATGTGTCAGCTTCGAAGCATGGTTAATTAAATTGTTGTTGTTTTCGTTTTATCTGATTCTCATATTTTTTTTGTGTTGTTATTAATTGGTTGAGTGAGAAATTGTAGCTCGTAAATCTTGGCTATTTGTATGACTCAGATGTTAGAAAATAAACGGGAGTTATATCTTAGGTTATATTGGCGGCGAAAAGCGGTTTGATGAAGTGACATGCGTAGGAATATATTTTAGCAACTGTTTATTCTTGTAAATGCTCCAAGCAGTATATTTGTAGATATACGTCTGTCAAGTAAGAGCGTACACATTACAAAAAATGATGCAGTTTGGTCAATAATATGTCCAGTCACCACCGGCGTCGATAATTGCCTGGCATCTCCGAGGCATGCTTTCTACTAATTTAATGGCGTATTCTAGTGGCAAGGATCTCCAGATCCGACGAATTTCGTAAGACAACTGCTTCAAAGTGTATGTGTATCCACGAAGCTTCTGTTTAATATATGCCCACGCATTTTCAATAGGATTTGCGTCGAGCGATTGCGACGGCCAATCCAATGTAACGATGTCAGATTGAGTTTTTCACTGAGTACAGAGCTTGCTGCGGTGTATAGGATCGTTGTCCTCCTGCAGAATCCAATCTTCATTTTTGTTGATGAACCATCGTTTGACAGATAGCAGTAAAGCCGTTTTGTAGATTTTTATCCTTTTCTCGGAATTTAGGTTGTCAGTAAAGAGGTACAAAGTGCCGAATCCCTGCTTTGATAAGAAGCCTCAAAGATGCGCCTTTATTTCATGTTTTACGGTCCGTTGAACAAGGCTATTGGTAGAAGTTGACCAGGCTCGCGTGGGGAAAAAACGTGCCATATAGAACATTCATCAGTAAAAATGACATTTTCAAAATGTCTATCAATATTCTCATGCGTCCAAGCGAGTCCCTTTGTCACAAGTTTTCCAGTAAACAGAGGCTGCTTCATTGTATGAAGAAGGGTTCAGATAGTTTCGTGGGATATATCTAAATCTTTTGCCAATAATTTTGCTTGTCCTTGCCGCAGTGTTAAAGCGCGATTCCGCGAAACAGATTCACTATTTTTTTATCTTTTTTGTTCACTTTTCCTATCGAACCTCCTTCTGGTAAATCATCCACATTTTTAGCCACTATAAATCGCTGTATCCACTTCTGCACAAATACCTTCGACTTTCTCATATATTTAGCAGCCGCTGATTGGGACATTTTGGGACCTTTCGATTGGATGCAAAGGCACACAGCTTCGTAGCGCGACGCGTACTTAGCACTCATGGCGTTTAACGTGATTCTCTTTCAAAAGATCAACGACAACTGAACAATGCATGAAGGACAAAGCTTCCCTCTTATCGGCTCGCGAAGGAATTAGAGCGAAATCTTTCATTAACTGTCGGTAAAGTCGACCACGCTCTTACTTGACAGACACTTGGGGAATTTTTAAATGAACATGTTCGAATAATGTTAGAAAGAACATTCTTTGACATTTGTTTTTGAAGATAATCTCCTTCAAATGTTAGCCGCGGCTACGTCTTAGATAGTCTATCCGTTGAGTCCAATTTTCAATGACTCGTTCGAGCACTTCGACTGGTAACGGGCGAATGACAGGTGTGATGTTTTGCTCCAAGGCTTAAGTCGAAGCGGAATGGTCCGTACATACTTTAGAATTTACATACACCATAGAAAAAAGTCTAACCGTGTGATATCACACGATCTTGGTGGCCAATCGGCCAGCCCAAACGTGAAATTATCTGCTCATCATTACGTTCTCACCGGCATCATTTTTGAAGAAATATGGACCGATGAATCCACCGGCCCGCAACTCACACCAAACCATTATTTTTCTTGATAAAATGGCAGCTCTTGAAACTCTTCAGATTGCTCCTCATCCCAAATGCAGCAATCTTGCTTCTTTACATACCCATTGAACCGAAAATGGGCCTCACCGCTGAACAAAATTTGACTCGAAAACATCGGATCTTCTCGGAACCTTTCAAGAGTCCATAGATCGAAGCTACTCCCAACGGCTCCAAATCGACTCTCCACGGTCTTCGTGTACACTCTCAGCTACGGATGCTTTATTTTCTTCACTACGTGCGGGACGGGGGGCGGGTCTATTCGGTCGAATTTTATCCACTAAAGAATGCTGGTTCTCAAGATGGGTGATGGTGTTGCGAATAGTACATCAGTAGGTCGATTAGGTTGACCATAAGTTGAGCGAATCGCGCGTAACACATACTTTACAGAACGTGAATTTTTGTAATAAAGTTGAATGATTTGTAAATGTTGTTCAGCCGTTAGTAACGGTTCACTTTTTATTTATAAGTTTGTGCGCTGCGTTCCAAAGCCAATAAATCAACGTCAATTCCGCCTTCTCACCAATTAATATCACTGAAGCACATCAAAGCCGCTGTGGTAAGCAAATTAAAATTCAATAAAAAGTTAAAAAGTAACCTGATGAATATATATGTAGCTAATAGCTATGTATTTCTAAACATTATCATGCACATTTCTACAAACATATAAATATTTTACGTTCATATTATTAAAGTCAAACGAGTAAGCATCGATCACTGATATACTATATGTATGTATGGTATATGGATTTATGACAGGCTCGTATAAATGTATTAACGCCGCTTGTGGCAAGTGACAGCCGCGTTAACAGTCGCGCAATCAATTTCACAGCTGACAACCGACATGAAATGTCAAATGCGAAAACTGACAGCATCGTTGCAGGCTGTTCTAATTCAATTTTGGAGTTGAAGTGAAAAAATTCGCCAAAATTATTGGAAGTGGAGTAGAGGAAATAAAAATAGACTGCATATTCGTGTCATAATTGACAAGAAGTTATATTTGAGCGTAAAATGTTGAAATTTTTCTTAGTAACTATTAATGTAAATGAATATATAGTATATATTTATAATTATCTGGGTCATCATTTGCATGTATGTGGCTTGGGAAATTTTGTATAATTTGACAGTGTCATTATTTTTTTACATTTTTTTTTTGACATTTTGGGGGTTTTGTAAATTAAGTCAGTCACTGTAATTTATATTTATGACAATCAACGAATTGTTGTAATTCAAAATAAACTGAAATCAGCTGTACCTATGTGATAGGTCCAGAGTTAGAGTTCCCTACAGAGATAGCTGTCAAACCACATGTCAAAATTGTTGTGAGACAATTTAAATAACTCGGTTTAAACACAAATTAATATAAAATTTTCGAACTAATGAAGCTGTGGTTATGACAATTTTATACATTTTTCGGAGTTTATTTGAAATAAAAATATTACATTAAACCAAAACCACTCTAATACATGCAAAAAATAGCGGAACTCAAGCCTACTTTGTTTTTATTTTTCATCGCACCTTTTTGCTTCCTTTCTGTGCTATTTTCTATTTTGCACTATTTATTTGAACAAATAAATTTTATTTTATTTTTATTAAACCTCCTTTTTTTCAAGCGGGCATTTGTCAGCTGTTCGAATATTTATTTGCTCACGTATTTTATGTCCATATGTTAACTTCATAGTCAGTTTACAGTCAGCAAAATTTGTAGATTCATCTTTGTTTACAAATAGTGCGATCGTGATCTCGATTTGCCAATTGACAGACTAGTCTAGTGCACTCATGATATTGATAAAAGCACTTTGAAGGCAATATAGGTGAGATAAGGTAAGTAACCGTATCGATTTTCAACGTACGACAGTATTGAAATATGTATTTTCCCTTCCTTCAAATGAGTTGAGCAATGTGTCGCGTTCGTTGTGATAAAAGGTGTCATAAAATATTTTATTTGAGTGCAGTCAAGCTCCGTCTTTATTTTTACTTAACCAAAATACATATTATTGGAAATATATACATATATATGTATACTATATTATATATGTATAGTTTATATTCGAAACCATTTTGTCTAACTTTCGCTTAAAGGCTAATCGAATAATTTTCCATTGAAGTTGAGTCTCAACATCGGAGCTTATTAAGGGGGTATTCTAGTCAGGAAATTGAAAAAAATCTAAATTTTTTTTATATTTTCAAAGTTTAACTATTCATGAATATGTGTACAAGAGGATTTTTTAAAATTCAAATTATTTTCGGAGATATAGGCATTTTTCTGACCCGGCATCCAAACTGATTCGGCCGGAACGCGAAACTTAAAACCCGTTTTTCTCAAAACTGACTTTTTCGGAAAGATACCCATGATTTCTCAGGTTCTACTGAACCGATTTACTTGAAATTTTTATAGAGTCTTCTTTATAGGCTTGTCCATGGTTGGAAGTAAATCCATCCCCAAATTTTTATTTTTATTATTTTTAAAAATTCGAAATAGTCAGAAAAAGTGATCCAAAAAAAATTTTTTTAAGGCAGTCGCCATTTTGTGAAAAATTTGTTTCCCACTTTTCCGTAGTTCCGGCCATTGCGACATTATTCTAGATTAATAATATTTTTTTCTTTTTGGTTTCAGATAACTAGGAGGGTTGAAATCATGTGTTTGGTCACATGGAAATTTTTAGAGACCCCCACTTCGTCAGCTCATAGTTTTTGAAATTTTTTACTTTTTTTAGTTTTTAATTTTTTTCTACTCTTCTAAAATTAACAAATAACTAATAAAAAAATGGATACTAAAAATATTAATAGCCTTTTTTTACGTAGACTGCCGTACGTCTTTCTAAGTACTTTTGCAACTGTTACCATGCTTTTTCAATAACCTTTGCTTTACTACAAGCAATATAAATTTATGTATATATATACATATGTGGTGTGTATTGACAAACTATGCCCATATTATCATTGTTTATTTACTTGCATATCTAATCAATTGACACAAAAAACAAAAACCTCAAAAGTCTTCGACACTAAGTGCGCTCAGATAAATTGTTTAGTTTTGTTTGGCGCGTGCCGTTGCCAGACGTTGATTACTATCACCATTAAATTATTGAAATTGCTACGATTTGTCTGCACACTGAGTATTTGCGTGTTGTTTCTATATTTCTTTTGCTTACTTGGCTCTTCCCCACACTTATTCCTTCGCTTGTTGTGTCGCAGGTTCGTTAATTGCCTATTCGCAAGTTTAACAACATTTTGCATGTCAATTGGGGGAGCTACGTTTCGGCAATAAAATTCCATTAGTCGCCACGTGTTTCACCAACTTTCAGAAAAGGTATGCTTTGTTCATTTCGATTAATGACATTTGAGGAAAACACTGCTTTTTTGTGTATTTGTTGTTTAGTTTATTTTTATGTATGCATATTTTCTTTACCAACTTTGGGTTGGTGGTAATGTTAGAAAATAATTTGTCAAATTTATATATTTTGTAGGTTTGCTCAAGTTATGTATGCAAAATAGTCAGTTACAGTCCTTAACTTATTTGCAATGCATGTGACAGGAAAGTCATGTAAGATCGTGATTGTCATTTGCTTTCGGTCAGCGCAACTTCCCTTCATTATTTCACACCTAATTTATACGTATTACTTCTTATATTACTTAAGGGGCACAACTATGACCGCCAAAAAAGAGGGATTTTTGGGATCTTTGTACGAAATAAGCAGAAAACATCAAGGAAATCGAATGATTTGTATTTGGGTTACACCCGCAACCAATTTAAGGGGTTACATACGTCCAGCAGCACCAAAAATGCGCTAAAAGAAAAACTTTTTTCAGAAGGGATAACAATAGAAATGAATATAAAGAAATTTTATACAATGTTTATTAGTACTTAAAGTTTATAAAAAAATGTATTTTAATTTTTCTTTACAAAAATTAGTACATAAAATATCACGTGACCCAAAGTACAATGAAAAAAGTTGCTCCACGGTCTGCATCATTTATCCTTGGAATGTTGATGGCTTTGTAAAAATTTAAAAAATTCTTGTAAAATGAAGTTGTACTCGTAGTTATAGTCTGTCGAGCCGAATTTTTAATTTCGAAAAATTTTCCAATTTACGGAATTTAGAAAAAAAGTATGCGTTTTACGTCATAAATGTCGCAAATTTTTTAATAAAAATATCGAAAATCCGGCTCGACAGACTATAGAGAAAACATTTTGGAATATTTAAACAAAAATTGCATAAAAAAATGTTGAAAACTGTATGAGTTATCATGCAGACCGTGCCGGGGAAAGTAGTTTCGAGAAAAACGCGTTTAAGCTTTCACCAGTGTGCATTAAACTCTTGTCGGGTTATCTGATTTTCTACCATAACTCTGTATCTATGGGAAATTTTTGCAATCGACTTTCACAGAAATCCGCCTAAAACTATAAAGAATAATAACCTATAAAAAAAAACGATTTTTTGAAAATTCTGGACGTAGGTAACCCCTTAAAAAGTGGAGGTTTGAGAAAAAATGCTTAAAAATAAACTGATGGACAGCTGCACTTTAGAAGTTTGAAAATAGATTTATGATATAAATAAGCACAACGTTTTACTAATATGTATAATATATAAAGATATAAGATGAATCATATTTCAGATTAGGCAAGACGTAGCATAGAGTTCAAACCATATATTTTCAGTGTCTGTCGAAGGAAAAAGTAATTTTTATACCCTGAACAGGGTAAGTTTGCCACGAAGTTTATAACACCCAAGAGGAAGCGTCGGAGACCCTATAAAGTATAGTATATAAATGATCAGTATGTTGAGCTGAGTCGATTTAGCCATGCCCGTCTGTATGTCCCTCTGTATGTCTGTCTGTATATATGTATACTAACTAGTCCCTCAGTTTTTAAGATATCGTTTTAAAATTGTGCAAATATTGTGTTGACTTGAAGTCACGAAAATTAAAAAAAAAAAAAAAAATCCTTGCGGTGACACGCTTAAGTCCTTGGAGATTCATCTTTAAAAAATCGGACAAAAAAAAAAATAAAAAAAAAAAAATAGTTTTATAAATAGATAATCCTGAGCCTGATCGAAGGATTTTATTTTATTTTTTTTTTTTCAAAATTAACAGAATGGCGGCCTCAGAAATTTTTTTTCTAAATTTTTGCGAAAAAATAAACAGTTAATTGGTCTTAAAAAATCGAAATTTTCGAAAAAATAAAAATCCTTCGATCAGGCCCGAGTTTATTATGTATTCTAAAAGCTATATAAATTTCATTAAAATCTGAACGGTTTTCGAGTTGCAGTTGTCACCGATTCAAAAAAAATAGTTTTGAAAAAAAAAAACGCGTTTAAAGTTGCACACTAGCGCTTTGAAATGCCCGAGCTCTCTTTGTTATTTGTTGAATAATTCAAAAGCTAATTATCGGATCAATGTGAAATTTTCAGAGAATATTTTTAAGATACTACACTTAACGAAAATTCAAAAAAAAAAATTAATTTTTTGAAAATTATAACTACCCCTAACCCCTTAATGAGTAGAAGTGGCGACTTAAAGAATATTTTTATAGAAAATTTATTATAAATATATTTTTTATAAAAAATTTATTATAAATCTTATGTTTTGTAATATACCCGAACATTGCTTAGGAATATCAAACCTTCCTCTCTTTATTAGTATGGATTTCTACTGAAGATTTTCCTGTAACTCACATAACACGCAATAATCCATTACTAAAATTTGCACGCATTTTCAACAAACTCTGTGAAGGTATCAACGCATTTCAACCAACTTCCGATTCTTATTCATAACTCGAAAGTGAGGCGCAATATCGCAGCCACAAAGAGTATTCAACGTTTATTTAGTTTGTATGTATTTAATTACGTTGTAGATTAAAGCAAAGCTTCGTCGAAATGATTCGCAGGAAAAGTTTTGATTTGTCGGTACCAACGTGAATTAGATTACGTAAGTCAGCATACTGCAGGAGATTACTATAAGAATAAAGTATGTACCTATGTATGTACTATACATGTATGTATGTATGTACAGCTATGCGCAGAGCAATAGCACCCTGCAAACAATTGAGCTAAAGTTTTTCATTTGCGTTGTTGATAATTTCTCATTTGAAAATCGAAAGTTATGCAAGAAAGTTATTCAATTTAGTATAGAATTTTAATTTGCATAAAACATAGAAAACGGGTAGAGGAATATACAGTATTCCAGAAAAAACCGTGTGTAATACGAACTCTTTAGAAAAGGTATTAATACTTCTCAAATCGCAAAAATATTGAACTGAATATTGGACTTGAAAAGTGGTATCGGTATATCGTATCAGTAAATTCTGATCTAGGGGCAGAAAATAGAAAATAAAATCCTGAAGGCTTCTTCATTTAAATCCATTTCCACAGTTGATTGAAAAACTGTGAGAACTGTTGATCCATTTTGGCCGAAATTACTGAGAAATTTGTCTTAAACATATCAGAAGATCTCGCATGACGCTCACCTCTATGGACACATCAGTCGAAAAAAACCCTCTTCTTTGAAAATAAAAAAAAAATATAAAAGCGCACAATTCTTTCGCTAAAATTTTTGGAAAATAGTAATATGGAGAGATCAATCAAAAGTAAATCAAATTGGACGCGATAAAACGTTTGTTCATCGCCCGAAGGCCAATCCTCAATCCCAAGATCCACTAAAAAAAGGTGGTAAAATATGGTAAAGGTAATGTCATGTTGTGGGGTGCGTTGGATTAGAATTCATATTAATAGTATTCATATTAAAAAATCTTAAGACACGCAAATAAGCCATTCTCATTTGAATCGAAGCCTGGAAATTGAATTTTTATGCATTATAATAATCTGAAACCTGCAGCTAGGGCGATTAAGGATTGGTTATCTACCGAAGCTATGACGAGGGCAGGGCTGCTATATATATTTCTAATAATGAAAATAGGCGAAAATAGGCATTTTTATCAACGAAAATGTTTTTTTTTTTCGTTGGATTTGGCTCGTCTTGGAAGACCCACACGGTCGATTGCTGTTTTGTTTCGGGCTCATATGCATAGATCCATGATTCGTCACCTGTGACGATCTTATAAACGTTTTTTGAAGCACCGCGATCGTATTTTTTCAGCATTACTTTACCAATCCACACGAGCCTTTTTTTGAGCGATTGTCAAATTGTGCGGGATCCAACGAGAACAAACCTTTTTTACGGCCAGGTGTTCATGCAATATCGAATGTATGCTGGTGGGAGAAATGCATAGGCATGCCCCTATCTGAAGGTATGTTACATGACGGTCTTACATTATCAGTTCACGTACGGCATCGATGTTTTCTGGCACAAGGGCTGTTTTTGGACGACCTTCACGGAATTCGTCTTTGAGCGAGCGTCGGCCACGATTGAATTCGTTGTAACAGTTTTTCACAGTGCTATAGGATGGTTTGTGCTTCATAGCCATACAAAGATTTTAGTTCATCGATGCACTCTTGTCGTGATAATCCACGTCGAAAGTGGTGAAAAATAATCGCACGAAAATATTCACGAGTTAATTCCATTTTTTGGACGAGATGAATTTTTTAATTCCCTGTAAATAAAACAATTCACGATTAAATGACAAAACGTTCTGAGTGATGTTATGCTAAAAAATGTCAAACTTTCCAATGGAAATGTCAGATTGCACCTGGCAACACTTAGTGTTGCCTAGTCCAGAAATATATATGGCAACCTATGTAAATAATTGGAATGCCCAGCGTAAAGTCACGATGCTAACCCGACAGAAAATCTTTGAAATGATGTAAAAGTTAAGATCGGGACAAAAAAATTAAAAAATTCGGATGAGCTTTGTTCTGGAATTAAGGAAGCGTTGAATTCCATTGCAGAACTTACCTTGCAGATATCAAGCAGTTTGCTTAAAACTTTTATTGTGGTAAAAAAAGTATTCAGTAATTTAAGCCAATATATTGGCAACATAGAGACATCTAATAGTTATTTCCAGCACTTTAGTCTAATCCTGTAGTAGTCTATACTTTTATAAACAGTTTTTTTGTTCAAATAAATATAATAATAATACATATTTTAATAAAATTTCACTAATTTTATAAATTTTTTGCTAAAATATGTTTAATTTTTTATTTTTGCAGGTATGTGCTTATTGGATTTTTCTTTTACTATAATATTGTACATACATACATATATGGTGCACATCCAGAATAAATAAATAATATTACTAAAGTACCATTGCTTTGAAAAATATTCGTGTTTAAGGTATGTATACTTTAATTATCGCTAAACTTGGTAGCTCCAGTTGATCACTTCAGATCTTCAAACAGTCAATTTGGTTTTATCTCTCGGAAGCAAAACTCAAGGACCAATTTCATTACTGCACTCTTTTTAAGGGTTAAGAGTTATTACTGCACTCTTTTTAAGATCAACAAAGCCCAGGGCAAAGAAAGTTTTCGAAACACTTTTGAAAAAACCGTAAAAGTTGAAAATGTTGAGTATTTTAGTTCAAGCTGAAGGGTTGTAGGAAGTGTAGCAATTAAAATATTTTTCTAAAGGAAGAAAACAGTAATTTATTTGAAACAACTACTTATTTTGTACTTCTCCCCATATCCAGCCCCGAAATTATGTTGATTTTCAATATTTTCCTCTCTTATATCACTCAGTGGAGTTGACAAATAAACCGTAACCAACACAGTATTTTTTGGCAGTTATTTATTTATTATTATTTATTTAATTTAATTTAATTACAAAATACTGTTATTAAAACCTTACATTTAATATTGGATTGTGTAAGTATCTGGAATTCTCAGCTCTCATGACATTTCAAAAACAAACGCTGCTGGAACTTACCCACAGCAGCCTAGTCAAGAAACAGCGCGAAAAGATTACACAAATGAAACGAAAAATACAATTTCGTAATGATATACCATACTGTTATTAGAACTGTGAAATTACAGAAAATAAACACCTGTCAAAAGGCAAACCGAAAGTGAAATATCTAAGCGCCCGAATTCATTTAGTAAAATATCTTAGAAGAAACATAACAGTAACAGCAAGATGTTGAGAGAACGACAGAAGTGTAAGCAATCCCTTGAACTTGGCGATAGGCAGCAGCAGCCTGCCAAGCGCTATTGATTCAGCATTTTCAGAACGGAAATGTTAATTAGCACATTTCATGCGATTTATAAATAATGCAATTTATATCATATATAAGTGCAAAAGTATATGATCTACATGATTGCTTACAAATCCCATAAATTGTTAATAAATTAGCTAAGATCTGACATGCACTGACAGGTGTTGAGCTAGGCAAGCTTGAGAATTTTCGGTCGAAAATTTGTAAAAAAAAAATATTGAATAAAATAAGCAATATTTATTTATACCCTGAACAAGGTGCCACAAAATTTGTAATTCGGAGACCGGTCGGGGATCAAATAAAATATATATAGGTACACAATACGACGAACCAAGTCGATTTAGATATTTCATAAGTCCATTCCTTACCAAAAAACTGCAAATTTGTCGGAAAGCCGATATCGAACCACTGAGGCATGTACATAGTATGTACATAGCTGCCATAAAAGCTGAACGATCGACAAAAATGTATGAAATGTATAATAGTACCTTGACTTTCTGTTTGGTTAATTATATAGTTAACAAACGGAATGTGCTACTCTAGTAAAATAATTATTTTTTTCTTGTGTTCTTAAATGTACATATTTCTAAATTCATACATACATACATACTACTGTGCCCAAAAAATAAGGTGACATTTGAATTTAAACTGCGCGCGTCGAAGGATTTGGAGAATTTTTTTTTTTTTAGGTTGGTAGTATTGTCAGTCACACTTATGTCAAATTTCATGTCAAAATATTCAATAGTGTTTGAGATACGGGTCGTTTTGCGAGCTGCTAAAAGTGAGTTTTTCGCTTTTTGTGATGTCGAAATTTGTTGAGCAAAGAATTTGCATTAAATTTTGTTTACGGAATCAATTTTCTGCTGCGGATACGTTGAGGATGGTGCAGAAAGCCTTTGGTGATGAGGCTATGTCTAAAAAAAATGTTTACAAGTGGTATAGAGAGTTCCAAGCCGGCCGTGAACGTGTCGAAGACGAAGAGCGTCCAGGGCGACCATCAACCTCAACCGACGAAGCTCACGTTCAACAAATCAAAGATTTGGTGTTGAAAAACCGTCGATTAACAATTAGAGACCTTGCTGATGAAGTTGGCATATTGAAAGGCTCAACCAATACCATTTTGAAGGATGTTTTGGGACTCAAGCGCGTCAAATCTCGACTGGTACCGAAAACATTGAATTTTTTGGAAAAAAGGCGTCGCGTTGAAGTGTGTGAAACGATGCTTTCCGACTACCAGGGTGTCATGAAATGCATATAACTGGCGATGAGACTTGGATCTATGCTTACGACCCCGAAACAACCGATCAATCGAGCGAATATCGTGTCAAAAGAGTGCCGACACCAAAAAAATCGAGCCAAAGTTGCTCAAAAATCAAGGTCATGTTGACTGTTTGCTTCGATTATCGTGGTGTTGTGCATTATGAACTCCTTCCAACCGGTCAAACAGTCAACAAGAAATATTATTTGAACGTTATGCGTCGTTTGCGTAACGCTATCCGCCTAAAAAGGCCGGAATTGTGGAAAGACAATTCTTGGTTTTTACACCACGATAATGCACCGTCCCATACTGCCCTCGTAATTCGTGATCATTTCGCCAAAAGCTCAACCCATATCGTTCCGCAACCACCGTATTCACCTGATCTGGCGCTGTGCGACTTCTGGCTGTTCACCAAGCTCAAAAGACCGCTCCGGGGACACCGTTTTTATATGATAGAGGAGATTCAAGCCGCAGCGAAAACGGAACTGAAGGCCATCCCGGAAAGTGACTACAACCAGTGTTTCGAAGATTGGAAAATCCGTTGGCATAAGTGCATTGCATCGGAAGGGGATTACTTTGAAGGGGATAAAATTGATTTGGAAGAATAAATAAAGAATTTTCAAAATAAATACAATGTCACCTTATTTTTTGGGCACAGTAGTATATACTTCTTTAAGGTTAAATACGTTAACTTAACATCAAAATTTTATATTTTTCGGAAGATGGCAACCAACATTATATTATTTTGGTACATATATCTACTATATATAATATGTACTTATGTATATAACTCTTTATACATACATTCAGCGTTTTCAACCTAATTTTAATGTAATATTAAGCATCAGACTAATTAATTTGAATTTAAGCTAATTATGAATCGTAACAACAACAGCTCTGTAAACAGTCTGTTCACATAAAATCAAAACATTATAAAAATACACATTCCGTTTAAAAATATGCATACTTATGTGTCTCTATATTATATATTAGCATATTTCGCATACCAATCGTGTGGCGATATTCGATTTCTAATCCGTATGCAGACTCACAAAATTCATAAATATTAATCGACCGAATATGTTTGGCATTAAAAGAAAACGGCGAATAAATTTTTCAACCATAAAATAAATGTTTGTTTATAAATATTTTTTTGTGGTTAAATTTGTAGAATTATATTATGTACTCCAATAATAACATAAGCATTTTATTATATTTAATTTTTGCAATTTCCAAATTTCTTTCCGCTTCATAGGCTTTTTCTTTGGCACGCGTTCACGTTTTCGATGCGTGACTTTTAAAACAATAAATATTCCAAGACAAAAAAGAATCAAATAATGATTTGTGTAGAATAGCTCAACGATTTTTTAAATATATTTATTTTTTTATAAAGAATTTGAAAAAACTGAAATTAAAGCACAAATTGTGACACCAGAGCGTTGCTAGCATTTTTTTTATTTTATTTTTTTTTTTGACGATTAACACGCCCACCACTTTCTAGAGCGTTTTAGAAAGCATTTAAAATTTTAGAAAACCCCTTGTCGACTGTTGTCATGGCCAAAACATTTTGTTTCCTTGGGAATTTAAATTATGTCACCTCTTTTCTATTTATATCAATGCCAAGGACTGTGTAAGGGTTTTAGTATTTTTGAAGGTGAGAGTATTATAAAAATATTTAATCGTATTTAATATTTCAGTACGGAGCCTATGAAGGGCGCTCATTTGGAATTTGTTATTCGGTACAGCAGTGGCTCCCATTTTGTTATGAATTCTGCTGGGTGTGTAAGTTTTTCTTAAGTGTAAGTTTTGTAGCAGAATTTTTCCTGGATCAATATTGAAAATATGCACTTCAGTGATCTTCACCTCCGATGTACCAGAAATCCTGTTATAACTTGTTCCGGGAACATCGGTATTTTTAGTTTCAATTCGGACCAGTATAGAAATGTTTTCAACAAGTGCGAAATTGCAGTGTCTGAAAGCTTTTATGGACCGGAGCTATGACGAATCAGGCTATAGCCTCGCCGATTGGCATGTAACTTTGTTTGTCATACTGAAACTACAACTCAACTATGTCATTAGCGCTAAAATTGAGAACACTTAATTAGATAAAAAAAATTTGTTATGGTTACGCCAAGCTCAATATCTAAATTTTGAAAATAATATGACTTCAGTGACTAATTGACAAACAAAGTTGGATTGAATAACCTTGATTACTACACAACAATATCAATTTAAACCCTGCCTATAAATATCCGGTAAATTTCAAAAAAAAAAAAATGTATTAAGAGTGAGCCTGCTTAGAAAATACATACTTATATTAGAATTTGAACTGATAATGATTATTAAACCATCATACATAAAGATCTTAAGCACAAAACGGCTCATGTGTTCGAAAAAATTTGTATCCGACTTGCTTGTGTGTTATTTTTTTGTGAGCTGTAGGGTTAAAACATTAAAAAATAAATTTCTTTATGAAATTATGAAATCTCAGAAAGCGGAAGGATAATCTACATATAGTTAAGATTTCAGCTTGAATTATTTCTTACAAAAAATCATACAAAAATCAGATTGATATTATTATGTCATAACATCTCAATAAAGATCCGAAAAGTGGGTGCTCTTAATACCGACCTATTTTAAAAATAGTATTCAGTGTTACTTATATTAGAGGTCTGTTATATATCGCGTTTTGGCAACCTTAGTGTTGCTATCTAACCATTCACAACTTTATCGTAAAATTTGATATTTTTGATGCTAAACATACTCAGAACGTTTTTACATATGAACGCTATTTGTGTTATATACAGTAACATCAAATATTAATTTCGACCAAAAATGGAATTAAATCGCGAACTTTTTTGAGCGGATATTTTTTTACAACTTCTTACGCCGATTAACTTAGTGCATCGATGAACTTCATTCATTTTTTGACGATGATGATATTCAATATCACTGTGGAACATTTTTGGGATTATTGTCTGGGGGGGGTGAGAAATTCCAAGTCAGGGTGATGGTACTAGGTTAGTATAGTAAAACCCTCAAAGGGTTTGGCTTTCGTATGTGTCAGTTTTTTATGACCTTTTAAATTTTTTCCTTATCTTGATGTTTTTTCGCTTAGTTGTAACATTTTGGCAAAACAAAAACAAAAAAAAAACAATGTTACAACTAAGCGAAAAAATATGAAGATAAGGAAAAAATTATCGTGGTGTAAAAACCAAGAATTGTCTTTCCACAATTCCGGCTTTTTCCAAAAAATTCAATGTTTTCGGTACCAGTCGAGATTTGACGCGCTTGAGGCCCGAAACATCCTTCAAAATGGTATTGGCTGAGCCTTTCGATATGCCAACTTCATCAGCAAGGTCTCTAATTGTTAATCGACGGTTTTTCAGCACCAAATCTTTGATTTGTTGAACGTGAGCTTCGTGGGTTGAGGTTGATAGTCGCCCTGCACTCTCTTCGTCTTCGACACGTTCACGGCTGGCTTGGAACTCACTATATCAGTTGTAAACATTTTTTTTAGACATAGCCTCATCACCAAAGGCTTTCTACACC
The DNA here is from genome assembly GCA_037783105.1 of Bactrocera zonata. Taxonomy (NCBI): domain Eukaryota; kingdom Metazoa; phylum Arthropoda; class Insecta; order Diptera; family Tephritidae; genus Bactrocera; species Bactrocera zonata. The sequence goes on along the minus strand of JBAWJQ010005995.1, from coordinate 339,571 downwards.
ATCCTCAACGTATCCGCAGCAGAAAATTTATTCCATAAACAAAATTTAATGCAAATTCTTTGCTCAACAAATTTCGACATCGCAAAAAGCGAAAAACTCACTTTTAGCAGTTCACAAAACGACACGTATCTCAAACACTAATGAACATTTTGAACTGAAATTTGACATAAATGTGACTGACAGTACTACCAACCTAAAAAAAAAATAATTCTCCAAATCCTTCGACGCGCGCAGTTTAAATTCAAATGTCATCTTATTTTTTGGCCACAGTAGTACATAATATTACATATGTTCAACATTTTCAGGTTCTGTGGTCAGATATAATCCAGTTTTAACCAATATTAAAATTTTATTTCACTCATGTTCCATTTTATTTCATGTTTCATTCATGCCACTGTAAATTTCCGAAAATTTTGTTACGATATTTTGCATTTCAGGTGACGATATATAGTATGAGATGATCAAATGTTTGTCGTCTACTGTTTTAAAGCATTCTTGCGCTCAACTTCCTGTTAAAGCTTTCTTCATCTACAAAAATAACTGTTAATTTTCCAAAACAAAAACTCTTACATATTATTACATTTGAACTGAAGTTGTTTCTCACAATCAGACTGCTTTGCAAATGTCTTTTCTAGTTTCCCCCCGAACGCTATAATACTGTTCTGCATAAAACTACCGCTATAAGCGCTATGAAAAGCAGTAACGTAAGCTTGTTTAATGCAGCTTACATATTTTTACATTTTAATGATATAGAGCCATGCAGATCTCGTGCAAACTATGAATGCAAATATGTATGTATAGTATATATGTATGTGTGTGTAAATGCCTTACTGCATTTCATTAAATCACTAAAGCCTTTTACATTGTTAGTGCAGCGCTTTTCTTAGTTTTTAATCCAAAATGCTATTTTCATCTTCTCTCTGCCAAACAATATATTTGCATAGAGCAGAAGCATTATACTCGTACTATACTCTGTATGGGTACCACGGGCGGTATGAGCAACAACTTAGCACACGTTGGCAGTTCGCAGGCATGGTTCACTGTTGCATTGGCTTATGTGTTTCGTGCTTATTATTCCTTGCACTTTTTTTGCATCCACTTTTATAAAAACCTTGGCAGTGGCTCTGAATTGGAGCGATTAATTCTTTATTTTTTATTTTCAATGTAAACAGAGCAAACGGATTGAGTATTTTTTTTTTGTTTTTTGTGTGGATTTACTGATTAAAGCTCAAATGTTACGATTGTTTTTATGAAAATTGTAGAAGAACGTAGAGAGTACATTAAAAGTTGCCTGATTTTGACATTTCTTTTTGCTATAAAAAGGTCTACAAGTAATACATGAAGACTGACTATACAAGACATTGTGATTAGTAGTTTAAAGCCGTAAGGCGAAAATCCAATTTTCTATTTTTTTAAAACACCTTTAAGGAAAAACTCGATTTTCAGCGAAAAAATCGGCTAACTTGTTATAGTAATAATATAATGGTGTTAAACTATCAAATATAGTACACCAACGACCTCTGTATTTTTTCTGCCGCCATAGACAACTGACGTCACAAGTTCAATCGCTAATATATGCCAGAAAATTCATGTATCTTTCTCGTGTTTAGCCCATATCAATTTCAAAACAGCTATCATTTGGAAAACTGCCTGCACTGTCACAAACTCTTTTCAATAATTCATAGCCACTCTTTGCGTCTGCCTATCCATTTATTTGCCTGTGAATTACAGTCTAGGTACACTAGGTGTGCATAGTAAGAACTTTCGACATTTCAACACGCCAACTTATGACACCAATACTTATTTATTTATTTTTTTTTATTTCGCGAAGTAAATCGATAAAGGATTTTCATTATTTAAATACTGAGTTCCCATTAAAAATCTGTCGAAGCTACCTGCGTCATTATATACATTTTTAAAATAAAATAGTAATGCATCAAGTGGTAGTACAGGGTGGCGAATCTTGCTACAAAAACTTTAGTAATAACTTTTTTTTTTAATCAATGCAGTATATTTATTTATTTATTTTTTCTGTTGTATACCAAATTTTTCATATATATTATAGTATATGGGAGTTGGGGTAGTTTAATCTCAATTTTATTTATTTTCGGTAATACTACATACCATTACATGGCACATGCTAATAAAATAAAGTAAAGTCACCCGGTTGTTATATGTTGGTTATATGAGAGCAAGGTCAAGTTTTCGCTCAATTTTACCTATTTTTAATACAGCGTTAACAGTAAAACACGCTCTCTCATTTACTTTTAGATAACTCTCATGTTGGTCGATATATGCGGTATAAAGTCACTTGAAAGTTCGAAAATCATTTTATCAGGTATATTGGGAAGGTAAGGAAAATATTGAATTGAAAATTTGAACAATTTTTAGTCATAAGGTGGCATACCCTAAAAGCATTATTTTCAACCGGCTTACGTCATCATGAATTATGCGTTGTAATGACAGTCTGTTAACTCCAAATTGCACCGATAAGTTGCGAGTCGAAACTCTTGGATTTGCTTGAAATGACGATATAACAGACCCGATTGTTTCTTTAACATGAACATACAGATCTCGATAGAATGGCCTCTTTGCGATATTTTCAAGTTCGGCAAACATGCTTACCAACCTCATAATTGTCTATCTACTCAGGGGAGTGCCGCCAAAACCCCGTCTGAATTCCCTTTAGGTGGAAATGACGGACTATGAGGCATGGTACCACTGCACTATCGAAACCCTTTTTTCGGTATCCCAAACAATAATTTTTAAAAAATTTGAATAATAAAAAAAAAGTAAGTCGATTACTCATACTCAAAAAATGTTATGACGGTTCGTTTTTGTAGCACGATTCGTGCATCACCCTGTATCACAATTCGTATGACTTCGCGTGTAATTTTAAGCTTATTTGCAGTAGTAAAATTGCAGTTGCTGAAAGTATGACAAAATTAAAATTGTTTCGTATTGGTGGCAAATATCAGATTTGATGTGAAACAGTGAGACACGTAATCGAATTCCATTTTCTATACCCTGAGCAGAGTGTGTTAAGTTTGCCATGAAACACCCAGAAGGAAACTTCGGAGACTCTTCAAAATACATATAAATTTATATAAAAGATCAGCATGACGAGCTCAGTCGATTAAGACATGTTTGTCTGCATGTCACTTTTTTAGTTTATAAATTTTATACGCGTTTTTCTCAAAACTACTTTTTCAAAGTCCGTGTTCACTATCATTTCAGAACTGCTCAACCGATTCATTTCATACTTTGTACACATTTTTCAGATATAAAATACCTTCCCCCATCGTTTAGTAAATTTTTGGTGTTTTACATTAAGGGTGTTTTCCACCTACAAAATGGCGGAATTTTTAGTGGAAAATAGCAGTTTTCTTTCACTTCAAATGGCCAAAAAAATTTTAAATGAAAGAAAAAAATTATCAGAGAACGATGAGGGGAAGGTTTGTATATAATTTGACTAATTTTTCTTTGTTTTTTATTATCGGATAATTTCCAACCGAGTTATGGTGAGCACCGCAAAGTGTTTTTTTCTCAAGACGTTCTGAGAGAAGCTCTGTTACTGGATTATGCTTCAATATTTCTGCATGAAAAAGTTACCCTAGATTGTCAAAAGTATAGTCAATAATGTATAAAAGCTCCGAATCAAACGACTCAATCCATATTTAAGAAATAAATTAGCAAAAAAAGTATTTTTTTTTATCTTAAAAACCTTACCCCAAGAAAAAGTCTAACGGTGTCAGATCACAAGAATTGGTGGCCAATCGACTGGCCCAAACCATGAAATTATCCGCTCACCGAAGTGTCCTCTCAATAAATACATTAATTGATGCCATATGTGGATAGTGGAGACGTCTTGTTAAAATCAAATGTCGCCGAAATCACGAGCTTCAGCTCTTGAATCTCTTCAGGTTGCGCTTCGTCCCAAATGCGGCAATTTTGCTTGTTTACATACTCATTCAGCCAGAAATGGGCATTATCATTGAACAAAATTTGGCTCGATCGACGGATCTTCTTGAAACTTTTCAAGAGTCCTTAGAGCTAAGCGATGTTGCTTGGGAAGGTCGAGCGGCTTCAGTTCTTGAGTAAGCTATATTTTGTACGTTTTCAATTCAAGATTTCGACGTAAAATGCGCCAAGTCGTTCCATACGTCAGTCCGAGTTGCTGCGAACCGACTCTCTACGGTCTTCATGTACACTCTCAGCTACGACTGCTTTATTTTCTTCTCTTCATGGTGGACGTGTTCTATTCGGTCGGATATTATCCAATAATTAATGCGGGATCTCAAGATGGGTGATGGTGCAGCGAATAGTACATCAGTAGGTCGATTGGGTTGAACATAAATTGAGCGGAGCGCTCGAAACACATTCTTTACAGAACTTGAATTTTCGTAATAAAGTTGAACGACTTCTAAACCTTGTTCAGGTGTAAGTCTATCAATGATGAAATGCCAAACAATACTGAACAAAAATAACATGACAGCGTCGTGCCGATTCACGTGTGATCTGTCAAAAAAGGCTATTGAAAAAAGTACCTCTACTGGGATCACCCGTTATTTGACAACTAAATTTGTCATGGGTTATTATCCTAAGCGGCTGTACAATCTCCGAAGAAATTGTTCAGAGCGGGTCACTATAGCATATAGCTGCCATGCAAACTGACCGATCAAAATGCTTATAAGGAATCGTTTGTATTCTCGAAGTTTATTACAGCTTCGGTGTAACCGAAGTCAATGTTTTTTCTTGTCTCTTGTTTATTTTTGTATTTTTTATGTATGTACGTAATTCATATTATATACATCTGTATCTATTTAAATATAATATACTTAAATGTGGGTGTCTACAGTTGTAGAGGAATTTTTCAATGAATCTACTTTCGTATGAATTTTGTGTAATGTGAAAGCAAGGCATATAACAAAGCATTTTGACAGAAAAAGCAGAAAATTGCCCTTAGAACATTCAAAGCTTACTACAATTGTCATAACGACATTGCTTGTGTCGAAATGAAATAAAAGCTTGCTAGCAATTTCAAATATGCCGACATGCCTTTTGACTTCTTGTGCCACGCGGCTATTCTATTTCATTCAACGTTATATTCACATAAGAATGGTACATTGTAACTATTGATGGAATGACGCCCGAAGCCGTGGCATGTGTGCTGCCTGACAGCTGCAAACAATGAAAGCGAAGAAAAAGCTACTTGAACCCAACACACGCCCACATAGAGCGTAGCATCTCTAGTACTCAGTCGTGCTATGTAAGTAAGATTTGTATTCAAATATGTAAAATATGTATATGTATCATAAGAGAAAAAATTGCTTGCAATTGTGTGGGTGTCGAGTGTAGTTTCATTTCTCATATATGTATGTACATATTTGTAGTTGTTTTTGCATGGCTGCGCATATTCATAATGGTTTTCCATTCAACTCAAACATGTGAAACCACACAACTTGCAGCTAACAGACTGAGCTCTATGCAAAAGCCGCTTCGTACACATATACATACATATATTTAATGTTTAGATACACGCGCTTTACGAGCAGCAATTTTTTCGTCATCAACACTGGGCCGTTGCTCCACAAGTCCTTTTAGCCGTGTGACGCATTTGACACCGCAAAAATTTATTGGCGCATGTGTGCGACTTTTGTATTAGGATCGTGGTGACGCAGTTCAACGCAGCAGCAACTCTACTGCGTGTGTAACTGCCGCCAATAGCAACATCTGCTAACATTTTGCCCCGGATTTTGTGTACTTTTGTGGAGCTCATCAAATGGCCTGGATGTGTTAGCTAACATTTTACTTTGCTTACGCCGCAGTTACTTTTTATTTACCATACAATTATGGACAAAATAATAGGGTCAGAGTTTATGGATTCTATATTTCATCTCAGTCTTCAATGCAAATGTGAAAGAAATCTTAAACTGAATTAAAAAAAATTGTTCTCATCAGAATTTGCATAAAATTATAGTCACACCCAAAGGATTTGTCAAAAAAGTCTTGCGGTATTTTTATTAAATCAATTCGTGTGGCACTTATACATCGAGCTTCTTAGTGACTCCAAGCTTCTTCAAATGGTTTATAATGGTTTGATGACAATTATGCCGGTCTCTTTCGACCAATTCAGCGATTTTATCGCAATTTTCGACGACAGGCCTTCCGGAGCGTGGCGCATCTTCGACCACCTCTACACCAGAACGAAAACGCTGAAACCATCGTTGTGCGGTGGAAATGAAAACTGTATCGGGTCCATAAACTGCACAAATTTTATTGGCGGCTTGAGATGCATTTTTGCCTTTATCGTAGTAATACTGTAAAATATGCCGTATTTTCTCTTTATTTTGCTCCACGTTTGCGACGCTATAACTCACGAATGATTTAAAAGAAACGACAATCAATCAAACACGTGTTAGCGCGTGAAATGAGCTTTCCAAAAAGGTATAGCATGACCCGATGCGACGAATAAAACTAGAACTACGCGCTTTCAGCGCCAACTAGCGAAAATACCGCAAGACTTTTTTGACAACCTAATATTTGAAAAGTAATATTTGGAATCTCCTTTTCCTGCAGCATTTGGACATACCATAGAATCTACTAAATCCCAGCATACCTTTTTCGAGTTCGAGTAGTGTGCTGACTCTATTTTTCCCTATATTTCAGCTTTATTTTTTAGTTTTGAACAAAAGATTGCACTATTATTTTACCCATAACTGTATGCAAGTACATACTACCAGTTATTCCCTTTCAACGGCGGTGTTTCATTCATTTCATTCACTTATATTACGAATGTTTGCTGCTTCTTTTCCACTTGTATTTATCAAAATTTTAAGCTGCTGGCTCGAAAAGGCAAATACATAAAGAAGATATCTGTTAATATTTTCTGGAACTCTGCAATAACAAATTGAACAGCTACTTATTGCATAGGGTGTCAAGTCGATCTTGTGCTAAGTCTACGGCTCTCAAATATTAATTCCTGCACTTTTAGTTTGTTGGCATAATTCTAATCAACCTCTGTTTTTGATTAAGAAAGTGGCTGAAACAAGAAAAGCCTTCACATGTGAGCTTTATTAAAATCAAGTAAATCTTCATTAAGTGGCTCCAAACAGACAGACAACAAATGAACTATCATCGATATAAAAATTTATAATTTTGAAAACACGTCAATCACGTAACGTTTTAGCATTTAATCATCCAACCGATGTTGGATGTAAGTTCTGTTTGAATATTATGCGAACTGGTCTCAACAGTGAATGGCTACTACTGAAACCGCACTATATACACTAGGTGCGACTTGGTTATATAATATAAGGTGTGTTCCAAAGTAAACGGGACTTAAAAAAAACAGAACAAATATTTTTTTAGGCAAAATCAATTTATTTTATTCAAAACAGTCTCCTTTTGCTTCAATACAGGTTTTTGCTTGGTCCAAAAGCATGTCGAACGAGTGTTTTAGCTCGTTAGCCGGATTGGTCAAATAATCGTCCTTCGAATGTTGGATTCGGAGCAATTTTAGTCGTCAGTCAATCTGTGCGGAACAAACCGTGCACACACCTTGCGTGAGCTCAAACTTTAATGATGATTTCGGTTGATTTTTGATGAATTCACGCACAGTTTCGATGGAATTTCTGGCGATAACGGATTTTGATTGGCCCACATGTTGCTCGTCATTTATGTCCTCACGACCACTTTGAAAATGTTGAAACCACTCGTGCACCCTGCTACGGGATAGACAATCATCGCTATAAACTTGTTTCATCAATTGAAACGTTTCGGTAAAAGTTTTACCAATTTTAAAACAAAATTTAGTGTTTGTTCTTTGTTCGAAGCTCATTTTCGCACCGATAACACAAAAGTACTGACGCTTAAAATGCAATAACTTCAATAAATTCTTTTAATCGATAAAATTTCATGAAATTCTCACTGGGCAATCGATAAAGATAGCAGATTCTAACGCACTAGTCGACAGATGGCGCCACCAGGAGGCGCTAGATTCAAAAATTCCTTTTTTACTTTGGAACGCACCTTGTTTATACATAGGTATATATGAGATCACTAAGTGAAAAACATTCTCTCTATGACTACGAATAATCCTCTTAATCTATTGAGGTTGACAGATTTTCCCTAGAATAACCACAATTCTACGTTGTATTTCAGTAGATGTGCTTAAACGACATTTATTTATAAATAACATTTCATCATATGCACGACTAAGTGATTTAAATATGTATATAAGAACACGTTCTATAGTCGGTTAAGAAAAATGTTAATTAGTTTTCTTATTAAAACCAACTTTTGTTTATATTTTCTACACAAAAAACCGGTAATAATAAATGTAAATATTTACTTTGCCTTTGTAGTATCTAAATCGACTTTCTTGGAAATGTATATATTTTTTGCACATGTGTATATTTTTATGGACTTTCGCAATACTAGCAGCCAGTGAAGTAGAGAGTAATAATCGGGGATATCTCCTCCTGAGCCCTACAACAATTCACTACAATCGAGCCTGGTTTTCTCTCTTCAGCCCTGACAGCAACAACTTGTTATTTCTTTTTGTATATTATAATGTGACACAAAAACACCCAGATATTGTAATTAAGGGATTATATACAGTTAGAAAACTTTTATATTTATTGATCCACAAATTTATACATAGATTATGGTATCTTTAGACAGTATTTTAAGACTTAGTATTATTAAAAATATTTATTTGGAAAGCAGCAAAGAGTTCCTCTCAAAAAAGACACTTTTAGCGTAACTGAATCTTCTGAAATTAAAAACGTTACAGTAATATTAAATCTAGTAGTTAATTGAAGGAATAAGCAACTAAAATTTTTTAATCAAATGGCGGTTTATAAAAAATCGATTTTTAACCAAAATTTTGGCCTTAAATTGTTTAAAAAAAAACTATTTATCGGTGAGAGAAAAACTTCGTTTAATTACTAAAAAACATATTTCACAATTTCAAAAAAATGTATTTTGCTATGTTGGTAGGACTGTCCTTAATTACTATGCCAAATGTCAGCGGGATCTGTCTGTTTACAGCAGCTGCTTAAGTCAGTATACCTCAGTAGTACGTTGCGATTGTTACAATGGATAATAATATCGAAAAAAGACTCAAGTTTTGCATTTTTAACCAAATTTCTATTGTGGAATCCTTGCGAATGTTGGAAAAGGCTTAAGGCGATTACGTGTGTTTATCAAAAACACAAGCCTAAGAGTAGTACAAAGCCTTCAAAAGCGGTTGAGAGATCGTTGAAAACATGCCTTGTTCTGGACGATCTTCGACCTCTTCAACTGATGAAAATATTAAAAAAGTGAATGATATGGTGCTTGAAAATCGTCAAGCAAGTGCTTGAGAGATGGCAAGAGAGCTCGATATCTCTCGCGAGTCGGTTCGATTGATTTTGGTGAATATTTTAGGTATGAAACGCGTTCTTGCTCGACTCCTTCCGATAAAGCAGCATTTTTTTCAAAGATTATCGTAAACAGTTCTCTTTGGACATACGTAATCGTGAAAATTCCGATCTCATAGTTATAGAGAGCATTATAACTGCTAACAAGTTAACAATCATGAGAATTAAGGGAAAAACGAGTCGAAACCACGCCTAAGTCGCTCAAAAATCAGACGGTCAGTAAGGAATTCGACTTAGTATTGAGACGTTTGCGGGAGAACATCCATAAAAACGGCCAGAATGGAGGAAGAACAATTTATAGATTTTACACAATGATAATAAACCATTGCATCGAGTCACGATTGTGGTCGAATTTAAAGCCAAAAACGATCAATCACCGTATTCACCAGATTTGGCTTTTAAACTGAAATTGGAACGTGGGACCCATTTTCAGTCGATCGAAGAGATAAAACAAAATTCGATGAAGGAACTAAAGGCCATCCCAAAATAGAAGCATGAATTTCAGGTAATTTTTAAAGTGTCGTAAAAAAAGGCAATTAATATTTTTACTATCCATTTTTTTATTAGCTATTTATTAATTTTTGAAGAGTACAGAAAAAATTAAAAACTAAAGAAAGTAAAAAATTTCAAAAATTATGAGCTGACGAAGTGGGGGGTCTCTAAAAATTTCAAATTTCCACGTGACCATGCCCATGACTTCAACCCTCCTCGTTATCTGAAACCAACAAAAAAAAAGATTATTAATCTAGAATAATGTCGCAATGGTCGGAACTACGGAAAAGTGGGAAACATTTTTTTCACAAAATGGCGACTGCCTGAAAAAAAATGTTTTTTTGATCGCTTTTTCTGACTATTTCGAATTTTTTTAAAAATAATAAAAATAAAAATTTTAGGATGGGGCTAGTTCCAACCATAGACAAGCCTATAAAGAAGACGCTATACAAATTTCAAGTAAATCGGTCCAGTAGAACCTGAGAAATCATAGGCATCGTTCCAAAAAGTCAGTTTTGAGAAAAACGCGTTTAAAGTTTCGCGTTCCGGCCGAACCAGTTTGGATAATGGGTCAGAAAAATGCCTATATCTCCGAAAATAATTTGAATTTTGAAAAATCCTCTTGTACACATATTCTTGAATAGTTAAACTTTGAAAATTTACAAAAAAAAAATCGATTTTTTTAATTTTCTAGACTAGAATACCGCCTTAAATATTTTTCGCTTTATTTACAATTTTCGGGTGTTTTCTTCTCACAATGTAGTGTACATATCTTAGCAAGTATAACAAGAAGAAGAGAATCAGTTTTGACGACTTAAACACCAGGCATTTAATATCTGATGTTTACCAAAAACGGGAAGTTTCTTTTTAATGCTGAACGAACTTTATTAATATGCTGATATCCAACTGATTTTTAACCAATTGTTGGGTAATAATTCAATACGCAAAATAATCACTAATATTTGAATTCACGTATGCTTATAATTTAATTTTATGACATTTTATTTCCCGAGCATTTATGACTTTCAGTCGCGTCTGCTTATATTTAGCTCAAACCACCGAATGCAAGTTCCTACTCGTTTCATATAACGAAATGATTTGGTTCTTTTGATCAATCGAACGTTTGTCGGTGTGATTGAACGATCACCGCTAAGTACTTAAGCAATCGATCAATTTTAAATAAACTTTTACTTATAAGAATTAAACAGTTGTCGATTGAATATTATGTGCAGATATTGATGATTTGTTACAATTATTTACTTACATACAAATTCCCGGTGGATAAATGATATAGTTATTAATTACTTTACGACCAGGAACAACGGGAAGCGCAACTAGTTACACTACGATCCCTTTTCCAGATGGACAGATGTTATTTTTCATATGTCAATATCTTACGAAAAGTTAAATTTCGGAAAGTGTGCAAAATTTCAGATCGATGTTCTTTTTATAGGATCTTCGCCGTTTTCTTCCCGGTGTAAGAAACTGGGTGGCAAACCCTACACAGGGTATAAAAATAAATAATATAAATATCACCAAACTGAAATGGAGTTTTTTTTGCTGTACAATACAGTAATTTAATGCCAGGTTATCTATTAGTAGCCTCTATAACAAAAATAACAAAATATGTTGGACTTCATCCTTATTTTACGCTTTCTTATTCATTTTTGGTTTTTGTTTCCTCAAGAAATTTAAAATGCTGACGTATCAAAAATATCGATGATTACACCTTCAGTCATTAAAAAATAACATAATTTATGAAAACAACTTTTTAAAATGTTTATTTGTTATAGCGTTCATAATTGTGAAAACATCTTTGTCAGCATATTGTATTTATTATTTCTTCGAACTTACCATATTGAATTGCAAATTAAAAACAACGCAGAAAGCCGTGATGAATCACAAGCTAAACTGCGACATGAATATGGATTTCAAATGTGAAACTTGAGTATTGTTTATAAACTTCTTGCGAACGGAAGCATAATTAAGCGCAATTGGAGTGATCGCTTGATAAAATTGGCATGTTGATGCTAACTGTGGCGTTTCGAGTATTTTAAGGCAATGTGTCGAACAGTAAAAAAATTCCATATGTAAGGGAATGAGAATTATGACTTTATCTTTATGAAAATATATGTTTATGCAAATGGAAGCAATAAGTATAGCAGTCGAACCCGCCAACGTCTGTCTGCCTATCAAGCCCTCAAATTTTTTATTATGTTTTATTTTTAAAACTTACTTTTAGTTTACTTCTAACGCGATTTAATCTAGTTAATGGAAGTTTTGTTCATCTGATTTCCCTTCTAGTTTTATTTATATTTTTCTTTTCCTTTTAACCCTGTCATTTGGTTACATCTGTACATCTATTCCTTGACAAAAACTGAGTTCTCAATTTTTTCTTGCGGAGAAAGCAATAACAGATAACTGATAAGAGAGTTATGTTATAATTGTGTTCATACATATTTTTGGAGTACTTTGCCACATATGAAATTTTTGCTACAATTGGATGGCGGTGATCAATAGAGATAAAAATAATAAGCAGTAAGCTTTTTTGATACCCGAATAGGCTGCAAACTGGTTGGACATTATTTTAGAAAAATGTTACAAGAGGTTTATTTTCAAAACTTCCACAGGAATCTCAGCTAAATAGGGCTTCCCATGAATAACTTGGCTGAGACTCAAAAAATATTAAGCCTAGACTTGCACAGGAGTCTCAGCCAAGCTATTAGCTTCCAATGAATAGCTTGGCTGAGACTCCTGTGCAAGTCTAGGCTTAATATTTTTTGAGTTAGTAAAATTCTGTTTACTTTATTTATTACGTATGTGACGGGTCATTCAAGTAGGCACTTTTTTCAATAGCTTCTTTTTTTTTTTTGATAGATCACGCGTGAGTCATTTCAAGCTGTCATGTTTTTTTGTTCATTATTGTTTGGCATTTCATCATGGAAGGACTTACGCCTGAACAACGTTTACAAGTCGTTCAACTTTATTACGAAAATTGAAAAATTATATAAAAAATATGTTTCGCTCAACTTATGCGAAAAAAATATAGCAGCCGTAGTTATGAGTGTAGAGTAGACTCGACGTCGTTCGCAGCAACTAGAACTGACGTATGTAACGACTTGGCGCATTTTACGTCGAGATCTTAAATTACAAGCATACAAAATACAGTCTGTGTTAGAGCTGAAGTCGCTCAACCTTCCCAAGCAGCATCGCTTCGCTCTATGGGCTCTTCAAAAGTTCCAAGAAGATTTTGTTCACCTATAATGCCCATTTCTGGCTCAAATTGCCGCATTTGGAACGAAGAGCAGCTTGAAGAAATTCAAGAACTGCCAGTTTATCCAGAAATCAAAGGTGTGGTGTGGTTTGTGGACTGGTGAAATCCTCGGTCCATATTTCTTTAAAAATGATACCGGTGAGAACGTAACCGTCAATGGCCGCCGTTATCGCGCTATGATAACCGACTATTTGATGTCTGAAATTGAAGTTCAACGGATTTAATGAGTGAACACCTTGGTGAGCAGATAATTTCACGTTTTGGACCGATCGATTGGCCGCCAAGAGCGTATGATATCACAACGTTAGATTTCCTGTGGGAATATGTAAAATCTAAAGTCTATGCGGACAAGCCTGCTCCGATTCAGGCCATGGAGAATCTGAGATGTAGCCGCGGCCAACATTTGAAAGCGATAATCTTCAAAAAATAAATACCAAAGAATAAATTTCGAGTTTCTGTGCTTTTTCTTTAAAAAAAAAAATAGGAAGCCTCGAATTGGATCACTCTTTATATGTCATAGGAAGCAACAAGAAAATTTTGAATGGAATTTTATTTTTCTGTTTTTATTTTATATCATTTTTATTTAATTTCTTTTATTATTAAATTAATATTTAGTGTGTATGCACATTATACATATATACTTATTATTTTTTTTTAATTCTTTATGTACATGTATTAAATTGCCTGATACAACCTGTGCGCCTTATTATTTATTTGTTTATTTTGTTCAGCTCATTCTTGCATTTCATAAAAAGAGTCTAGAAAAGCCAAACAAACAATTTGCTGTGCTAGTGACGCTTAAACACTTGTTTTATGGCGCCTCCAGATTGTCATATAAATAACACAGGTTTTCGCATACACACATAAGTATGTACATCTGTATATTATCTTATCAAATTCGACTTGAACGCGCCAAATAAGCTGCAAAACGGTGAAACAAGGCAAACTGGATTATAAACACACTGTATTAAAATAATAAAAAAAAATAGTTTATAATATAAAAGGACACAAAAAATTAGATTATATTCGAGGCACTCATAATATTAAATTTCCATATTTTCGTTCCACAATTTTGTGTTCTGGCTGCTCGTCAGCCACGCGCCTTAATTCACCGGCTTTAGTCGTTATCTTTATACTACCTCTCTATATTTATGATAGTAAAGAAGTTTAGGCAAAAGTGTATGGAAATTTTGTTGGATTATGAGGACTTCTCCGCGTACATACGTTAAGCGGCCTAAGTTTTACTACTAACAAGTGCTATATTAACATTATGGCAAAATTTATGGTGTTGCTAATTTAAATGAGCTTTAATTTCTTTATTTTACAGCAGAAACGAAATCTTAATCCTCATATTTGTTTGGCATTTATTTCGCTTATGGGTTTCTGTTATTATTTGTGTTTGTGTTTACTTTTTATATAAGAATTTTTTTCCATTTCAGTATTCTTATATGTATGAATTATAACTGTAAACTGTTTTTATTTAATAATTGCCGTGCTAAACACACTTGACAGCTGTTTTTGCTCAACATTTTTATTATTACCTACATGTGGAATTGCAAGGTCCACAAAACAGCTGATATCGGAACATGAACTCACACGTAATACTTGTGTAGATAGACTCAGTTGTTTCTTTGGTATGATATTATTGACTAAAAATATTACTTAAATTCCTTCAACCACATTTTATGTATCTAAAACATTGTTTCGTTGTAATTTTGTGATTTATTCATATTTTAGGCATATAATTCTGAAAAGCTGTGTGCACATTTTATATTTAACTGTAATAATGATTTACCAATGAATTGACCAATATTGTAATTGCTTTAAATTATTCTTTGCTTTGATACATAAAACTTGTTTGAGGGCACTCGAATATTTATCTCAATGAAACACACTTCATGTGTTGGGCAAAAGTCTATTTTCCCAAGCGCTTGCCTCTACTATAAGTTTTTGGAAAATTCATTCATTGTCCGGTAATTCTGCATTTTCTGCAAAAGAGGACCTCTCTCTTGACTAGTTTTCAGCAGCCTGAGCGAAAAATGTATCTCAGCAAACGAGTCCTTTATTGTTTCTCTCTCTCTCTCTCCCTCTCCCTCTCTTCTGCTCTAACTCTCTAAACTTAATATATTTGAGTTTAGTATGCAGTATACGAGTACTTTTTTCGTAGGAAATTATAATTTTTTTTTTTTTTTTTTTTTTTTTTATTTAACCAATTGTATTAGTACAATAATCAGAGCAATGGTTTTACAAAAAATTGATTATCAGTGTATGATTAAAAACAATTAAATATCCGTTTAGTAAATATTAAAACCAGAAATTTTTAGTAGCTATCAACGCAAAAATTTTCGTGTTTCTTGCTCAAATCCGGAATTTATCAAAATGTTGTTTTTTTTCACTCTCATTTTATTATACTTCTTTCAAAGTTATCGCAACTGAAATTTCGCCAAACCGGTTACTGCATGTACCTTATTTACGGGAATAGCGCTTTCCGCTTCAGTGCCTTGTTTTGTGCCATAAATAGCAATGATCTCATTTTTGAGTTATACACCTGAAATTGTGGAATTCTCTTCAATTTTAAAGTTAACGCAACTGAAATTTCGCCAAACTGGTTACTGCATGTGCCATATTTAGGGGAATAGCGCTTTCCGCTTCAGTGCCTTGTTTTGTGCCATAAAAAGCAATGATCTCATTTTTGAGTTATACACCTGAAATTGTGAAATTCTCTTCAATTCTACATATTTGTAAAGTTATCGCAACGAAATTAATACATGCATACATACATATATACAAATTATTTAATTTTACCTTTACTTTATCTCTTATTTATAGTGCACACAATACAAAAATATCGATGATCTCATATTTTTTCAGAGTTATATGGCGGAATTTTTGCGAGCAAGTATTATGGCACTCACTTGTTTTATTGTGGGCTTTGATGATAAATTCTATCATTGCTGAAAACCCGAAAATCCGGTTAGGTCTATTATTTAAATTAAAAATATAAAATATGCAATAAAATTTTATTATTTTATATGTTAAAAAACCAAGCCTAATTAAGCACAAATTTGTAATTCTAATTAAAATAGTAATTTGCTGAGTTTAATGAACGCAAATATATGTACATTCATTCATATATACATAAATACTTGCTGGTAGTGTGAAATGGTAGTGGCAAGCAATATGAAATATTGTATGTGGTATGTGTGTAATAACTGTATAATAAACAGTTAACACGTTTTTACAAATAAATGAATGTATTTGTTCTTCTAATTCATACTTTTTGTTGTTGTATTTAACTTAAACTTTAACCAACTAATATTAATTAACTAATATTTCTTAGAAAAAAAACTTGGTTCCTTGGTTGGTCCCAATATGGCTATGTGAATTGTATGCAAATTTAGCACAGCTTACGGTATAGTAACATACGAATTGCGCAAACTCGAAAATACTTTTATCTTTTTTTGCCATCACAGTACCTGGCTATGGCAAACGTTTCGCTTTTGCAGAGCACCAGTGCCGCTCAAATTTGTAGTAGTATCTCATGAAATGTTCAGAGGAAAAAAATTAATGAGCAGTCGCACTAAAATTGACTGGGTGATAGCGAATAACTTGGAGATATTGCCGTGCTCCAAGTACTTGTGCGCTCCCCGCAGCTGCGCTTTGTAGCTCCGCCACCCATATATGATCCCTCATTGGTTGCGAGCGTGTGCTGACAATTTGCTTCTTCAAAGGCTGGCTGGCAAATTGTCTCTCTTGTCAACGCCACTACAAGTAGCACTCAGCGCGCTCGTTCAGCACTCAGTCTAGCCTCGTAACTCGTTTGGAACGGATGCCAGCAACGGAGCAGGCAGTGAATTAGTATCACTAAATTTAATATTACAGTGATTGTGAATTTTTTTTTTCCATAAAATATTTGCTAAAGCAATAAAATCGCGTTACGCGTGTGAAACTAAATTATACAAATGAAACAGTGTTTGTGTGTGTGTGTGCGCGTGTAAAATACATATGTATATGCATTGAAGCAGCGTTTGTACGTGTATGCGATTTATATGCATTTCTTTATGATGAGAAAATTTTAAACGCTGCAAAGTATACATACAAAATTTAATGACAAGCGCAAGAAGTAAAGTGAGTGCAAAAGTTGTGAAGCAAAAAACGCTTGCATAAAAGCAGCAATAAGCAAAAAATTTATTGTAAAATAAAGTTAAGAGTGAAAAAAACCCTAATAGTAAAACATTATACATACAAGTTGAGCAGGAATAATAACTAATACAAACGCAGCCGTGTGCGTGTGCATGTGCTGAAGCAGAGTCTTTGTTCGACGAGGCAGTCAGCGTATTTAGAATTGAAATCGTTCGCTAAACATCGCGGAAGAAGCAGAGCATAAGTGCTAAAGTGGAAAAAGGTGAAGTAAAAAATACGAAATACGAAAAATCATAAGTGTTTTGTTAACATAATACATGCGTGTGTAAATATGTATATCACATGTGTTGCGTATGTGCCGAAATTCCATAATTGTCGATACATTTTTTTGTGTATGAAGCATGAAGCATTGTGAAGTAGAGCGTGCGAAAACACGAGAAAGTCTAAAAAGCGCTGAAAAGTGCGTGCCTATAATTTAAATATACAAAAATATAAATTTTTTAATTAATCGTTACGCTTGATTTCGTAAAATTCCATAGGCAAGAGTTTTCGTGTATGCCGA
Source organism: Bactrocera zonata (assembly GCA_037783105.1). Taxonomy (NCBI): domain Eukaryota; kingdom Metazoa; phylum Arthropoda; class Insecta; order Diptera; family Tephritidae; genus Bactrocera; species Bactrocera zonata. Next base: position 321,675 of record JBAWJQ010005995.1, on the reverse strand, counting down.
AGTGCAACACATAAAATTTCTACAGTTTTATGTGCATATCCGCTTTACTAAAAAACTAGCATACAATTAAAGTAAAAAAAAAAATAATAGCACACCGCAGTGAAAACACAAGAAGCGTGTGAAAATCTGTATTTCTGGCTGTGCGTACAGGAATACACAAAGTGAGTAATGTGGGAAAATAAACAAAAACCAAAAATAGGTGGAGAAAAAATTTGTTAAGCAATGTTACTGAAAATAAAAAGAAAAAATTACAACAGTTGAAAGACAATGTTTTATAGTCAACGTTGACTACTCTGAAATTGAATGCCTGTCTATAAGGCCGACAGTCTACACTACGAGCGGCCAGCCAGTCAGCCAGTTTAAGTTAGCCAGGCAGGCATTCATTTAAAATCTAAACGAGCAGCAGACGATGTCAGCGCTAAACGTCGCTATTGGCTGTCGACAGACGTCGTCACAGTCCAACGTCATCATATGGTCTCGAAACAAGTTTTTAACCTTTTCGAAATGCGGCGTTAAAACGTTGACTTCGACGTCGTCAACGCTGCTTTGGCTTCTCTCGCTATAGACCGCAATGTGTTTGAATTTTTTTTCTTGATTTTTTTTATACACGTGTGTGTATGTGTGTATGTGTCAAATTACTCTACTCTTAAATAAATACAAAAAGCAAAATATTTTGCTATTTGTAAAGCAGAAAAAGTCAATTAAAACAAGCGCATAGTCGGTGACGCTGCCAGCGCAGACAGCGTTGCATGACCGAGAGGGCAGTGCACATCGTACGAGTGCATTTTGTATTCGCATACAAGTGTATAAAATTCACACAGTTTAATTTTTATTTGTGGTATGTGTTGTTGCTGAGCCAGCAGCAGGCCAGCTGTTTAATAGTGACTTGCATGCTGTGTTTCGTCATACCTTTTTTAATATTTTTTTTTTGTTCTTAAATAGAGATGCTAAGCTGTTACTACGGTCATTTTACTATACTTGATATATACATACGTACGTACTCATATTTATTACGCGTTTTTGAGTGCGCTAATCGCAAAGTATAAAGGAAATAGATATTGCACACTCAAGTGTACTCGATTGTGTAAAAACATTGCTACTTCGAGTGTTTCAAGTTGTTAGACTATTACAATTGTGTTTAGCTTTTCGTATTTTTATTTGCTGTCAACGCCAGTCACTCGCTCTAGTCAAACAACTCTTGCTAGTGCTTTTCGCGATTTTGTTGCTGTGCTGTAGTGTCTAACCTACAGCACAAAGTAAAAGCGTTTTTTACCACTTTTTTATTTTAGTGACAATTGCTGATATTTCACTGGCTCGTAAAATCAACAAACGAATGTTTGTGCTCGTTCGTACATTTATACAGTGGAATTTTTAATTTTTGTTGTACAAATTTACATACATAAATGTATATTTATATATCAGGGACTAATTCATATGGTGGCTTTTTTATATTTCTTTTTCATACTAAGTTTTGCTTAATTTTTCGTTTTTTGTCGATTTCTTTGCTATATTTTCGGTGCTGAAATTTTGGTATTCGCGCGCCGCGACGTGTTAAATACGTCATTATATTTATTTAGTGTTTTTTTTTCGTTTAGTTTATTTTTGCTTACTTACTTATCTACGCTTGAATGTGGAACACAAGTGGATTTAAAGTTTTTTTGTTCGACTTTAGATTATTTTTTTGAAAGAAGATTAGCGAGTGCTAGTATGTTATCTCGTTTTTTGTAGTTTATTCGACTACTTTGTTTAGTTTTCAGTCCGCTAATATATTTCTTATAAAATGTATATTTTCTCGCTTTATTGCGCTGGGTACTTTTTTTATTATTATTTTTTTTTTTTTTAATTTGTTTTTGCGCTAATGTGTTTAGTTTTTTGACTCTACGATTTTTGTATTTATAACTTGCTTAATTTTATCATATCTGCATTAAACTAACATACATATATGTGCATATTAGTAGAAAACAAAAACATGCTTTAATTTATTGAAGAATCAATGGCAGCAAAAAAAAAAAAAAAACATAAGTGGCACATACATACTATGTATGTATGTAATTGAATCGAAATGCATTTAACAGTTTAACTCAGCTAAATTGCTGTATTGGGAACACCCTGTAACTATTATGAGTACTGTCAACTAAAATAACAAAGCAATAACGCTGCTAATGTGTTTTTTTAAATAATTAGGCAGAGTGAAGTCTGTCAAATATTATAAACTGTTGTATTTCATGAGCTTCATAAATTTATATTCCCTTAAAAACGTAATGAAATTAACAATAAAATAAAAATAAATAAATAAAAATAAAATTCGATTGAGCAGAAAGTGGCACATTTCCTAGTAAACAATATTACAGTGGCCTTTTGATGTAATGTTTTTCATTCCCTGGAATTAATTAGTATCTAATTAGTAACTTGTGTATGACTGGGTAGTCTTCTTAGAAATTATTAATCCCGGAAAATGTTACTTTTGTTAAGTCATTTTTCAAAGCAAACTAATTGCTTTTGTTCTACATAGTTTTCTATTCGCCGTGAAAAAACAATTTTTTCAGCACAGTAACTAACTTAGTTTTATCGTCAGTAAATTAAATATTAAAAAAAAAATTCTGTATTGTCAAAAAAAAAAATACATTATTTTCTTACTTTCGTTGCTTTTGGAAACTCGAAAGGTGGCAACACAGAGAGGCAAAGTTTCTAAAAACGATATAAGAGCGTAAGTTATAAATAAATAAATTTTAATGCTTTAATTTGACACGTTTACGAGTATTATGCAAGCTATTTACTTAATTAGTTTCACTTAAAAGCTTTGAGTCAACAATTTATATACATTTGTATATTATCAAAAAAAATTCGATTTCTGTTAGTCTCTCAAAAGTAGTATTTTTTGAATTAACCTTTACTTATTTTCACGCTAGATACTCCATTAATTACAAAATGTAGTTATTTTAACTCTTATTCGTGCATTGAAATTTTTTCGTTTTACGAAAGCTGTCAAAAATAAAATGAAACTTGCATTGATGCGTCTAATGTCATAAATTATTAACTTGTGGGAAATAAAAAGCAATTTGAGAACTGCAATATGTATGTACATATGTATAGCTTCAAAATATGTTTATACACAGCAGACGGCAAGGCGTCAATTTACTCATATGTGACACTTTAGATCTTACAAACAGAAAGTAATAATTAAACATACGCTTATAAGTGTGCATAGCGGTAGAATTGGTATAGTATGCTAATAAAAAATTTATTTAGCCATAAAATACAAAAGTTTATTTCTGCATATCTGAAGTGGCTCTTTTTATTATTGCCTTTTATACTATAAGTCTCTCAGCACACATATATAAATGCACAATGAAAAGGAATAATTTCTTTTATTTACAATAATGACATTTGTTGTTGTCAAGCGCAACACTCTTATCGGGCTATTGCATTCTGTCATTATATCGCTTTCCACAGACAATTTCGCATAGCCCAACAAGCGGAACTTTTTCATGCAATTAAAAGCAATTAAAATGTGTGTGTGTTTTTAATCGATTTAAATAAAAGTTTTGAAACAATTTAACGAAAGAAATGAGCAATTTGCGAGTGGAAAAATACTTTATTATTTAATGGATCAAAAAAAAAGGGTGAAAAAATTGTATACATATACAGGGTGACACAGAATAACTGTCCCTGTTTTGCATTGTTTCCTGCCTTACAAAATTAAATTTAAAAATTTTCTAAGTAAGACAAGACATTTTAAATGGAATACCAAAAATTTAAATAAATTTTGGTAAATTTGTATTTAAAATATTTAAAAATGTCCGAAAGTATTAAAAAGATTAAACTGTTCGATATTGGGAAAAGGTTCGTTTATAGAATTATAAAACGGCATAAACGAGAAGTTTCGAAATAAAAAAGAAACTGGACGAAAACGTTCAGTTTGAACCAAAGCAATTAGAAAATGTGTGAGAGAGAAGGGATTATACGAAGTACAGCTCAATCGTTGCGTTTTGTGGCTAAGGAAGTATTGCAATCGAAATCATAAATGCAGCGGATATTGAAAAATTACACGGAAGAAATTTTATTTCCGGACGAAAAAACGTTTTAATTGCAAGATAGCTACAAACAGCAAAATAATCGCATGTATGCAGTAAGTCTGGCCTCCAGAGACAAACTGGCGGTCGAACGATTCCAAAATATTCATCTGGAGGGCAATATCAATGAAGGGAAAGTTACCGTTCCATTACAGCGTTCAAGGAGTAGGAAATTGTTATAAAATATTATTCAGAAAATGTTTTTTAAATTCATCACATGCCCAAAAGTTGTATGTCACCGAATATTTTTGCTTTCAGCAAAATTCTGCTCCGTCACTCCAAGCAAAATGTGTAATCAAAATTTACCCAATTTTAGGAAAAGTTTGTGTTTAATGAAATGAAAAAAAATTATATATGCATACTTATGTATATATCTGCTTCACTCCAGTCAAACACGCTTATATCCAATTAGCATGCTGAAAAGTATTTCATTGATTCGTTGCCAATATTAGCATAAATATTTCAGTTTTCCATAAATACATTTCTGGCTTGGCTTCAATCTGGCCACACTTGACAAATGTGGGAGTGTTGCGCATTTTTTAATACATTTTCTGTTGCTTTTCAATGTATTCGTCTCAATCAAATACCTGAACAGGTTAGAATTAGAGGGAGATCCTATAAAAAATATATATTATATAAATGAAGTCGTGACGTGCTGAGTCGATGTATCCATGTCAGTCTGCCTGTCTGTACACATGCGAACTTGTCTCTCAATTTTTGAGATATCCCTAGTCAATTTTACACACGTCGTTTCCTCTAAAAAAGCAGTTTATTTGTCGGGACTGCCGGTACCACTATATTCATACAAGCAGAACGATGAAGGTCTCTAATTGAAAATTATTTCATTTCATTATATATATACCTTTAAGGGGGTATTCTAGTTTAGAAATTTAAAAAAAATAGATTTTTTTTTTATATTTTTAAAGTTTAACTATTCAAGAATATGTGTACAAGAGGATTTTTCCAAATTCAAATAATTTTCGGAGATATTGGCATTTTTCTGCCCCGGCATCCGAACTGGTTCGGCGGGAGCTAATCGAACAAAAGACATTAGGGAAACTTTAAACGCGTTTTTCTCAAAACTGACTTTTTCGGAACGATGCCCACGATTTCTCAGGTTCTACTGGACCGATTTACTTGAAATTTTTATAGAGTCTTCTTTATAGGCTTGTCTATGATTGGAACTAGCCCCATCCCAAAATTTTTATTTTTATTATTTTTAAAAAATTCTAAATAGTCAGAAAAAGTGATCAAAAAAAAATTTTTTTTTTCAGGCAGTCGCCATTTTGTGAAAAAAATTGTTTCCCACTTTTCCGTAGTTCCGACCATTGCGACATTATTCTAGATTAATAATCTTTTTTTTTGTTTTTTTTTTTCAGATAACTAGGTGGGTTGAAATCATGGGCATGGTCACGTGGAAATTTTCAGAGACCCCCCACTTCGTCAGCTCATAATTTTTGAAATTTTTTTTCTTTTTTAGTTTTTAATTTTTTTCTGTACTCTTCAGAAATTAATAAATAACTAATAAAAAATGGATAGTAAAAATATTAATTGCTTCTTTTTTACGACACTTTAAAAATTACCTGAAATTCATGCTTCTAGATTAGAATACCCCCTTAACCAAGCAAGACAACGGTACAATCTCCGAAAAAGTTGTTCAATTCTAACCACTATAGCATACAAACCGAACGTTCAAAGTCAAGTTCTTGCATGATAAATTTTTTGATTTGACGTTATATATTCACGAAATTTGGAAGGGATTGTTAACCCAGGCAGCATAAGAAATTCCAAGGAAAATGTTCAGATTGCACCACTATCATATATGTACATAATGGCTGCATACAAACTGATTGATCAAAATCAAGTTTTTGTATGGAAACTTTTGTATTTTTGAAGCTTATTATAGCTCCGGAACAACCAAAGTTGCCATTTTTTCTTGTTTACAGATATATTAATTCAAAGTACTTTATTTTAATTCGTAGAATATGCATTGTCTAGCGCGCAGACATTACTTGAACTTTTGCAATAATTAGGTAATCATTAAGCGTATAAGTAGTTTATACACTTGGCGTTTTAAGTATAATATTCGCTATGCTCTCCACTGTAAATATGCATATAAATATGTGTGCCGAGTAAATAGTCAAGTGTTTGCCAACAGTCTATGCGCATTTCCGATTATAGACAGCTTTTTGCTTTTTCGCTATACAATTTCTTATATTATGCGCAAATAATTTTCTTTGCAAATATATTTTTTTATTTTATTTGCTTTTGTATTTTAAGTGCGTACACGAACAAGTTTTTCTCTTTTGTTTAGTTCACATTTCCCTTTTCTAGCAATTTCGCCGCGTAAACGGAAGTAATGATTGTTTTTAGTTTATGTGATATGTGAATTTGCGTCTTTCATAAAGTATGGTGATAACGTCTAGTTTTTTTTCGCATGTCCCATTAATGTAGCTTATATCGAGACACTGGACTTTGCATTTATGTGGTAGTATGAAGTACTCATTATTATTATAAATCGATATACGATTTTTTTTAAATCGTATCAGCAATTATTGTTATATTCTTTTGGAAAAGCATGTAAATATTGCGCTCTTTTCAACTTGCCACAATTAACATTCTCTGCAAAAGCTATCATTGCTTTTGACTAGCACTTTCTTCATCTGTTATTTACTACTACTACTGTGTCCAAAAAATAAGGTGACATTTGAATTTAAACTTCGCGTGTCTAAGAATTTGGAGAACTAGTTTTTTTTTTAATTTGGTAGTACTGTCAGTCACATTTATGTCAAATTTCATGTAAAAATATTCATTGGTGTTTGAGATACGTGACAATTTGTGAGCTGCTAAAAGTGAGTTTTTCGTTTTTTGCGATGTCGAAATTTGTTGAGCAAAGAATTTGCATTAAATTTTGTTTACGGAATCAATTTTCTGCTGCGGATACGTTGAGGATGGTGCAGAAAGCCTTTTGTGATGAGGCTATTTCTAAAAAAATTTTTACAAGTGGTATAGTGAGTTCCAAGCCGGCCGTGAACGTGTCGAAGACGAAGAGCGTCCAGGGCGACCATCAACCTCAACCGACGAAGCTCACGTTCAACAAATCAAAGATTTGGTCTTGAAAACCCGTCGATTAACAATTAGAGACCTTGCTGATGAAGTTGGCATATCGAAAGGCTTAGCCAATACCATTTTGAAGGATGTTTTGGGAATTTTTTGAAAAAAAGACGTCGCGTTGAAGTGTGTGAAAGGATGCTTTCCGACTACCAGGGTGTCATGAAATGCATTATAACTGGCGATGAAACTTGGATCTATGCTTACGACCCCGAAACAACCGATCAATCGGCCGAATATCGTTGTAAAGGTGGGCTGAAACTGAAAAGCCACGTCAAAGTAAGTCAAAAATCAGGGTAATGTTGACGCCCAAACTATCAACAATCAATACTATTTGAGTGTTATGCGTCGTTTACGCTAAGGTATTCGTAAAAGAGGCCGAAATTTATAGTTGTATCACATTCGTAAAAGTTCAGTGATTTTGGAAGGTGCTTTCACTTCTCATACAATCTTTCAAAATGGTTTTCGCTGATCCTACCGATATTCCAACGATGCCAGTAAGATCTCTAACTGTTAATCGTCAATTCTCAAGCACCAAATGTTTTATTTTATTGACGTGTTGGTCAACAGTAGTTGCTGATGGTCGTCCTGGTTCGTGGTCAACGCGTTCTCGTTAAATATAATAAATAGCATTTAAATATCAGCTGATTTTTATTTATCCAACGTATTATGTCCAATTCTTACTTTATTTAATTATCACTTTGTGTTTTGCTACTCTTATTTAGCATTGCCTTACAAATGTATCTTCGGCATATACATAATTTAAATCTGATTACTGTTGACTTTTTTCCCGTCTTATTTAATTTTATGTCTCTTTTGAGTATTTTTTACATTGATAAACTGTTTTAAGTATTTCATTTCTTGTCTTTATTATGCTTTACTGTTTATTCAATTTGTTTATCGCCTGTCTTATTGACACTTTTGGTTTTGCCTGTCTGGGCACTCGACTTTGGATCGCTTTAAGTAGCTGCAATTTAACCTTTCGGTTTTGTCTCTCAAAGCTCACTTGAGTAGACATGTTTTTGTGCATGCTATATTGACAGGAACAGCTGTTTTTCGTTTGTCAATTACAGCGCTTCTGATTATTAAAGGATTTCATTTTTAAGTATCAATTTCAAAAATTTCCGAAAAATGTTTTATTTATTTACGAGTGGATGGCAAATTTTAGTACTGCTAAATATATGTTAAGTACGTTTGGGCAAACTTATTGTTTTGTTCGATAGAGTTCATTAACCATAACAGACATAAAATTTAAAATCACATGAAGCATTAAGAGCTCTGAGATGTCTGTAGAAAATTGTTCTTATTTTCGAGACAGCAACAACTTAATTTGTCGCATTTATATTTGGTCTCCAATTTTAAACAGTCGAACACGCCTTTTGAACAGTTGTTAATTTAATAAATCAAGTCTGAGTGCATACTTAATACTTTTAAAACGAGCAAAGTGCATATCGCAAATAACAATATTGATTGATTATGTGAACAGCAGCACTTTACTCATCGATATTTTTACCCATACTCGTACATCACATATCACTTCAAATGTCAGGTATTGAAATCAATTATTATCATTATCGCTGTAATTCTAATTTCTATTTATCTTTACGCCCAGGTGTAAGTAACCAAATCCATACAGACATGTCTTCTAACGAGTTCTATTTGTGCCTAGTATATCTAATGTGTCAAAGAATAATAAATTTGTCTTTTATTTCTATAATGTGTGCATATCGTGTGTGCATACATGTCTGTGTATTTACCACATCCCACACCAATTTAATACCAGCTTTTCATACCCTGGAGGGGAGATTGTAGCATTTAGTAGCTACCTCATTTTGTTGACCTACTTAGCAACCTGGCCGTCAGCCGTTGTGGCGCGACTCCGCTGTCAGTCGCTGTTATAAATTGTTTGTCTGTGCCACGTAGCGTACAGACTAACAAATCAACCAACGAAACAATCAACCTGTTTACATTTGATGACCTGTTTATTCATGTACTCGTAGGCTCAAGCACAACTTTTTTTACTTTAATTACTTCTTATTTTATTACATATTTTTGCATTTCTATATATGTTCGTAAAGCTAATTTTTTTCTTCAGTTTGTAATATTCCAAATGTATTTGATAATTTCTTGTTTAACACATTTTTACTTCCATAAAAATGGGTTTAGTTTGTTCATGCTTTTTACTTCCATTTGTCTTTAGAGATTGAAGTACATTTATGTTTACATTTCTGTTAGTTTACGAGTACAGACTTGACTAAGCCGCCTAACATTGTTGCTCCAGTTCGAGTGTGAGTTCTATATCAGCTGTTACTTTTCACGCCCATGCTCGACAAATGTCGCTCTCGATTTTTTTTTTTTTTTTTATTTATTTAAAAAAAAAAAATTGCTTTGGTAACCGGATTTTTAATCAATTTAGTGCTTTTAGTTGATAATATCATCACAGATTAGTTTATTGACACAAAATTTTACGATTGTCTTATCGGCAACCAATAAACAAATGACAAAAAATATTTAGAAAGTGGCAATTTCTTTATGGAGTGTTAAACAAAATCTGAATTTATTTGTTTTTAATTATACAGGTATTCTACATCCGCAAAAGCTTTCCTTGGCATCGATTATACTAAATTTGGCAACCCTGTAGATATATTGCTGTTTCATGCTCCTAGTATGCGTCCTTTGAGTATAACAAATGGGCTTTGAGGTTGTATGTTTGATTGTCTGAAACCATAATAAAACAGCCAATCTTTAATAATATGCAACCTATGCTTTTGACCCTTATCTTGTGGGAAGATTCTACTAGAACTGAAATTTAAATTATTCAGTAAAGCTTATGTGTCAATAGAGCCATTTGCTTGTAACGTTTTGTATTAATCTCAATAAAGGCTAAGTTGCAACTTCGGAGACTGCAACAGCTCTCCAAACCATTGGGCTGTCATCTTTGTGCCTTGCAATTGATACTAAATTCTTCGTGCCAGCTCAGCCTTAGTTTTTCTTCCAAGTTTTTTTCTTCTATCTCGAAAAATGTTGAACTTCGACTGAACTGGAGATAAAAAATTTTTTACAAAAATATTTCCCCTTTTCTTTATATTCTTTGGCGAATTATAAACGAAATTTTCGTTTTATTCTGAAATAAAATACTTCTTGTGTAGTATTTTACTGCGGAACCTCTATTCTCTATTGTTTATGGGTGGATACTCTTTTGCTGTGTATTCGGCTAATTTTGGAGCATGATTCTGGAATATTTTTAGCTTGCTTTAATGACCATTGAGTAGTTTAAATTCAATTATTTTTAAATTAATTTAATTAAATTAATTATTTTTAAGCATTAGTCGGTCAAAATTTTTTTTTTTTTAATTTTTAACATTTCAACATATTTTTTTCTATATCGTATCGCACAATTCTTATGCAAACTGATATGTCTTTTCGAAAGTTATTGATTCATTTAACGAAAACCTTTTTAAGAGAGATCAGTAAATTTAAAAGTCGATAGCTATCGAATGTAGTTGACTAATAACAAGGTGTTCACACTATTAGTGAGTAAATGTTATTCTGTTATTGGCAAGATTCAACATACTTAAACGCCTAATAAATATGTAAATAACAACTTAAAAAACAAAAAATAATTTGTGTAGTTCCAATATATTTGTATATAATATATTTTAGTCATACCAACTTCAAAATGCAGGCAAGTGCTGTAAATGGCACGTGTTCTCATTTAGAAAGCACATACATACATGCATACATACATATAAATTATAGGTATTGCCTGCGAAATGCGTCATTACCTGGTTATCTTTGCTCATGTACTTCCGCAGCAGATTTCCATTTATTTAATTCTGATTGCGTTCAGCTCTCTCATAGTGACTATTTCATTTAGAAAATAATGTTATTTCATTCAATCCCCAATAACTTTCATTAAATGTAAAAGCGTTAAATATATTTCGTATTCATCTGCTATGTTCATATGTAATTTTTTATTATAATTGCGTTTGAGGAAATTACGCATTTTAATAATTGATTTGATATTGAAATTAATGTGATCTGGCAAATTAATTACATACATACATATGTGCATATGTACGTATGTTTTTCGCATTTCACGCCGTAAATAGCTTATGAAATCTTGATTTGCCCCAAGATAGCCTTAGTTGCGTGCATCTGTTTGCCATGTAATGCGAAAATCATCAAAAATTTTTGAAAGCATTTTTAAATGAATATCTCTCAACGCTCTTGGTTATTATTAAAGGCCAATAGTTTATTTAGAGGTCACATTTGCTGGAAAAATCCTCAAATTAAAAATTATAAAAATTATCTACTTTTTATCTCGTAATAATTATATAATTGAAAAATAATTGTAAATGATATAATACAAAAAATTATCATTATTATTGTATAATTATTAGACAACTCTTTGTGAATAGAAAACAAAGGTCAATTGACCTATATTTTTTATCAAAAATAAAATTGTAAAATATAAGCTGCATTTAAACTGCGCATACCCTTTCACTCGAGTTAACACGATAGTCATCGTTTTTAATTGCCTGCATTAGCGTGAAAATACGACGTGCCTCTGCGCACTTTTTGCTGATAATTTGAATCAATAAACACAAATGTTAAGTGTTATAACGGCACGTTTTGTAAGTTCAAATTTACATATAAATGATTCAAACATATGGGCAGATTAATATAATAAATTCTAATATAGCATTCGAGCTTATGAGATTGCGTCGGGTACCCACACTTTACGAGATAAGACAATATTTAGATTCTAGAGAACGACAATCTTGGAAATATGCTTAGGTTGAAGGTATACTGAAATCAGCTAATTGAATTTTTATGAATATAAAATTCTAGTAACACATACTGATTTAAAATATGTATAAAAACTTAAAAGTAACCTCAAAATATAGCTGCGGATTAGGAAAAAAAAACTTTTTAATTAACATTAAGCAAATAAATTAGTATCTTTTGAAAAATACCAATTTAAGGGGGTATTCTAGTCTAGAAATCAAATTTTGGGCAGTTTTTTGAATTTTATTAAAAAAAAAAAAATATTTTTACCATCCATTTTTTTATGGTGTTTTTATTGATATCTTAAGAATACAGAAAAAACATTTTACAAAAAAATATTAAAAATTAAAAAAATTAGAGGGGGGGAGAGACAGGTGTAAAAAAAATGGCGTATCCTGGTGACATTGATCCTGACTCTCCTGGTGGTCTGAAAAAAAATTAAAAGAAATTCTTAATTAGTAAGGATGCTATTATAGTTCCTACCTCAGGGACCACGAAAATTTTTTTTTTGAAAAATGGCGACTGCCTGAAAATAAAAATAATTTTTTACGCTTTTTTTGAAATTCCTGAATTTTTTTAAAATATTAAAAACATAATATAGGATTATACAAAGAAGGTTCACACAAAATTTCAAGTAAGTCGGTTGTATAGAACTTGAAATAATGCCGGTACCGTGTGGCAAAAAGTAGTTTCAAGAAAAACGCGTTTAAAGTTTTACGTTATATGATATTCGCTCAGCCGGTGTAGTTGCCACGTCACTGAAATGGCTATAACTTTGAAAATAATTTGTGTTTTGAAAAATCCTTTTAGGGAGATATTTTTGAATATCAAAACTATCGAATTCTAGAGTAGAGTACCCCCTTAAGTATGTTTAACATAAAGCGTTTTCGGTGCCAAAACATACATACGAGTATATTTCGGCGTAAAAGTCCAAAATATCGGCCGTTTATCCATTTTATAACGATTTCATAACTATAAGCCGATGGTGAATTATTCCTACACTGAATGCAAGCTTCTTAGAATGGTACAATTAGTATTCTAGAATAAAGCTTTAAACAAATTATCTAGATCATATCGATATATTTCTATCGATTATTATTTTGAATGCCATTCTACACCACTATTATGTTTCCGAAATGTCGTTGTCACCTGACAGTTGACAAGAAAGTACAAATGATTCGAATTGAGCTTACTATTTGAAGCTGTTTGTGTTTTCTGCTTATTTACTGCTTAAAGTCATAGATATAGAGATTTAAGAATATTCGGTAAATTTCCCTTATTAAGCAACACAAACAGATTTAATTTTGTGTTACTGTATATTTTTCTATTTTTCTTCTATAATTTTTATTTGCTTATCAAGTGAGAGGGAAAAATACAAGCACATTCATATCATTATCTAAACACCTATAATAATATATAAAAGTAAGCAAATTTATATTTAGTCGTGCTAATGAACCCATTTGAAATTAATTAGCATGAAGTATGGAATTTGGTGATTATTTAGATTTTACCATAGACAACTCAATTCTTGTGCACATCAGCTGATATCAAATGTGTGTCAGTATTTTTCGTGATTTTTTGTATTTTTTACTTCCACAACAAACATCGGCGTTTCAATGCCAAATAATCGCTGGCCTTATTAGAGCACGATATTTATATATTTATTTATAAAGGGTGCTCCATTTCGGGGTTCTCTATTTTTTTTATTTTATTTTTTTTTTTTTTTAAGAAAAACACAGAAACTTCAAATTTAATGGCAAATGTTTATTATCATTCGAAAGAACATTCTTTGGTACTTTTTTTTTTTTTGAAGATTATATCTTTCAAATGTTGGCCGCCGCTACTTCTCAGACGCTCCAACTGTTAAGTCCACTTTTCGACGACCCGTTAGGGCATTTCGACTGGTAACTGGCGAATGACAGGCGTGATGTTTTGCTCCAAAGCTTGATTCGAAACGGGGTTGTCCTCATAGACTTTAAACTTTAGTCTTGTTAAAACCGAATGTCGCCGAAATCGCGAGCCACATCAAACCGTTCTTTTTTCTGGAGAAAATGGCAGCTTTTGAATCTCTTAAGGTTGCTTTTCGTCCCAAATGCGGATTTTTCATCCATCCATTAAACCCGAAATGGACCTCGTCGCTAAACAAAATTTGACCCGAAAACGTCGAATCTTCTTGGAACTTTTCCAGAGCACCAAGAGCGAAGTGATGTCGCTTGGGAAGGTCGAGCAGCTTCACTTCTTGCACAAGCTGTATTTTGTACGCTTTCAATTTAAGATACCGACGTAAAATCCGCTAAGTTGTTCGATACGTTAGGCCGAATCCACTGTCCACGGTCTTCTGTACACTCTCATCCATATTGCGCAAGGCTACTGGATTGTAGTGCCCTCTATGCTTATGTTGAATATTATAGCAGGATTTTACTTTGCAGAAGGCTTCAGTACAAAGTACTGAACTTTCATAACTCGAATTTCTCCATAACTCGAACGCTTGAATTAGCGATAGATGTCAAATTTCATACAAATTTCCATCCACGAAGTTTTTGTGGATTATAGTGATTCGAGTTAGAAAAGTTCAACTGTATATTCCTCATGTTCAAACTTCAAAATTCGCAAAATAGTGTAGGACAACTACTCAACATATGGATGTAGTCGATATCCACTTATAATGTACTTTGTTGTATACCTAAATATTTATTATTACACCTTCACCTTTCATATAGTATATGTATTATCTGTTTGTATGTATTTATAAATATGAATGGCGTGAAATATGTCTTATTTACAATTTATACACATTATTCACCGAACGCTGCTATGACGTTATCATTTGTTAATTTACGTGATGAATGCTTTGAACAGTTAAACAACTAGAACATACGCTCTTATATCTATTACGTTATGAACGCTTAATGTGGCCATATTAATAAGTGTATATGTATGTATATGAATACATCATGTTCGTGTTTGTGTACTAAATTTTATGGTCGCAATTTATTTGCTGGCTTACATCACTTTGGCCAACAACAATGTGATTGATTTTCCGGTATAGCAAAAAAAAAGGAAATTGTTAATTATTTTTTATCACTTTCTGTTGCTCTCGAAATGAAGTAATCGCAACAAATACTTATATGAATCATTTTTATATTCGCAGAGGGTATATTAAGGGGTATTCTACTCTAGAATTTTGAAAAATTCGATTTTTTCATATATTTAAAGTTTGGACTTTCAAAAATATGACCTTGGAAGGATTTTTCAAAATTCGACTTATTTTCGGAGATACAACCGATTTTGTGAGATGGCGTCCGTGTTCACTAGAATTGTTTTCTGAACTTTAAACGCGTTTTTCTCGAAAATACTTTTTTCCACACGGTACCAGCATTATCTCAAGTTCTATGCAACCGATTTACTTGAAATTTTGTGTGAACCTTCTTTATATAATCCTTTATCGTTTTGTTTTTAATATTTAAAAAAAATTTAAATTTCAAAAAAAACGTAAAACATGATTTTGATTTTCAGGCAGTCGCCATTTTTCAAAAAAAAAAATTTCGTGTTCCCGGACTATAACAGCATCCTTACTGATTAAGAATTTTTTTTGGTTTTTTTTTTTCAGACCACCAGGAGAATCAGGTTCTATGTCACCAGGATGCGCCATTTTTTTAACACCTGGCTCTCCCCCCTCTAATTATTTTAATTTTTAATATTTTTTTGTAAATTTTTTTTTTCTATTTTTTAGATATTAATAAAAACACCATAAAAAAATGGATAGTAAAAATATTTTTTTTTTAAATAAAATTCAAAAAACTGCCCAAAATTTGATTTCTAGCGTAGAAACCCCCCTTAAGTTTGCCACGAAGATTGTAACACCCAGAGTGAAATGTGGGTAGGGTCGACCAATGAAAAAGTTAAAGGTTGAAGCCGCTGATTCCGAATTTCGGCAGTAAAATTTAATAATTTCGACTCGTTGTTGGATAATATATCTCTCTATGATGAAATTGCAAATCTTACTGAAGAGAAACGTCAAAGGAGCGGGGAAAAATATGGCGTCGTTTGTCGTCCCTGAGTCCCTTTCTTTGGGCATGTTCATCTGTCAGTCTGTATATAAGCAAGCTAGTCCCTAAATGTTTGAAATATTGGTCTGAGATATTGCATAAATCTTTTTCTCTTCAAGGAAAATCAATTCAATTTCTTGAATTATTATTATTCCTAATTTGAAACCGAAGACATAAAAATAAATCCTCTATTGGCTTTCCAAGCTAACTATGCTATAAACACTCATTTTTCATCAGCATAAAATAGGCGATAAAAAATTTTCCCATTTCTATTGTTATTTCACATTTTTCCCTTACGTTTTCATGCTAATGGTCTTTATAAAACTTTAATGTGCCTTGACCTAAATTCCCACAAGCCGCAAACATAATATTGTCTTTAGGAGATGGGTAATGAATATTTTACTCATATTTCCAGGTAAAATACCGTTTTTTGTTATTATTTGCTGCAAACATGCACATTATCATAAGGTAATCGAGTTTCCTACAACGCTGAATATATATCACTTTCACTTACTATCTACACAGCCAGCTATTTGACATTGCCATACGCTATTCTGGCATAGACAGTTACGTTTATTTACTATAAAACTCTCGTTCACGACCTTCAACGGCATCAGCATTAATTTCGGTTCGGTTCGGTAGTACGTATTGACAGCTGGCTGCATGCTGCGGGTTGAGAGTTGTGGCTGTGTTGCGCGGGTGTGTACGCTGGCCAGGTAGGAAGGACATGACATGAGTGCACATGCACTTGAGGCAAATCCTTGGGAAGCTGGCAAGTGCACTGGTACTTATGTAATTGTTTTTGCACGGTTATAGACAACGAGGTTGTGAAAGTGTTTATACAGCTGATATCGTACACTGTGTGCTCAACTCAAGGCCTGGGTATGCATTTTTAATAATATGAATGAATTTGAAGATGCTAAAGGATATGATGAATTCAATGCATATCTATAGGCGCATTAACTTATAATATGTTAATATTATGTGGGGCTGACTGAGCCATTGTATATTTGAATTTATAAAATACAAGTTTTGTATAGACAAATAAATGAGGTTTGCAGCGCGACCTAAGATCTATTGTGCCCTAAGTTTTGTATAACTAAATCAGTATTTTGTTGAACGGTTGTCAGTAGTTGCCATATTAATCATATACATCAACAAAGATTTTATTGCAATAATGTAGTGCGAAAGATTAATAATGATGTTAATAATAAATTATTATTTTTCTCTCATTGCAGTTATAACAAAAAAGCAAAATAGAGGGTGTGAAATACAGACCTCTAAAATTAAATTGACACAAGAAAATTGTAAAAGAACAACAATTCCGTCTTTGCTACGGTTAGCGCCAAAGTAGCTGGATTTACACTGTTTTACGCCGAAGGGAATGGTATATTTCTTGGGGGATTGGGGCATGGGAGATTCTGACTGTACGTCATATCATCAACATGTTCCAACAATACAACAGACCACTTTGCATGCCCACAGCCACAGCCAACACCAGCACCATCATCATCAACAACAACAACAACAACAACAGCAGCAACAACATGTACAGCAAATTCACGTACAACAGCAGCAAAATGAGCAGCAACGCCTTGAATTGCAATTACAATTGCAACAACAGCAACAACAACATATTGGCGAAATTGCACCTACATTAGGTCAACTATCGCCCATTCAATTTGGCAGCGGCACACCAGATGCTACAATATTGCTGGGCAATACTCTCACAGCTGTACAACAACAACAACAACAGCAGCAACATTTGTTAGCTAACTCACCGCAACATGTGGCGAGCAGCACTTTGGTTACAGCCAACTTACAGCAATTGTCTGTGAGCAGTAACAGTCGCAGTGATAGTCACTGTTCGACCCCTATTAAGTCAACAGTGCTTGATGCTTTTGATAATACCGCCTATCAGCAACTGCAGCAACAACAGCCACAGCAACCACCTACGCAACAGTTAAAACAGCAGCAATCGTTGTCAACACAAGCACACCCGCTTGCCTCGGCGACAGCTGCTTTGCATCAGTATTTGGGTCGTCAACGTTCCGATTCGTGTGCCGGTAATGTTGGCAGCTGTACGAATGCACCATCCACGCCGACTGCACCAGCGGAACACGGCGCTAATAACAACAACAGCAGAGGATCAACGGCAGCAGCTAATAATTTCCTGCAGCCGCAGCTGAGTAAGGATCTTCTGGAAAGTGAGGATGAAGTCGCACTGCAGCCGCTCTCCAATCAGGTATGTATGCTTATAAGGAGCTTTTTGGGGGAAATTTTAGAATAGCATACCCCGATTCGGAGGTTATAATGGATATGTAACGATGTGTTTTCTTAATATGGAGGGCTTCCTCTAGCCGTACATACCAATTTGAACACCAAAATCGGGGAATGCTATTCTAAATCACAGCCGCTTTATCCTTTTAAGCTAGAGGTTTTGTTATTTATATGCTAGTACATTGAATGCATTCTGAACACATAAAAAACAGTTTGAAGAATTGATTACATGTGCTTCCCACACCTAATTATACATTATATAGTATATATGTATATGATTTATGAGTTCATCATTCATTTTGACTGTCGTTTCATTGATAAAAAGTATTTAAAGCCACAATTCGTATAATTTCTTTTTTATTGCTGTTATCTTGCTCATAAAACTTCAAATTCCTTGTATGATACTTAATTACTTTATTACGTCATTTTAGCAAATCGATCAATAAACTTTGTTATCGAAAATTATCGTACAATCACAAGTAAATATGCTTTTTTGTAATTTTATTGAAATCTAAAAGTGAAAACTTAATTTTTTTATTTTAGCAAAATGTATATAATAAGTAAATTTTAATAACGAAATAACGCAAACACATATATCTCTATAAATAATGCTTTTATTTATAAATTAACCCAAATCACTTCCTGTCCGCAAAATATTTATTTTTGTGGCGCACGATTAACTGTGCGAAAGAAATAAGTCACTTTTATTTGACGCTAAATTTATTTAAGAATAGAAATCATGTGCACACGTATATTGCAAAAATAAAATGTGAAAAATTAAGAAAGAAATAGACAGCTGTTGAATTGGCCAAATCGGTCAAGTTCAAAGTATATTTTTGTTTTGTTCTCGCGGCAACAAGTTAAGGCGCGCGTACACACCTGCGCTGAACGTGCCTTTCAACGTGCTGAAATTAGTATTTATATTGAACTAAATATAAATTTTAATTTATAACATTTAAAAATAATAATATTATATTTTTTCAAGCTTCCAAAGTAAACAATAGACTTCGCACAATTTATTATTACCTTAGCTAGCTGAGAAAAAAGCGTGCTATAAATAATTGCATATATTTTAAAGATCGACGCAAGCTAAATTCTCTGCGTGTCATTTTGCAATTGTTTACCAATTTGAAATGATATTTGTATGCACGTGTATCAGGAGGAAATATATGCGATATCGTTTGGATTATCTGTGTCATCTCTCTTCGCAATTTCATTGCTCCCTCCTTTATCGATTTATCGTTATTTATTTTATTTATAGCTGTGTGTATTTTTATTGAAAATAAAATAAGAAGGCAGCGTATTTAAGATTTGATTTTTATTTTTGGTAACAGGTTTATGCGCGCGTTCGGACATTTTTCTGCCGCTTTGTTGACCGTTTGGTTTTCTTGTTTTATGGAAAATATTTGCTCTGCACATTATGTATACGCACAAACGTGTGGTAAAAATCAGTTTGTTTGTTATTTTTCTTTTAAAGTCATTGAACGCTGCAGCGGAAAGAAAATGTCATTTCTTTGATGCTCCAGTTAAATAGATTTTAGGCCAATTACCTTAAAAATTATTGCAACAAATTTGCATTTTTTATATTATTTAAAATCGGTTGCAAAGTTCCGCTTGTTTAAGTCGAAGTGGCTGTATATGGCATGTGTAAATATGATATTTCTGAAACGTAATATAGGATACAGGAAGTAACGAATATTTTGTGTTGTACTACTGTGCCCAAAAAATAAGGTGACATAGTATTTATTTTGAAAATTATTTATTCTTGTAAATCAATTTCATCCCCTTCAAAGTAATCCCCTCCCGATGCAGTGCACTTATGCCAACGGATTTTTCAATCTTCGAAACACTGGTTGTAGTCACTTTCCGGGATGGCCTTCAGTTCCGTCTTCGCTGCTTCGTATAAAAACGGTGTCCCCGGAGCGGTCTTTTGAGCTTGGTGAACAGCCAGAAATCGCACGGCGCCAGATCAGGTGAATACGGTGATTGCGAAACGATATGGGTTGAGTTTTTGGCGAAATTATCACGAATTACGAGGGCAGTATGGGATGGTGCATTATCGTGGTGTAAAAACCAAGAATTGTCTTTCCACAATTCCGGCCTTTTTAGGCGGATAGCGTTACGCAAACGACGCATAACGTTCAAATAATATTCCTTGTTGACTGTTTGACCGGTTGGAAGAAATTCATAATGCACAACACCACGATAATCGAAGAAAACAGTCAACATGACCTTGAGTTTTGAGCGACTTTGGCGCGATTTTTTTGGTCTCGGCTCTTTTTTGGCACGATATTCGCTCGATTGATCGGTTGTTTCGGAGTCGTAAGCATAGATTCAAGTCTCATCGCCAGTTATAATGCGTTTCATGACACCCTGGTAGACGGAAAGCATCGTTTCACACACTTCAACGCGACGCCTTTTTTCCAAAAAATTCAATGTTTTCGGTACCAGTCGAGATTTGACGCGCTTGAGGCCCAAAACATCCTTCAAAATGGTATTGGCTGAGCCTTTGGATATGCCAACTTCATCAGCAAGGTCTCTAATTGTTAATCGATGGTTTTTCAACACCAAATCTTTGGTTTGTTGAACGTGAGCTTCGTCGGTTGAGGTTGATGGTCGCTCTGGACGCTCTTCGTCTTCGACACGTTCACGGCCGGCTTTGAACTCACTATACCACTTACAAACATTTTTTTTAGACATAGCCTCATCACCAAAGGCTTTCTGCACCATCCTCAATGTATCCGCAGCAGAAAATTGATTCCGTAAACAAAATTTAATGCAAATTCTTTGCTCAACAAATTTCGACATCGCAAAAAACGAAAAACTCACTTTTAGCAGCTCACAAAACGACATGTATCTCAAACACTCATGAATATTTTGACATGAAATTTGACATAAATGTGACTGACAGTACTACTAACCTAAAAAAAAAATAATTCTCCAAATCCTTCGACGTGCGCAGTTTAAATCCTTTTTTTTTTTTTTGGACACAGTAGTATATCATTCCCTGCAAGCCACCTGTCGCTTAAGGGGTTAGGGGTAGTCAGAATTCTGATCCGATAATTAGTTTTTGAGTTATTTGACAAATAACAAAGAGAGCTCGCGCACTTCAAAGCGTTAGTGTGAAACTTTAAACGCGATTTTCTCAAAACTATGTTTTTTGAAACGGTGGCAACTGTAACTCAAAACCGGAACAGGAAACACCAGCACACCTAATCCTAGATTGCACAGCAATCTGTGGAAAAAGGCTTAAGGCCCTGGATTCCGTTAAATCAGCAGGGATCACATCACCTCAGTAGCGCCCGGCAAACTACTGGAACTGTTCAGGCTGCTGGGGCTCTGGGAGGTCATGTGATATAGGAGATCCTAGGTCGCGGTGCAGAACCTCAATTAATATTTTATTCTATTCTAACACTAATTATACAGCTTTTAGAATACATAATAAACTCGGGCCTGATCAAAGGATTTTTTTTTCAAAAATTTCGATTTTTTAAGACCAATTAACTGTTGATTTACAAAAAAAAAGTTTCTGAGGCCTCCATTTTGTTAATTTTGAAAAAAACACAAGATCTCTTCGATCAGGCCCAGGATTGATCTCCAAGGACTTTATGATTGTCACGCAATTGACCTAAACTATAATTTTGGAAATTAAATTTTTGTTTTTTTAAATTTTCGTGACTTCAAATCAACACATTCTATAATAATGCCATATTACTAGTTTTGTAAAATAGCACAATTTAATAGCAAAAAAATACTGAAAATTCTCATTTTTTCGTGCCTCCGACTACCCCTAACCCCTTAAATCACTTGTTAATTACCCGATTGACAATTCTAACCGAAACTAATGAGTGCGTGCTTTCTTCCGCAAGAACCCAATGAGTGGCACGATGTGTATGAGTTAGTTTCCGTGCTAATTGTTTCAATAGATTGGAGTTTCGGTAGCCATAGTCTTTATATAGATGTTAAATATTTGATCCCTTTTATTAAAATCAATATTAAATCACTAAGCAGATCGCATAAACAAATTTTCTAGAAGAAAACAATTTTATATTTCTTAAATGTTAACACAATTATATACATATGTATGTATATGTGAGTATTATTTGTTTTTGGCTTAATTATTGGGGATTTAACTTAAAGAATTCATTTATATAGGGAATTTCGGTTGACTTTCTGACTATGACCGTAGAAATATATGTATAGGCAGTTATAACAACTTGTTCACACGTGCATACATACTATATATTGAAAAATTTGACAAATTGCTCCACCTGTTATTACAGATATTATTCATATTCATATAGTAGGTCTGTGAACATGGGTTTTATTGCATACATTTCTTACACAAAAATGTCATATTTTCCGTTAGAAATATTTGTAATTGACGTCATATGGTTGGAATGTTTCCGATAATTTGCGCAGTCTTTCAATTTTAATTATAAAAAAATATTCACACTTATGAGTATGAGCAGCTGAGAAAATATTTTTAGTATTATTTAGTCTTAAATATTATTGTATATAACGTGTGCACTTATAGTACATTTATTTCGAAAATAAATAATTTTTTTATGTTAACTTTGATGTTTAATTAAGTAAGAACTTTACTCTTTGCCAAACCTTACAAATTGTTCAATATATATTTTTATAAATCGAAATCATTTTTCGTAGTCGATAAACAACAACATGAATTATGATTATCATTTAAATTAATGTATACGCTTTTCGCTCTATATTTCAGGTCGGTGGCCACACACGTCTTCTACTGTTGAATCAATCGACTGTCATAAAGCCATTGAATTTGCGTGAATTGGACTTTTATCAAAACATTCCGCACGATGTACAGAAGTTTGTGCCCAAATACAAAGGTAAGCAGACGGCCACTTATTAGTTGTACACATACAAATATACGAAGATAGGACAAATAGAAAAGTAAGAACTAAAAAATGTTTATCGAAATTTGTTTTAAACTAGCTATCAGATTGCATTCATTTAAATCATTTAATGTTTTACATATAAAAATAAAAATAAATAACACCAAAGGGATAAGCAAACATTTTAATATAATTTAGTGAATTTATTATCGTTATGTAATGCATTTGAAACAAGGTTAGACTTAAATGTTTATTATATGTCAATGTTTAAAAATAATAACACAAAATAAAATAATTAAAATAAAATGCAAAGCAGTTAAAATTGTGCAATACCATAACGCGATAACAGTGAATTGTGCATAGTACAAGTATAAAATTGAATTGTTTATCATTATGTAGATTTGCATATACCATACACGTATGTTTGTCTGCTCGTGTAAACTCCTTTCAGCACCTCATGTCAAGTATCAATCACTGTCTACGACATCAAGTACAAATCGAACAATAAAATTGAAATCATTAACCAACCAGCTCTTCACTCATCTCTTCATCTCTGTGCGTGTTTTTTATGTTTCTCTATTCCTGTTTTTGTTTACTTTTAGCACTTTAAAGAAAACCAGGAGACATTTTGTAAATATGGCAGTTTAAAATCTAATTTTAACATGCATTCGAGTTATTAATTTATATTAGGCACATATTTCCAATTTCATAAGCTGTGATACGAGTAATATACTATATAAATAAAAATCTTATTATATTACACAAGAGAGTAATATACTAATAGTTAAAATTGCATTATATATAGGTTTTACTCTTATGTTGTGTAGTTAGCTAAATATGTATTATAAAAAATTGTAACCTACTATTATGGTGCAAACTAATAAAATAAAGACTTACATACAACAATAAAAAAAAATTTATAAAAAAAGTGACTTAGACAAATATTAAAAAAAATGTATTTGTTACCAAAAAAAAAATGAAAAAATGAAGCATAAACAAATAAAAAGAAAAAAAAAAAAACAATTTAAAAAAAAAAAATATGCAAAATGCATTAAAGACTTCTTTGTATTTAAGTAACAGCTTTTAGAGACATTTATTTTAACACTGAGAGAATACACAGGGTTTCAAGCTACACTAGTAAGCTTTTGATTATAATATGGATTGCTTTCTATCAAAATCTACGCCTATGTGTATCAAATGTGTATCAAATATGTATCAAAATTCTACACATGTAAAAACTAAGCGACAAAAAAGTGCATTTAAACACTAAGAGTTTTTACATCAATAATTAACACATGAACTAGCGAACGTCAACATTAAAAGCCGATGACTTTGAGTTGAGTTATCGACTGTGTGCACATTTGCTTACCGTCTGTACACACGTAAACTGCAAAATTTAAGTTCAGCAAGAAACCCTGTGTATTTACGCAATATTGTGAGTGAACATTTTTAATCTGTAAATCGTACAATTACAATTTTTAAATAATTGTTTATTAACAATAAGGATAAAATTGTTTTTGTATTCCTATTTACAGATCAAATATACATATGTTTGAACTGTATGCAAAAATGTCTGTAAAATAAATTACGTGATTCAAGTGAATTCAACTTTCCGTAGTAATGCATTATTAGATTTAGTAACAGTTATAAGTGCTTCAAGGGTAAGTGCAAATACAAGATAAACAAAATAAGAATAGAAAAAGTTATAGAAAAATGTTCAAGCATACCTTGAATTTTACGCGTATTAAAAATGGTTATACATATTTATCAAATAAAATAAAGTTACGGCAAAGAAGAGCAGAATTTTAAATTAAATGCAGTAAAATTTGTAATTACTATCTTAAAAACATATAGTATTATTAAAACTTCCAAGCACTATATTTGCCCTAGCTTTGTTAAAATAATTTTTAATAGGTTATATATATACAATATATTTACACTCTTATCATAGTTAACTATCTACTTTACTTCATTTAACTTTTCACAAACAAACATCTACTCACTGTATGATTATTAAAAATCCTTGTGTGCTTACAACTCTCACCACCAAATTTGTTAAAAAAACGAAATGACTGGCTGTGTGAGTCGGTTAGGGCACACGAGGATGTACGTTGAAATGATTTTTTTGGTCTGCTTTTACTTCCCGTACCTGTGTAGCCTCGTTGCATGGCTCGAAGATACGTAGAAAATGTGCGCGCCAGCAGAGAAATGAACATTGAAACAGTGCAGTGATATGTGCAAGCAATGATAGCGAGAGAGCGTTAAAGTGATTGAGAATGCGAGCGCGTGAATACATTTTTGGGGCTCATCTGGAACTACTGGGGGCTCGGGAAACTCGTTGTAGCGTAATATCCTCAATACCTGTTTTCTTTTTTTATCAAAGAGCAAACCAAAGTTGTTGTGTTTTTTTCTTTATTTATATATTATGATTCAGTGAAAGCATGTCGTCGTCGTCGTCGTCGTCGGCCGCGATTTGTTGTTATACAAGGCAACCTCTACACAAACAATAAAACAATGAATCTGAAAACTGAGGAACGCTTCCGCGCAACCCCCACAAACCGAAATCGAAATCGAAATGAAACTGATACTGAAACCAATGTGTGACATAAAAGCACATCGCTCCTCTTATCTATATATACAAATGTACATAACTCTGCATAGCGAAATCAGTCTGACTCTAATCGTGCTATTGCTTATTTTATGCAATAATTCGATGACTATGACGAAGACGAAGTCGACGGGTATATCACGATTTCACTACGGAAGGGTTTGTATAAAGATTTTATCCCGATCTTTAAAACGTTTATTAATACGTGTATCGATTTTAATTACAATGAAATTAGTATATAATAATAAACAATATAATACTTATTTTGTTTAGGTAAAGCAGAATTTTGTTAAATGAGAGATAAATATTTAAAATTTTGAAAAAAAAAATTCCAAGTTCATAATTATTTACATAATGATTTGTACACTGCGAACTCATTGGATTCCTTTACTTCTCCAACAGTTCTTTAAATCCATCTTCAAGAAATACCTGCGTATGTGGCATAACCCAGATGTCTTTTCAACCTATTTTTTTTCTTACTTTTATTGAATTTATTAGATAGGAGCACATATCCCTTCATAAAAAGCGCGCTGCAGTTTCCCATTTGTAGTTATAATTATTTTTAAATATAATTTAACTAAGTTCCGAGGGATTTTCACTCATTCTCATTTATTTACTTCCTAAATTAAAATCCTCTTGTACGATTCTAGAAATAAATACAATAAATGCTTCCAACAAGTTAACGAGTTAGAAACCTTAATAAGTGATTTAAATAGATATTAATAATAAAAATAAATAATATACAAATTTACATGAAAATTTCCTTAAAGAATAAAACGCGACGTTTGTGTAGATCACTTGTCGCTTGGTTTCAAATAATAATTGCGAAACATTTTATGTTGTTTTTTCGATTTTTTTTTTTTTTTTTTGAAAATAAAGTTAGATGCAAGTTAAATTTATACCTATTGTTTTATTTTTGATTTTTTTTTTGTTATAATAATTCATGTTAATGCTTTCGCGAAGAATTTTCAGATTTGAATTGTCTCGTTTTTTGTACTGGCGATAAAAATGTCTCTTTTAATATTTATCGAAACGTGAAATATCAAAAATAGCAATTCATCAAGAATTTTTTTCGTTAAAAAATTGTAAGAAAAATAATTATTTAATATCATCTGATAACCAGATAGTCAAGAAATGATTATTTTGCATATTATGTACATACATATACATATATATTCATTATTATTTTGTTTTGTCCCTAAAACGTTATTAATACACCCATGTGTATATTTAAATTACAAAAAATTAAAACATATAATTCTTCAACCCTCAATTTCACGCCATCACATTTGTGATAGTTGCTAGCTCGACATCTTTCTCTACTAAATACTAATAGAAAACAGATAAACATTAATCATTTGTATGAATATGAATTTAGTCCGTTTTTAGGTTAAGCGAAATTTTAAATATATATTTTTTTTAAATTTAATTGAATTACGTAATTCCTTCAAAAACAATGTTTCACAACTAATCATCAAATTCTCTCTATATACATATTTTTTGTAGGCGTGATGCAAGCGACCACAATGGGCGGTGCGAAATTGGAAAAACGGTACTCGCCGAGCTTCCGCGAGGAGCCGGTGCGTAAATTGAGCACCACAAAACGGAAACGAGATGATGTGCTAAGGTAGGTTATAATCTTCTTAAAAAAAAAAACAATTTTTTTGAATTGAAATTGAAATTTATTGAAAAACATTTTACATATTTATTTCTATATATTACACAAAACATCATCAAAACTATACATGTCAAATGACCCAACAAACAAATATGGCAATGAATTTTTGCTTTTATTTTAGATATAAAGAAATTACTTTCAATTAACATATGTTTGCGTGTGCGCGCGTTGCAAAAACAAAAAAAAATATACAGATTTGTGTACGTGATAGCAAACTCTCCATAGCGAGCTAACTTTTGCGGGTATGAATTGAAAAATAAAACATTATTTTTGTAAATAAATCTTTGTTTATAAATTACAAAATATGTTTTAACAAATTCTTGTGATAAATTCATAACGAAGACTAATTAAATAATGAAATTCGTATGAACCTATCCAAAGCACAAAACATGTTTCCATGTCCCCCTATATTTCTTTTAGGCCGCCATTAACGACGACCACCATCAACCAATACACATTGAGCAATATTATTGTTTGGTATAAAACCGTGTGTGTTCAGACTCAAGCACGCAGTCGTAATAAAACAAAAAATAAGGTAACAAGCCAAACAAATCGCCGCCCCCCAGTGAAATAAATGAGCGAGCAAGCAAACGAACAAACGTGCGCCTGTTTGGACGCCTTTAACTCGCTGCTGCCCCCATCCCCACAAAACACTGGAGCCGCACTGCAGCGCACCGCACATAGCCACTCGACTCCTTGCCAGCCAGTAGCGAAACGCCGACCGAATAGCCGCTAACGCAAAGCATGGCCGAGCGCTGCTGTTGACGATGAGCTGGGAGCCTAGAGCGGAATACAAGGCAGCGATCTGTAATGCCTCCATTATCGACACACAAACTCGTTGCATAGAAATGTATACAATGTATTACAAGTCATATTCTATCGTACTTTATAAGTGCATTATTAGATTTATAGAGTTAGAGTTGTTATCTTAGGTAGGCAGATTGTCATTTTGTAGTTATAATAATTTGTATAGGTAGAAATTAAAGCATCTTCTTTCACATTTGTTTATTCAACCATATGTAATATTTATTTACTAATTATTAAAATCTGTATAGTATATTTAAAAAATAAAAAAAATTAAACAAAACAACAACGTATTTGTTTATGCAATTTTTAATGCCTACAAGGTTTATTTTTCTTCTTTTCTCTTACAGGATGAAAGTTCATAAGAATGGAAATGCTGCCGATGTTATAAAAAGTATTTCGCAATTAGACAACACAAATAAGCAATGTTAGTATCCATAGAAGCAATTGATGTGGCCACATGCGACCAAATAACCAACCAAACATTCAACAACACTAATTTTTTGTCAACAAAATTTTCATATTTCACATGTCATGCAATTTTAAATGCATTCAATAGCCACAAGTCTAACTTCAAAGTTAATATTCGTATGCCATCAATTTAACGGAACTCGTATTTTATTAACGTCATTAAAATATTCTGTACAAATTCATGATTTCATTAGATTCATATTCGGATTAAAGTGATGTTTTGGTTATATCTCAACTCTCGTTGTAGGACGAACTACCTTTCAAACCATTATAATGTACTATGTATTACTCACAGACTCGGAATTCTCAGGGGAACCGGGTTCTCTGCAACAATGTTTTGCAGATTTTTTCTACAATAATCCATTACAATCAGCCCCAAGACGCGGTTTTCTCCCTACGGTCCTGTATATATAGTATAGGAGTATAATGCATTGAATGCTTGCCAAACGCTGGTCGCTCTGTAACATCTGTTTAATTTGATTCATGTTCAATTTTAGATTGATACAACATATTTGTTAACAATTTTTAATAACCTCTAAATTAATATTGTGACATTTTACAAAATTGGGAAGTTTTTACATCGCCGCTAAGCACACCTTGTTAGAGTTGTGTTTTTCGATTTTGGCATGTGATTTTTTATTTTAACTTACTTTATTAATATATAATTTTGAACAACTGATTTAATTTTTTGAGTTAGGGGAATCAAATAGTTGAAGCAGTTAACTAATAATAATTCATAACCATTAGATCATCTGTCGTCATTGCGTTGTATGTTTTTGTGTTGACTAGGTAAATAGGCCGAGTTTTTTCTTCTCGTTTTGATGGCCACCAAATGGATAGCTAATGGATTTGGAAGGAAGGATTGGAGGAAGATTTCTTCATATAAATGAATAAAGAATATTTATAAAAACTTCAGGTTTCCTTTAATGGCGATTTGAAGTATGATCAATTGATCATTATATTTACTTCATCCTAATTCTAATTTTTAATTTTTCGAATATTGCAAAACAATCCGTTGCGATTACGCAGACCCGGTGTTCTCCTCTTGTCTTCCACGTTTCTAGATTATTTTTCGTACAGAAAGGGTTCTCATTTCGACAGCGCCGTTTGCGATGTTTTATCGATGCTAAATCACGGTTTCCACGCCAGACAGATTCCTAATATTCGAATGTCTTCGCTCAGCCACAGTATTCGCAAGATACGAACTGAAAAATCCGTTGCGAGGAACGCGCCATGAGTGCTTTAATCCAAGCATAAAAATCGTCAAATAGATTTTTTGCGTCGTAAACAAAGAGCGGTCAATTAGTGTATGTCATATAGAGATAAAATTTCACTCGGACATGAAGAAGGTTCTGCCATTGGAAGAAAATGTTTTTACCTAAAACCAAAGGCTAGTCAAGTTCGATTTTGGGAGTAATTTTTAAGTTGATTTGTTGTGTTATTATATATAAGGGTCTTTGCTGTTCTCTGATATTCACCAATCAGTAAGTCTTCTACATTTGCAACTAGGTTTGCTGACATGTGATGGCAATGTGATTTTTACAAGCAATCGATTGACGAAGTACACGTGAAAGATCTAAAAATAAAAACAGTGTACTGATATGCATTTACTTACATACATGCATACCATAATACGTGACTATCAAAGGCTCATAGTCTTTCCGCTTAGCTCAGCGTAATTTGACACAATGACGCTTACTGGGCATTTTAACAGCGTTTGTGAAAAATTAGCTTTTGAGTTGACCAGCGAACATAAGAAGGAACTGACAGTATTTTTCCTTTCTATTTCAATTGTATACTATGTATGTACATACATACATATGTATATAGAATTTGTTTATTTATTTATTTCATATGCCGATCAAAAGATAATGCATACATATGGTTTACAAATGGAATTCACAGCTGTGTTTGAACATCCATCTGCCCTCTGCTCATTTACTGCATACATTCTGTTTCTAATGAAAACCATGTGTCTGGAATTTCTATATAATAAAATATATAAATATATAATTTTTAATGTAATAAATTTATTAACCATTTTCATTATTTTTCCAAACATAAATCTCTTTGCAGATTTCCTTATGCTCGAGAATATCACTTCGCAATTTCGTAGTCCATGTATTTTGGATTTGAAAATGGGCACACGTCAGCATGGTGATGATGCCTCGGCGGAGAAGCGCTGCAAACAAATGGCCAAGTGTGCGGCTAGCACATCGGCATCGTTGGGTGTACGCCTTTGTGGCATGCAGACCTACCAAGCGCATATCGATCAATATGCCAAGCGCGACAAATATTGGGGACGCGAGTTGGATGAGAGTGGCTTCAAGCAGGCTTTGCATGACTTTTTCTACAATGGCTATCGATTGCGTACACGCGTTATCAAGAAAATTGTACAGCGCTTGCTACAATTGCGTCGTGTTATCGAAAAACAATCCAGTTACCGGTTCTACTCGTGGTGAGTGTGGGGAACGGACTTCTATTTTATTATTTAGTATTTTTACTAAACTTTATGCTTCTCATTTCTAGTTCACTACTCATTGTTTATGAGGGCTATGAGGAAAATCCACAGGCTCATCCCATGGATGTTGAGGAGTGGCTTACACCTACCACGCCGAAGTCAGCTACAAAGTCCGCTACTTTCGACTATCATCTTGATAACAGTATTGATGATGATGACATCGACGATGACGATGAAGATGTAGTGGATGCCGATGATGACACTGCCGGTCATGATGGTGGTGATGAGCTGGAGCCACACGAAACAGAGGATGATGACCTGCATATGGTTGCAGCGGATAGCGGTAATGCGTCGGCGACCAATAGCAGCACCGGCGGTGATCCATGCTGTTATGATGCTGATGCCTCGAATGATTCTACGAACGCAGCCGGTCTGAATCTCCCTGCCACACGTCGCAAACGCGGTTTGACAGAGGCAACTCTGGAGAGATCGCGTGGCTTCGCAGATGTAGTAACACCAGTGCGCGGCTATGATGAGGACTCAGCTGCATCAGCCACAGGTGCCAATACTGTAAACGATGCAGTATCCATGCCACCACCATCAATAGCAGGATTAAGTACAGATAGCAATAATGCTGCGAGCACCGGTGGCAGTAACACTAATCCGCCATTCATTCCAATCTCCGAAGAAACAGTATTCCTTGATCCGGAGCCGCCAATGCCAAGCGTTTCGACATCTTCACCGCACTCGGGCGATTCTTGGATGAATTATAGCAGCAATAGCAGTGATGATTTCTCTGGACTTTCTGAGCAAATCAAAGCGGTCACCAGCGGTCGCCAAACGGGCGATAACAGTTCGGACGAGGCCAGCTCTGATTATGATAGCAGCATAATTGGTCAAACAGAGGTGATGCTGAAGCGTTACAAATCTCAGCAAGAATCCTTCGATATTTCGCCTTTGACGCAAACGGCCGAAATGCCGCTTATGTCAACAACAACAACGGCGCGTTTACCGCACACGCTCGCCTCATCTGCGTGCTCTACACCACCGCTGCCGCCGGGAAGTGTTGGAAAACTATCTGCATCCGTTGCCAACTCTTCCCCTACCTCCTCGACTGCGTCCTCGCTGAAATCAGTGCGCGGTGCAGTTAAACGTCTGCGTTGCAAAGACGCCGACGATGAGGATGAAGTGACAGCCAGCGATAATAAAAAGGACGCTATATCGACGTCTTCGCAAGCGAAAAAATCAACAACAACACTGAGTCTAAGCAGCGTAGTTACGGGCGCAGGGAGCAGCAGCAGTGCTGCACCAGTGTCGTCTACACCGACGTCGGTCAACGCATCGCCGGTGAAAACGCCGCTCATGACGCCGACCTCAACAACATCCGGCACGGAGAGCACAGTAGATAAAATCAAGAACACACTGCTCGCTGGCATACAGGAGATACACAATACGAGCAGGAGCAACAACCACAACAACAATGTAAGCAAAAAGAAGGCCACAGCGACGCGGCTAACTTTACAACATGCCTCCAAATCCCTGGATATCGCAGGCTGTCAAGCATCCGCAACTACCGAAGATGCACGATGCCTTGTAGATGTGCGTCTCATTGACTTTGCGCACACGGCATTCGTGCCGCGCAACGGTGGCGGATTGCTGCAGCAGGCAACCTCCAGCACACCCGTACATCATGGACCAGATGGTGGTTTTCTAACGGGACTAGACAGCTTAAATCGCTTACTCAACGATATTCTTACCGAAGAGGTCTGCGTATAAGCGTGCTGTGCACGCATAAAACTGCGTGCAACATTCAATTGGTGTATGTGCCGATTTGCACCTCCACATGCTGAAAAAGTGCAAGCTAAACGCCAGAAGTTTGAAAAACGCTTCGAGCGCAGACCTTACGCGTATTTATTTCACACACTGAAATACAAATCCACCAACAATTACAAATACAACGTAGAGGTATACAAGCGGCAACACCGCAACCAGCCTAGACAAAACTAGCCCTCCACAAGCCCCCACCATTGCACAATTGACTGAGTATGCGGCGTGAATGGAAATTTTTGGAAAAACAAAAACAGCGAAACGTGTGTGATCGCCTGATGGGAGCGTTTGAACAACTAAATTTAAGTGTAAAATAGAAATTAATAACTACAAATGATCGGAGAAATGTTTATGGAGTAATTGGAATCTGAGAACCGTGCAACCGAGAGAGAAATAGAGTGAAAGCGAGTGAAAATTGAAGTGACGCGCACAGCGTTTGGCAGCAATACATACACGTAATTAAGCTTTTTTAAATTAACTATTTTAAAGTGCTATTGGCGTTGGGGCATGTTATGAGGGCAACTAAACAAAATTCGTAAAAAATTCGAAAACATAATTTAAAAAAAAATAAATAAATAAATTGTTTGTAAAATGGCTACTTATTGACCACGTTAAAATTTTTATAAAATCACATTAACAAAAAAACAATAATAATAGCTACAAGAAGAGATTATAAACGTATAATTGGAAGTGTTTTAAGCAAAAATTAAAAACGAAATACATATATATCTGAAAAATTAAAATTTTTAATAACCAAATTTTTACCATTTGCACTAAAAGATATGCAATATAACAACATTAAAATAAATACAACATAAATACATACATACATACATATTCATATTCAATGTCAACCTGTTAAAAGTTTCAAAATCCAAACATTGACTAAGGCAATTAATCGGCAAAATTAAATACTTGCAAAAATTAGCGCTGCAATGAAATTTACTGTCGGCTGAACTTATACAAACTTATTTTGCGCAGCGTAAATTATTAATGCAGAATTGATAGAATATGAAATGAAATTGGATTTCGTAAAAAGAGGAGTTTTTCATTATGAACCTTTGTACATTGAGCATTGTTTCGTTAGCGATGATTTCGCTAAACTGAAATTGCAGTTAACTGTCAAAATGTACCATGTCATTTGATTAACTAACAACAGGCAATGATTGTTGTCAACAACCAATAGTGAAGTAACACACCTTGCACAATAAATGTCTTCCTCTGCAAATTGGAAATGATGTAAAATGATCAAAAAATTAAAAAAATTGTTGTATCCTGTTTTCAATGGTACACAAGAAAGTGAGATATTGTGCATAATTAAGAACTTTGAGCATTACTTAGTGCAGTAATTGTGTTTTTTTTTTAAATCAGTTGCTGATCGAAACTTGGATCAGCACTTCACGCATAAATATTTTTGCATTACAAAAATGATATGTAAAAGTAAAACGTGAATGTTCAGGTATAAAAAATATATCTCTGCTGAGCATAAAGGCATAATAACATAAATTCAAATACATAATAAATAGTGGGTACTAAGTTTACTTGAAATTATTATTATATGTATATTTTTAATTTTAAAACCGAAAATTCAACAATTGAAGAAGTTTCTAAATTATCACTGCGTTTTTTTTTACTATGCCGCCTCTCATATGCAGAACCGAAATCTTAATAAACATAAAAAAATAATTAATATATAATATCTCATAAAATAAATGCTTAAATGAAAAAATTTTGAGGTTAAAAAAATTAAACTCAATAGATATCCATTTTAGAAGGTTCCACGTTCAGACGAAGCTTTCAAAAATTGTGATCAACAAATGAACAGATAAAACATTTAAATGAAATATGAATAAAATTATATATAAAAATAAAATATGCCTACAAAATTAAATGAAAAAAAAATGTATAACATGATAATATGTTCAGATTTAAAATTTAATTGAAAACCAACTGAAATATAACAAAAACAAATGAATCAACAAACAAACTGAACCTATAATAATAATTAATTGATAATAGTTAATATAATATTAATTTTTAATACATGAATGGTTTATAATAAAATAAATGAAATAAATCATGCTATATATGCATATAAAATACATAACAATAAAAACAAAAAAAAATAAACAGCTGAAATATTAAATATTCACTAAACAAAGTTTAGGGATGTTTCCTGCTTTTTTTTTAGTTAATTTTGGTAAAGACCGATCTCAATTTGAAAAATGTTCATTGCGCTATTATATAGCCGAATAAAAGAATTTCGAAAAATTAATTATAAATGTTTAAAAGTAATAAAAGTATTTTTTTTTTTTTTAATAGTTTTTCTTTTGACGCAAACATCCCTTAAACTTTAGAAATAAAACCAATAAAAAGGAAACGAAATATTCACAAAAATAAACACCTTTGCATAGTCCTCATTATAACAACAAAACAAAATTAAAAAATGCCAAGTTTAAAAAAATCACTTTATTTTATAAGATTTTAAACTTGCTGTTTGTTAATAAACAATGTGAAGTGTAATTTATTTTTTACAGCTAATTGTATGACAAATTTTACTAAAAGCAAAGATATAATTTTAAAGCAAACTTCGTAAGGTTTACCATTAAGCATTCAAAGCGCAACACAGTATTTTTGCTTACAACCCCAAAAATTAAAAAAAAAAGAGTAGTAATAAATAATACATGATTAGTTGTATAAATATAGGCGTACAGGCAACAGCTAACGCCGATTAAACAACCTTATTGTGATTTTTGTTTGAAATAAAGTGTGAGCAAATTAAATTAATACAAAAAATTAAAAATTAGATAATGCGGTTGCATTTATAAATTTTGGTTTTAAGAGCTAGTAATGTAATTGCATAATTGTTTAAAAGTAATGTATTTATAAGAAAAACGTTAACAAAAAAGTAATTTAAGTAAAAATAATAATTATTTTTTAAAGTACTTGTACAACTTGAATAAAAAATATGTGAAATTAAACAAATAAAATTTAAAAAGAAAAATAAACATGTTATTTGAACGAATACGTAGACAGTTTTCTTAGCCAAAACTTGTAAAAGCAACAGCATTGATCTTACCAAAAAAAAAACTGATAATAAAATTAAAAAAAAAAATTAAATTGACAGTTTCCTTACAAAATATAACTTTATAAAAGTAATATCTAGAATTTATATGCCACATTAAAAATATATTATTAAAATAAGTTCATTATAAATCGCTATAAATAAAAAAGAAAAATAAATAAAACATAAAGTATTCAAAAAATTATTACAAAAAAATCTGCAAAACAATTTATGAAAAAATACAAAAAGTATGCCACACTCTTATAATGTAATTTATAATAATTATACACATTAACAATGCTAACACACTACTGTTGTTAAAATACTTAAGTTAAAAGCTGCATTAATATTCGTATAAAATTACTATATTATTACTATAAAACAATTTTAGCGGTTAGTTATAGGCATGTGGCTTTGTGCGAATGGAAAAAATTCAAATGGTCTATTGGAAAATTTAGAATTTGTTCAAACATTTTTTACGCAAACTACAAATTTATATTGTTTAACTACTCTAAACAAAAATGTTAATTTAGTTTTTCGAATTTCAAATTTCGTTCTATGTTAATTAACATACTATGTTAATTAAAAACTTTGTGTCAAAACATCAATTGGGGATTACATAGTTTTGTTTTTGTTTGTTATGTTTTTTCATGAGTGTGAAGTAATGCATGAACTAATGTTTGAGAAGAATAAAGTGCGTATTTTATAACTGTAAAATTGTGGATATTGTTACAACAAATGCTAATAACAAAATTGGATTTCTATTATATAGATATTTGTTCATTATAATATAAATATAACGCGCAGCATTGTTTGAAACCACACAACATACAAAATATGAAGTAACTAAATTAAATTATGTTTAATAGGTTTTAATTGGAGGATTACATACTTTAAAAATTTCACACACACATACACACACAAATCACATTACACAATATAATTGTGGTTTTACTATTTTCAATTTATTTTTACTTTATTAATAAGATTCAGTTTCAAAATATTTAAAAAATTTTACACATCCATACATCTATACTATACCTACATAAACTTGTATATCTATATTAGAAACTTATAATATTATTGATTATAATTACAAATGCAATAAATATATTATAAAAATGCAAAAAAAAATATTCTAGAATTACTTGAATAAATAAAGGTATAAACATATATATTACAAATGATGTTGTTTTATTTGCAAAAGGGATTTCATGAAAAAGATATGATCACAGAAAATGTCTATATGCAAACTTTACTGACATTGTATGTTGCAAATTATTTGAGTCACAATAATAGGAAATTTGTTTTCAGTTTGCACAAACTTCAATGTCAATTCTGTCACAATTGTAATTTCCAGCAGGGAAACACTGCTCAAAACAGCAGTGATGCCACAATGTATACATTGTTACTAAATCAGTAGCAGCCAGAGAGCGGAATAATAATATTTTTGTATATTTGCGACTATAATCAGAGAACGTATATGCAGTGAGCATATATATATTTTGTTTTCTGTTATAAGCTCACAATTTATTGGTTGGCTATTAATTTTCATACATAAATATATAAAATAAAATTAACAATGTTGACACAACTGAAGGATGATTTTTCCAATATGTAAAAATATGGCAACGCCAACAACAGCTGATTTTCAGTTGTCAAAATTTGACAAACAATATTTTGTGCTGTTTTGCTGCTACCACCGATAACCAATTGGAGAAAAGGTTTGTGCAACTTTAAGACTTTTTAGTTATTTTAAAAAGCGAGTTTGCATTTTAAAGTATCAACGAGGTATGCCACGAAGTGACAATTATAAAAATATAGAACAGTATGCAAATGTTTTCATGTTATTGACAAACGCAAATAGCTAGTAAAATTATATAACCTTGCTGTCAATATTGTGCGAACCCGCGATATTTTAA
This sequence comes from Bactrocera zonata, assembly GCA_037783105.1. Classification (NCBI taxonomy): domain Eukaryota; kingdom Metazoa; phylum Arthropoda; class Insecta; order Diptera; family Tephritidae; genus Bactrocera; species Bactrocera zonata. The sequence continues at coordinate 283,665 of JBAWJQ010005995.1, read as the reverse complement.
TAAAATTTCATTTAGAATTTAGCTACAGATGTTTTCATAATATATCTCCCGTTGTAGCAATAAACAATCATGGGCGGACACGGACACGGTGAACCTTACAAAGTGCCACATCCATCAATTTACAAAGTGGAAAATATTCCCAAGTTACGCGAAGTGCAAGAAGCGTTAGCTCGTCAAGGTTTAAAGGATCCATGGTTGCGGTAAGTTTTAGCTAAGAATACAAATAATAGTATCTAACTCTACTCTAATTTTAGGAATGAAGTGTGGCGTTATGAACCCAGCAAAATGGGCACACATGCTAGCCGTGCACGCGCTTTCTTCCTTCGTGGTCTACTGTGGGGCTCAATTGCTGCTGCCGTGCACATTGGTTGCGAATATGCTTTTAGTTCGAAAGATGATCACGGTCATGGACATGGTGATGGTGAACACTCAGAAGGTGGCCATCATTAAACACTGCTTTGCATAGAACATTTGTCTTTATTGCTAATTTTAAATAAATTAAATAAAAGCAAACAAATACCGAATTTGTTTGTCATTATCCCTTGTTGCACAAGGGTGGCATGTTAATCAAGTACCAAATACAGCGTTTAGGATACTTAAAAGGTTGTGTTTTGTTTTATTTTGGTTTCTGTCTTCTAATCACTGAAATGCATCGGTTTCAAAATTTAATTACTAATTCTATTTGGGAAATTAGTTGTGATCCTATTTATATGATAAAGTGTACAATTTAAGCAATACGAGGTTTGAGTTCGTCGTAACAAGAACGGAGGAAGATTTGTGGTTTTTTGCCTGGATTGAAGTATTCATGGCCCTGTAAACCAAATGAGTTATAGAATAAGGAAAACTACCACTTAATAAAATTTGTAATTACCTTTGACCAATCATAGCCAACCGCATAAGCGAATATTTGTCCATTGTTATTGAAAGCACACTTTGTAATCGATTGATCCATTGTCTCTGAAGATTTAAGTTTTGTACGCGCATCTTTATCCCAGAAGCTGAAAGTGCCATCTGAACCCACAGTTACTAAAGTACCATGCACTGGATGAAAGGCTATATCATTCACAGCATAAATGTCCTGATAACCGGCAGTACCAGTTGTGCGATGGCACTTGAAGGTGAAATTATCTTTTGGATTCACTGGATTTACATACTGAATTGCAACACGACCTTCAATACTACCAAGCGCATATCCTTCAATTAACATAAGCAATGTTTAAAATGAGGTTGCGCACTTTAAATATACATGTTTACCTGTCGGTGCCTTTTTCTTATCTCTAAAAATTGATATTGTTCTATGTTGATATTTCAACGGACTGTCTTGTCGTTTAAACTCAGTCGGTGTGTTTTCCAGTGAATAAACAATTAGACCCCGATTAGCAGTACCAACAACAGCCATTGGATAATCTACATCAGCACAGTAACAGCGTTCCGGCAAGTTAATTGCCATTAGTGGATTGGGTGTACGAGTATCCCAAAACTGAAACGAAATTCCAAACATAAATAGATGTTAACAATGTCTAAAAAGAGCGCGTTTGAATTAAATACCTTTAAAGTTTTATCCCACGAACCAGTCATTAAACAACTATAATTCGAACCTTTTATCCAGTGGCATGTCTTCACGGGCGCATCATGTGCCGCCACCTGTACTACTTGGTCAGAGGCTAAATCCCACATTTTTACTTGTTTGTCACAGGATGCCATGTAAACTTTTGTGCCATCGTCGGACCAACATACATCTAACACTGGTCCTCCCATTGTTTTCATTGACTTTGGAACAGTTTTACCCGTTTGCTCCACCTCCCAACAACGTACACTGCTATCCCAGCTACCAGCTATGAGAAAGTTTTGCGGTATCGTGCTGGGACTAAATTCCAATGCAGATACGGAATCATCTGGTGGCATTGTTACTTCGAAATCATTCATACGATTTGTAGAAGGTGCGGCGGTGGTTGCACCAAGAGTTTGCTGACCGAACATATCGTGTTTCTTACTGAAAACAAATTGGCGGCAACAAATTGATTTAGACGTTCAGCCGTCAACTGCTTCAATCCTCCAACTGCTGTATATATTAATATCTTTATTGAACGAGGTCTAACTCTATTGTTACTATTACTAATTAGATATAAATTCAACCGATAATTAGAAAATTGGTAGAAAATCGCAATGTTTCGAAATTCAATAAAAAAAACCACGCACAGTGGATTGTTGCCGGCTGTCAAAAGTAGAGTATTACCAGACTTGTTAATTGAATCAATTTTAAACTGCTTTAATCATTAATTAAAAAATGTAATGAGTAGAATATTATTTGCAATTTATAAGGTGACAATTTTTCGTTCACTTAATGAGGGTTGTTACATAGCGCAACTTAAATTAAAGTATTTAAAAAGTTCAACTTTTTCTTTGCACACATAGCTATTGTACATACCTACATAAGTATTATGACATTTCATTTTTTATGACATTCCGAAAATCGGCATGAAAGCAAGTGTTTTTTGGCAAATGCAGCATATTGTCACGAATCCTATTCAAATTAAATAATAAGCATTAAGAATTTGTGGTAGCAAGGTATTATATATAGTTTCAAATGTATATCATTGTATAAACAATTATTTCTGCAGTGACTTACTTATTAGCTGTATATCTATATTTGCATTCAACATTCGTAATCAAGTCAAAGTGTGCTCTTGACAATGTTGCGTACCTTTGTAACTACCGCTGGACGACTATCACAACAACACCATCAATCATTGTTGCTCAGGAATGGGCGTCAGTTAATACAGCAAAGCCGCACCAAAGCATCGACACCTATGAATACAATAATAATGTTTGTGCCGCAACAGGAGGCGTGGATCGTGGAGCGTATGGGTCGTTTTCATAGAATTATGGAACCCGGTCTTAATATACTGGTGCCCTTTATTGATAAAATTAAGTATGTTCAAAGTCTGAAGGAAATAGCAATAGATGTGCCCAAACAGAGTGCCATCACTTCGGACAATGTGACATTGAGCATAGATGGCGTTTTGTACTTGCGAATCATTGATCCTTATCGCGCTTCATATGGTGTTGAAGATCCAGAATTTGCGATAACACAACTCGCTCAAACCACTATGCGTTCCGAGTTGGGTAAGATGTCACTGGATAAGGTCTTTCGTGAGCGTGAATCTCTCAATGTAAGCATAGTGGACTCGATTAACAAAGCAAGTGAGGCTTGGGGTATTGCATGCTTACGTTACGAAATTCGTGATATTCGTTTGCCTTCACGTGTGCATGAAGCTATGCAAATGCAGGTCGAAGCAGAACGACGTAAGCGTGCTGCTATTTTGGAGTCAGAAGGTAGTCGCGAGGCCGAAATTAATATTGCTGAAGGTAAACGAAAATCACGTATACTTGCCTCCGAAGCTGAACGACAGGAACAAATAAATAAAGCGAGCGGTGAAGCGGCTGCTATGCTAGCTGTTGCCGATGCACGTGCTCGTGGACTACAGACTGTTGCTAAAGCATTACAAGATTTAGATGGCAAAAATGCTGCCTCCCTCACTTTAGCCGAGCAATATATTGATGCGTTTAGAAATTTAGCGAAAACAAATAACACACTCATACTGCCATCGAATCCTAGCGATGTAACAGCACTCGTCACACAAGCTTTAAGTGTTTATCAAACGATTTCAAATAATAACATTGGAAATGTAAAGAATTTACGTAGTGTAGATGGTATTGTGGAGAATAGTATTGATGAGAGTAAATGTAAACAGGATAAAAAAATGGAAATTGAATAACTTGCGAAACGATAAAGTGAACTATGAATTGGAATAAAATTGCAATTTATAAGTCATATTGTTACATGCATTTGTTTTCCTTTGGTTGCAATTCAAATAAATTCCTTTATATTTATTTGAATATAATTAAGTAAAAATGAAGTTTGGATTATGGAATTATTTAAAAAATAATAATTTTGTTTTATTCCTCGGATTGAAACTGTAAACTTTAACTGTTAAAAAGGTATTTAATAAGTTATAACTGTACCTCAGCAATGTATCTTCCAATTGGATTCCATAGGTAAACGCATTTAAGGCACTGTGCGGGTAATCGCATATTTTTAAATTGGCACTTTTTTCTTAACGGAACTGTAGTTTAGGTTTGTGTCTTCGCTAAATGTGTTGAATAAAAATCGAGTGTTCATTGCATTTACAGTTCATTCGTTATGTTAAAGTAACGTAACGACGTTAATGATTTGCTCATTACTGTTACTTTATTTTACTTTAAGATTTATTTGTAAAGTAAAGAATTTCACTAAAATCAGGGGAATTTGCATACGAACTTTATAGGGACGCACAGTATCTGTAGTTAGGACAATTATTTAACAAAATAAGCTTATTGTAAGAATATAAGGATAAGCGTTAATTATTTCACTTTAACTCTGACTGATGAGTAATATTCATATATGTACATAGATATTTCAAAAAATTTTAAAGAAGTTGGTTTGGCAATTTAACATACTCAAATTACCTCTAGCTGTTAGAATGTACGTGAGTTTATTACCTTAATTTCAAGCACAAAAATATCAAATTATTTAAACGTCCAATTAAAATGAAATTAGCGTCTCGTGCTTTTAAGTAATTTTGCAAATTCGTCAGATTTATTCACCATTTTGGTAGTGCAATGAACTTGTGAAGGTCGAAATACTACTAATCTTAACTACATAATTTTTATAATGCTATTTATGTGGCAAGAATATAAAATTTCAAAATAAATGTTAAAAATTTGCAGTCCTGTTATTTTGCGCATACATATGTGAGTGATTGCATATATGTAAGTATATTTGAATATATGGTACAATTATTTAGCTTCACATATGGTTATGTATGTAAGTATGTACATATGTATGTCTCCATGTGCAAGTCAGGCAAAATTCGATGCCAATTTATCATCAATAATAAATAATCAAACGTTTCAAATAAATATAAGCTTTAACATAAATATATACCATATACACACAGATATACATACATTAGTTCACACGATTGCTACGCTTAGCGAATTCGCAAACAAAATAGAAACACAAATAAATAAGTTTAAAAATAAAGAAAAAATTATTTTAAAATTTAAATTATACAAAGGCCAATTAGCACTATTATACATGTGCCAATATTTACATAGGTGTGTGTACATATATACATACAATTTATAATACATGTATGCATTAACATAAGTTCGCTTTCGCTCGTCATTTTTGAGTACGTATGTACTCGTACATATGTACATACATATGTTCATATCTAAAATAAATAAAGGCAACAAAATGAAAATCCCCGAAATTTTTAAATGGCAACCGAGTTTTGTGACCTCGTCGAAGCACAGTGGGTCGAATTCCGTTATTAAATTTTGATATGGTGCAATAACTCATTTCAAGATCTAGTTTAAATTTCTAGAAAAACATAATCTATTAAAGAGAAATCTTGGAATATAAATTTTCTACCAATGAAGAACTCAAAAAAATATGTATTAATGTATGTACATATGTATCTTCAGTTGACAAAAAAAATTAGAGTGACCGCATGAACATATCGCATATTTCAATTTTCAGTAAGAAAATTTTTTTTTTTGTCACAAAATTTTTTAATCATGCTTCCACATGTTTTCATAATTCATATATATTACTACTATATAAACATATTTTAAATAAAATGTAAAGCTATTTCTACATAAAAATAGGATTTTTGTCATATGTAGTATGTAAAATTATACATATTTTAAATTGAAATAACTTCAAACCATCATAGCATAGTAAATTAAACAAATATGGGTAGATAGTAACAATTAATTAATATAAAATAATAATAATTAATATAAAATAATAATAATAAAAAATAAGAAGATATATAGATTTCATGATATTCTGACAAAGTTCAATCCTTCCAAATATTCTTCCACTAACTGCCACAAATCTCTCGAATTGGTTGGTTTTCATTGGTAAAACTTTTTTCATATCGGCCCTGAGATTTCTTATTGGACAGTGGCCAGCAGACTGAACAGACTGAGCCATAACCGCACCTCCTCACTCTACACCACATCTTTGCGCACTTATGTACTGGTATGTTCAAAATCTTTATGTTGTTGCTATGCCTATATAAATGTTATATTCCAACAGGCGTGTGCACACATCTCCGAAGTCGGTTCTCTACTCACTGCCGATCCAATGAATAAATAAACGAGAACTACTTCTAATTACTGCAAGGTTATGGAACTCTATTTAATTTTACTAATTTTGCGAATATTTTTAGATAATAGATCGTCCGTCCCATCCTTTTAACATTTACTACGTCTTGGATTATTATGACCTATTAAAACTCACCTAATTTTCGCAACTTATATATTTAGGGTTTTCACAAGTCTCATAAAGTTATAAGTTACTAGCAGCCCGTCCCGGCATCGCACGGGGTAGACAATTATTTATTTTTGGAAATTTGGATATAAAACACTTTTTTTCACCAATATTTTTATTTGTATTCAAAAAAATCCCACAGTTATATTTGTTCTTTGATGCCCGCCACTTAGGGCACTTTTGAAAAATTAAAAAATAAAAATAATAATAATCAAAAAATTAAAATAACTGTAAAATGAATTCAGTCGTTTTACGTATAAGTAAATAATAAATTATTAAATAACTATATTAAATGATAATAATAATAATATTCTTTAAAAATTATCGTATAAAAATATTATAAGTAAAAGTAATAATTTCGAAAAAATAAAAAAAAAAATATAAAAAAAATACTAATTATGGAAAATTAAAAAATAAAAATAATAATAATCAAAAAATTAAAATAACAGTAATAATTAATGAATTCAGTCGTTTTACATATATTTTTGCTACTGCACGTGCTCAATTCTGCTAAATAGCAGCGACAACGTCGAATTCCTTACTTTGATTCTATCGGCTCTGTTAGCCGCCAAATCGAACATCATACAGAATTCAATTTGCACCTTCTCTATACTTTACATTCTCTGGCCCGGCGCACTTTTCAGAATGCATCGCCAACAACGGCCACGGCGCAATGGCGGTTTTGTTTACTTTTTGAATTTTTTAATTATTTTATAGGTAGTTAAATGGTCTTTACCATAAAATAATTTATTTAGATAAGGATTAATATAAACACATAAATAGCATGGTTTGAATTTGGTTAGCATTTTCATTAATGTTTAAAACGAAAAAAGTTGTTGTAGTGACATAACTACAATAGATGGACATATGCTACCGCGGAGTTTTTTGTAGACATTATGATGTTCTTCAATACTGTTGTACATTATTTTGTTCGATCGCTAACAGTTTCGGCAGCGCATTCGACGAAAGACATTTTAAGACTCATTTTTCTACTCCTTCTGTTACATTGTTCAAATTTTACCAAGGATCCCTAATTTGTTTTCAAAATGAAATGTAACCTATGACAAATTGGAAGAATGTAGCATTCTACTGGTGAAAGGATTTTTTAAATCGGCCCAGTACTTTTAAGGCCTATTCATTACAAACATACAAACATACAAAAATAGGTACAAATCTTTCCTCTTTATAATATTAGTATAGATAACGATTCGAAAATCATAGCATTGAGAATTGTAAATATGTAAATTAATTTTTGTATGAAATCCAACAACAATTTTTTTAAACAAGTGTAAAAATTTATAGTTTTACGATGCTTTACGACGGGTTGTGAGTACCCCAATAATTTCAATTTGTCACACAGTTGGCCTTGCTTACGCAAGCTGTTGAATAAATAGTCAAAATTAAAGAATTACAGTCTTTGTAATGCTCGACATATGTACATAACCTCCAAATACTTTAGTTTCTCAATTCTATAAAAAAAAATACTAAAATATATGAATTACTGATATATTTTATAGGTTTGTCAAATTTAAATAGTATTTAATAATTGCAATGCTATAGGAAGTTATTCTCCTCTTATTTACGTATTATTTATATATGTAAGTGCGTTATATATTTTTTATAAATTTTTTTCATAAAATTGCAGTTATCACTGATTTTAAAACATCAGTAAAATGACACAAACACATTTCCTCAATTTTATTTAGTTTTTATTTTATTGTAAGCGTTTGCACACAACATCCCACTGTGTTCTTAAAATAGTAACAATTGTGGACTGTTGCCGTCTTGTCTTGCGAAACCGCTTTGTTGTTGCGTGTTGCCAGTGAAGGTGTTTGATCATGCTCATGTTAAGATTGTTTAGATGAAAGAGCTGCTAGAGAAATCATTTATATTTTAAAATAACTTATTTCACAAATTAACTCTTTCCTGCCTCTGCTCTGATCTATAGGCATTTTAGTTAGTTAAATATCTGATGCAATAGTGACCCCATTGAAATAATACTAACATGCGAGCAGTTAGTTGACCTCACAATTATTTGGTACTTTTTTCGTTTTGGGTTAATTGTTGCAGTTCAAATTGAAGGTAAAGTGGCCATTCAAAATCGGGGGACATTTTTTCATGAAAGTAGGTCGAAAATGCAGTGAACGCCGGTAAATCACTAGCTATGATTAAGACGTCCTAACTGAAGTAGAGGGCTATGTCAGCAAAATTCACAGAATTTCGAATTGATAAATTGCAAATATGCGGTAAATTTTTGCCATGCAAAAACGCTAATAAATAAAAATGAAAAGCAGGGCAAAAGCAAAAAATTGTGTGCTAAAAGATGCATAAAGTAGGTACATATACGCTGTCAATATTATCGACCGGAATCAACAACTTAGCCATCATAACGTCTTGTATACTTTGATGAAAAAAGTACCAAAGGCCGGAAGTAGCAGTGTAGGCCATTTACAGAAGTTGACCTAGTCATATACATATGTATACCTGTTGCTTTTGTCTAATCTTCGAACCAACACTAGCAACAGATGATTAACGTCAGCCTAGAAATCTAACGCAGAATAACCTTTATCAGGTGCTAATTCGGACCCAGTAGGCAATTGAGAAGTAACGTCTCTCACTAAGATACAAAGACCACACTATGATAAGTCGCTGTAACATCTCCTGACCTGACTATATGGTGTTGAGGTATAGACATCTGACAATGTCTGATGCGTCGACGTTACGAGTATTCGATGAGAATGGTGAATGCGAATTTTATGGTCATTTACGTGTGAGAGCGAAGATCGAAATACGATGTATCGATGCGCTGTCATCAAGACAAACAGTCGGCATCGACATAGCTCGGCGAACTAGACGCCCAGCGGCTACACTGGTTGAAGTCATCCGAACTGAACGAAGCTTGTAGCACTGAATGTATTCGACGCAGTACCCGCCGGGGTAAGCAGAGGACCACACCATTGGAAAGACCAGGTGGAGAAGGATCTGGCTTCGCTTGGAATCGCCAATTGGCGCCACCTTGCGAAAAGAAGAAACAAGCTGGTGTGCTGTTGTTAACTCGACTATAACCGCTTAAGCGATTTCTACGCCAGTAAAGAAGAAAAATAATTCAGTCTTTCAGACCAAGACGGTTAGACTAACAGAAAGCGCTATGTGGACATTTACAATAGTCAGCAAATGTATAAAGTTTCTTGTGTATAGCCAAGCGACAATAGGGCTATCCACTAGCAATCAATAGACTTCTAGTGGCAATGCTGAAAAACATCATCTAGGCGTCACCGAAAAGCTCTATAAATTTGGAAATGGAAACATTAACGATGTTTTGAGAACAATTGAATAATTTTATTCAAAAGTGTTGTAACCTATTAAGATGTGAAACAATTATCATGATAATCACGCTTGTTAAACTGTTAAAAATAACGCAACAGCTTCAATAAGAAATTAAAGGCATTTCGAAAGATTTCCGCTGTTCGCTATAAAGAGAAATTGTAAGTATGTTAAAATAAGTAAAATGAGGGGAATTTTCAAAGTGCCAATTCATAGCTCTTAACTGCTTACAGAGAATTCTTTATGTGTTTTGAAGGAAATGAGCATACCACAGAACATCATGCCCAAAAAATAAGATTACATTTGAATTTAAACTGCGTGCGTCGAAGGATTTGGAGAATTATTTTTTTTTTAGGTTGGTAGTACTGTCAGTCACATTTATGTCAAATTTCATGTCAAAATATTCATTAGTGTTTGAGATACGTGTCGTCTTGTGAGCTGCTAAAAGTGAGTTTTTCGTTTTTTTGCGATGTCGAAATTTGTTGAGCAAAGAATTTGCATTAAATTTTGTTTACGGAATCAATTTTCTGCTGCGGATACGTTGAGGATGGTGCAGAAAGCCTTTGGTGAGTTCCAAGCCGGCCGTGAACGTGTCGAAGACGAAGAGCGTCCAGGGCGACCATCAACCTCAACCGACGAAGCTCACGTTCAACAAATCAAAGATTTAGTGTTGAAAAACCGTCGATTAACAATTAGAGACCTTGCTGATGAAGTTGGCATATCGAAAGGCTCAGCCAATACCATTTTTAAGGATGTTTTGGGCCTCAAGCTCGTCAAATCTCGACTGGTACCGAAAACATTGAATTTTTTGGAAAGTAGTCGTCGCGTTGAAGTGTGTGAAACGATGCTTTCCGACTACCAGGGTGTCATGAAACGCATTATAACTGGCGATGAGACTTGGATATATGCTTACGACCTCGAAACAACCGATCAATCGAGCGAATATCGTGCCAAAAGAGAGCCGAGACCAAAAAAATCGCGCCAAAGTCGCTAAAAATCAAGGTCTTATTGACTGTTTTCTTCGATTATCGTGGTGTTGTGCATTATGAATTCTTCCAACCGGTCAAACAGTCAACAAGGAATATTATTTGAACGTTATGCGTCATTTGCGTAACGCTATCCGCCTAAAAAGGCCGGAATTGTGGAAAGACAATTTTTGGTTTTTACACCACGATAATGCACCATCCCATACTGCCCTCGTAATTCGTGATCATTTCGCCAAAAACTCAACCCATATCGTTCCGCAACCACCGTATTCACCTTCTGGCTGCTCACCAAGCTCAAAAGACACTCCGGGGACAACGTTTTCATACGATAGAGGAGATTCAAGTCGCAGCGAAGACGGAACTGAAGGCCATCCCGGAAAGTGACTACAACCAGTGTTTCGAAAATTGGAAAATCCGTTGGCATAAGTGCATTGCATCGGGAGGGGGTTACTTTGAAGGAAATGAAATTGATTTGGAAGAATAAATAAAGAATTTTCAAAATAAATACAATGTCACCTTATTTTTTGGGCACAAAGTACATATGTATAAGCAGCTAAGTAAACAGTAGATATATGCACATTCATATACATTTTATAGAAAAATTAGTAATTTTAAAATTAAATGTGTCAAAAAGGTGTGCATGAAAGGGATATTAAAGATTAATTGCAGAACATGTTCAATGACAGCGCGTACAGAAGAGCGGGCCGATGGTACAAGGAGCCGAAAAAAACGAAAAAATGTAAATGGCATTTCGCCTTAAAAATCGCTAGCTCGAAACCGACTTTAGACTTATAGTCTCTTGACAAAGTTGGCAGAATGATCTGTAGCACATTTTACCAATGCTTCTGCCTACCCACTGCTGAATCTTTGCGGAACAGCTCTTTTATGGTGTGGGGACCAACCGCAGTGAAAGGTCCCGGTCCTATTATGTTGGTGGATGCGGTGGGCAAGCTCAACAACCAGTTCATTCCCGGCTCTACCATTGTGACCTGGCACTCAAATAAGATGCACTTGGTTACGATTTGATAGACTGTTCATTCGTTCTATATACATACTCCTGCATCAATAGCGATTTGATCTCGTACGCAGAGACCGCTTTGAGTGCCGCTTGACCATCGCTTAGTATAGCTATACGTTCATTGCGATAGTTGCATTGAAGGTTGAACTCTACACACGGAATACCACGAAGACCTCTGCGTGGAATATGCTCGGAAACTCACCGAATTCGTTGGGACAGCTTTCTGCATGGTCCTGCGACCCCTGCGCCAATTCCCTCCCACGTTTTCGAGCCGTTGGTATATCACATGATTGTAAGCAGTAACTCGCACGATCATGGTGTACAACCACGTGACAATCCTTGGCTTGCAGCCCCAGCATCTACCAGCTCGCCGATTGTACACCATAAGTGCTTTCGTAGCTTTGAGCATGATCAGATCAACATGCTGCTTCCACCGCAGAGTGGCATATAATGCGAGTATACCATATTATTATGGTACATAGTGTGGGATAGGAGTGGAATCCAGTGTGAGACCAAGATATTTGACCATAGTAGTCATCTTTATCGCTCTGTTCCCGAGGGTTAGGTTGCTGAGACCAGACAGAGAGCAGCTTCCAACCCCGCTGCGACATCCCTTGGCTAGGCCTTTTCCCCTTTATACGATGTCGCAGAGAATGTCCTCTAATTTTCCTCTAACTATGATATGAAACATATAAAAATTATGTAGAAAAAACCGAAGTCTTCAGATGATTTGTCTATGAGTTACAACTGCAGCATATTTGAAAACGGCTGTGACTCAAAAAATATTTGAATTATTTAAGAATTTCATACCTTATTTATATGGGTACAGACTAGAACTCTTGGTATTCGACTAATTGTGTTAATAGTATTCGGTCGTTTTCGACTATTCGATTAACTGTTCGTTTTTATTGAAAAACGTGAAAAAAAAATTCTGTTTTGAGATTATTCGAATAATCAAGAGCCCTAGTATAGACTTTATAACAAAAACTGATTTTTTTCTGCGTCGGTGTGCCCCTTAAGTAATTCATCGTGAACTGATCTTACAAATTCAGATTTTTTTCTTAGCCTCTTGAAAAGACTGACGAATTTTAAAAACTTTTTTTTGTGTGGAATACTTTTAAATATACATACATATAATATTTGACAAAAATGAAAAATATAATATAGAAACATATTTTCTTCTAAGTAACCATGATCTACAATCAAAAGTCATACACCCAACTCTAGCGACAAATATTTGCTTCAATAATAAATCGTTCAGACTGTTTTATTTTACTTAATTTATGCGAACATCAGTTTTTGAATAGATTATAGCTTTCTGCCCTGAAGTAGAATAAGTCAACCGAAAATGATGAGTATCGCTTAGGTCTGCATGCTGAATGTCTCAATGACATCATCACCAAACATACACATGTAGGAATGCACATTTTATGGATAGCCATTTAACTTCTTCATTGTCTACGTTGTCGATTGTTTTGTGCTGCTGAAAAGTGATTAAATATGGTGTTTACCAGTTATTAATACACGATTTTCATTCACCGTTTCTAACTGACTGTTGCTAAACGCGCTAATACCAAGCATGACACATAACAAAGAATTGCGGTACTTCTATTCATACATCTTTCGACTCATATGGTGTTTAGCAAAATTTATAAAACCACAAAATAATGTCGATTTTCACAAAAAAATTTAAATATGAATAAAATGTAAAGCTTCGAGGTAATTTCCATAAATAGTTCCTTGTAAGCGATAATTTTGGGTATTGAGTATTTCAAAACACTAAAATAAAAGTTTGTTAGTAAATTTATAAATATGAGAAAATTGGACATCATTATGCTAATATTTTTGCCAATAGTTCTTCATCCATTTAATAACCAAAATTGATTATGATGTGGATTTTTGCGATCAAAAGTGAGATAGTATGAATAATAGCAATGTTGAAGGAAATATTAGAATGACAATTATAATGAGCGACTAAATAAGTTTTCTTACACTCAGCAAACATATACAAAATTTAAGAAAATTTTTAAAAGTCTGAATATAATCGAGATTACGACAGCTATTAAAATCAGCAGATGTTGTAAAAATATTCCATGATAATAGATTTACAAAACTGATTATATTATCTCTCATGAATGCTAGCTTAGAATCTAATATTAACCAATTGATTGGCCACCGCTGGCCCATAAACCGCACCAAACCGTAATTTTTTCGATGCACGGAATACGTGTGGATTGCTGCCTGACCAATAATGCATATTTTGCTTATTGGCGAAGCCATTCAGCCAGAAATGAGCCGCCGCGCTGAAGATCATTTTTCGTTGAAAATCCGGATCATTTTCAAGTTGTGCCTCAGCCCAATTCACCAACATAAGAGGTTTCTGGTGGATTGGATCTTGTAAGGATGTAGGCCAATATCTCTTCGCAAAATTCGCCACAACGACGTCACAGAGATACTAAACGCTTGAGAACGACGTGTGAGAGACTGATTCGGGTCTTCCTCAATTGATGCACCAGCGGCAGCAATATACTCGAGACTACGGTCACACCTTTGTCTTACTGGCACTGGAACATGTTGTACTGTGCCTGCAGATTAAAATTTTTCTACTAAAAATTTTTCACATCGAAAAAATTACGTTGATCTGACAGCCCGATTATGATCATGAAATGGCAAACCTCACTGAAGAGTAATGTCAAAAGAGCGGGAAAAAATATGACGTCGTTTGCTGTCTCTATTGGTCAACTTTTGTAGCGTCCCTATTGTAAAACCCGTTAGTTCCAGCACGACATGAAAACAATGTAGAAATCGTCACTTCATACGCACGTATTGTTGATGATCGAATGACATTTGGAAATGCGCTTTGCTGTTGTACAACAATGTCATGTCATTTGTCTGACAATCATTCAGTGCAGAGGGACTGCCGGAAATGATGTCATAATGGCCGAGTCTTGAATATTTTTTTATGAAAATTTCACAAAATCAATCTTTATAAAATATGTATTTTTGGAATAATAAAAAGTTTGAATAAAAAGCTTAATTAATTTTTATTGTAGCCCCCTAAATCAAGTGACAAAAAGCGCTCTTTGAACCCCAATTATGCCTCCCACAGGGGCGTGCTTCATTCTAACCGTGCGATACAGTAAATTTCTGTCGCATTTATCACTTCAAGTGTAAAATATTTCATTCAAATGAATTTCGACATTCGGGGATGTTTTTCAGTTGAGTTATGCCGATATGTTTTTTTTCGAGGAACTCCGTAGTTTTTCCACAAAGCAAAATTATTCAACTTTTTGTGTAACTACTTTTGTATTTACATGTGTACATGCGTCATTATGTACAAATATGAGGCAAGTTCAAACACAGCAGTGAACTAATCATTTCAAACTTTAGTAGTTATGTACGTAACACAATCGTGTTGAAAAAATTTGGCATTACAACCGCAGACTATGATTATGCTTTAGATTAAAGTTGAGAATTCCACTGCGGTCTCTTGTCTATGGTCACCCTGGTAATGTGTTAGCTTTAACCTTCATTGCTTTGAGATCTTAAGCTGTTATATGTACATGTACGGAATTTAAAGAAGTCCTGGTACCAGAGAGCTTTTAGTTAAATTAAGAAATTGTTTAGGTTTTAGCACGGTGAAAATAATTTCCATATCAAAAACAATTTAAATGCAGCAGGAGAGTCCATAGTTAGCAAATGAAAGTTTGTTGGACAACCTTAAGATCATTTGAACACAGTCGACTTGAAACAATACCTTTTTTAATGCGCGAAATGCATTTCTAATCGAAGCTTAGCAATTCTCCTCCAAGTGCTGCTGAAACACAATCAATCTTCACTTTAGATACTCTCACAGCAATCTTGCATTAAATGAATACCGAAATTTTAATTGAAATGTAGTTTTATTACATATCATTCATGGAATGACATAATATTCTTATTTACATGTAGCTTACATCATTTTCACTAGATTATAAATACTTGCGCTAGATTTTTAGTCTGACGCATTTCAAGTGTAAATACTACGAATATTCTTATTGTCATAATACTTTACGTTTAAGCGTATTTTGGTACAATTAATTGTGTTTATTTTGTTGTTGTTCTTTCTGCATGTTGACGACTATGATTTTTAGGAACAATTCACTGATTTAAAGTTTATAGGTCTTCAATGCACTTGATAAAATATATTAAAATCTTTACTAAGTATATAAGATATAAATAAATATAATATTTGTCATGGATACTTTTTTAACGCGCGATAAAGCCTACAACATAAAAGACAGTTAAAAAGAATTAACTAACAGTTAGGCTATTCAGTATTACAGCAACTTTAACGTAATTATACAGGATGGTTTCAAAATTAACTGAATAAATAACCAAAATATTCATTGCTTTCTTATTGTTTAGTTTTTTTTTTCCACAAAAAGGTTATTTCTGCACTAAAACTACAAATACAAGGCAAGAGGTATTGCTGGCATAAATACAGTCAAAAGTTTTTTAAACTACACACTTTCATGTATGACTCAATTCCTTGTTTTAACTTAAATTTACGTTTGTCATAGATCATATTTATCGTAGAGAGCTTTGTTACTACTTAAATATACATACATATGTTTTAATAAATAGTGTAATTTTTCTATTGTCAAACAATTAATATTTTCTGTTTATGATATGAATTCAATAATTCATTAGGAAAATTACTACATTACTTGTTATAATTTTTCATACTGTCACATTTGATGTTTAGCAAATTTAGCAATTTATGAATTAGCTATTCTGCTATTCATTATTCTTCCTTCACTCACATACTAACATTGACCGCATTCTTTATACAGATATTACCATAAGTACTCACTATATTAATATTACTATCAATTTTACAGCTTTTAGTATTAACTTTACTGCTTCTACTATTATTATTACTTTGTTCAGCCTCTTTACCAACAGGGTGTTCGCACTTCAAATTCGGCATTGATGCAAAATCGAAATTACGCCAACCATGCTGTTCGAACAACTCATTGAACTGCCGCCATTGCGTGCTATAATCGCCGCCAAATGAGGCGGATTTCACCTTCACCTTCTTGGGTGTTGAGTGTGACGGAGACGCAGCCGATCCCGATCCAGTTGCCTCGTCAACGTTGACCTTTGCTGAGTTCCCCGCACTCGATGTAGTATTCGTAGTTGCCGATGTTTCTACATTTTTGGGGCTTTTTTGTTTGTGAGTTTTGATTTTCTCACTTAATAATTCCGCTGCTTTGACTACCTTCAATTTGCCATTGTTGCCTATGTAATCGACTATTTGTTGTGTCGAATCGCTACCCAAGCAAATGCGTCCCTCATTCCCCGTATACCGTATGCAACCGGTGTTATTTGTGATTTTCAGTCTTGTATTATTGCCAATAATTTGTAAATTACCCTGATTGCAACCGATACGTATCCGATTGCCATTGCCAATGATGCGCAAATCACTTTTATTACTCTCTATGCGATATTCCTTTGAGTTGCCAACCAAGTCTCTGGCATGACGTGTGATCGACGTCGCTGTTAGGGGTGCGTCCAATGTTTCCGTCTTACAGTACTGATAATTGTTCGCTGCACCGCAACTGCTGTTGTTGGCAAATGTGAGCGTGAGTGTAGTGGCGCCTGCTTTATTTGTGCGGCCAGTATGTTTGCAACTGCTGGTATTGCTGCTATTGCAATTACCACTACTGCTGCTGTTATCGTTACTGCTACTGTTACTGTTGCTGTTACTAGCGCTCTGCCTGTTACTACAACTGCAGCTGCATTTGCATGCACTGGAAGTTTTGCTGCTTGCGTGGTTGCATTCATAACCTGCTGGATCCTCTGGATCATTTATTGGTATACCCATTTTGTTCAGTTTTTATTTTAAACAATGTTTTATATTATTTGTTAAGGAATTTATTTCGATTGTTTAATGTCTCGCACTTCACAGTTCTGTCAACATGTGCCTTCAGTTCACACTTTAACTTTCTAATATGCTGACTTCATATTTTAAATCTGTAACTGTCATTGCATGCCGAAAAATCACCGCTCGCACTCATTAACTCAATTTCACTGCTGAACTTTGTTGTTGTCTATTGTCTCTCTTTGCTGTATTGACAATCAATCAACACTTTGCTAATGTCATTTGCAATTATTCAGCACAAACTGCTTCGATTATTAGTCGTGTTTTAATGCCTATTAACAGGTGATTTTTTATTCCATTTACTTTTCGCACACTAGCAAATATTTATATGTTTATTTATACGTCTCACAAAAATACAAATTTGTCTCTTCTTTTAATGTTTCATTATTATCTCATAGCTTTTATTAATATGTACATATGTACTCATTTATGTGCATATATTTAGCAAATTCTTTATGCTTTTGTCGTCACTTGGGGAATCACCTCTACACCAACACAAACGCAGCGTATTTTAATCAGACTTGGTTCAACCGAATACTTCCGAGTAGACAAAATTCGTTGCTAAATTATATTCTATTATTGCTTTCGTAGCCGAATTAATTATTTATATGTATGTATGTGTATAGTTCACGCATCGCTGCCGTAACTTGAACGCCGAACGCTCGTTTAGCAATGAATGGCGCTCATCGTTGGCCAACGCTTTTATATGGGGCGCGCATATCAGCATTTATTGTATTGTTTTGCAGAGCGTTGAGCAGCTTTTGATGGGGGGAGTTTTTTTTACAATTTAAAAGCATTACAGCTGTTGAGCACTAGTTCGATGTACATGCACACTCTCACATACATACGTTTATAGCGTGCAATCAGTTGTTGCATTACTTGCTGGCGTGTGAATTTAATCTCTCTTTGATTGAACGAATTTTTGTAAGGTGCGTTATCAATGCTAGCAATTCGATAACAGGTGATGATAAAACGAAAAACTAATAATACATACATATGTACATATGTACATATATGTAAATAAGCAAATTTTTGAAAACAAGTAAGTAATCGCCATAATTAGAGAAATATCTAGCTAAATAAATATTTTTTTATAGCCGGCACGTTAGGAAAATAATAATAACTAGTTTTTGTCAATAACGCGCCCTCTTTGGCAAATAATATCAAAGAGGCGGTAAACATAGTTTAACGTAACAACTCATTAGATACTCAATTTGTTTGATAATCTCCGAAGGCGTAGCGCAAAACAATGAAAAAGCTCGTTCAATCTACTGAGCTTCGCTAGGTAAATCTTCGTGATTTACGAGTTGTCAGCTGCATTTGAGTTCAAGTTGCGGTGAAAAATCTTTAGTAGGCACTAAAATAAAAGTGTCATAATTAATGTAATTATATTTTCTAACTATTAAAAGTAATCATATACGTGATATTGGCAATTTTCATTGGGCTTAGTATATAAATATGTACATATACATACATATGTATGTATATGTATCTGACTCATTTTTTTTTGCTGTAAATTTGCAGTATCTTGAAATTTGACAGGTAGTGAGTATTTTTATACAACTCCTAATGTGAGTTGTAGATTATTTCAAATGTTTAGAAATTGTGACATCATTCATAGCTCTAATCTCTTTTGCTGTTTTTTTTTATCAAAATACATAGATAAATACATATACCGACTAGGGTGTTTCATTTAAAAATTTTTTTTACTGTTTCTTCGCGGACAAATGAAAATTTTGTTTTTTATGTTGGAAAAAAAATTCCTGAAATTTTGAGCCATTAATTTTGACTTTATGTATGTACTTCTTCCTTTTCGATTTTAACATTTATCACACCATTTTCAAAAAACTTGGAAAACGGCTGGTTTTATAGACAAAGTACAAAGGAAAACATGTAGGAAAGTCAAAATAAAGGGCTTAAGATTTCAGAAATTTTTTTCAACATACAAAAATATTTTTTATGTGGCCGCGAAAAAAAAATAAATGAAACACCGACATGTACAAATAAAAGCAGCACTTTAAAGAATTTGTCATAAGCAATGACTTTCAATTTAATCAAAGAAAAAACAAAAACCTTTTTAAAGAAAAAAACTACTCATGTACTCATGGACTACATTCAGTGACTACTAGTCACTTATTATCGTTCATTTGGTAAATTTGCCACCAATACAGGTGCAGTTTATGCCCAAAATATGGAACTCCCCCGCTATCATTGATTACCCGTATCTGCATACAAAAGCAATATAATGTGTGCTGCGAAAATACATACATTTAGGAAATTGTATTTTACTCATGGAATTATAGGGATATCAATTAGTATATTATATGTATGTATGTTCCGTGTAAAAGGAACATAGGGAAAGGAGCATCTTTTTGCCGTTATGTCTGAATTTAGTATCCCCACAAAACTAATACGGTTATGTAAACTGACGTTGAGAAACACCAAAAGCTCCGTCAGGATCGGGAAGGACCTCTCTAAGCCGTTAGATACCAAACGAGGTTTCAGACAAAGAGACTCACTATAGTGCAACTTCTTCAATGTACTGCTGGAGAAAATAATTCGAGCAGCAGATCTGAATCGAGAAATCAGAATCCTTTATTAGAGTGTACAGCTAACGACGTACGCCGATGATACTGATATCATCGTCCTCAACAACTGCGCCGTTAGTTCTGCTTTCTCCGGACTGGACAAGGAAGCAAAGCAAATGGGTCTGGCAGTGAACAAGACGAAATATCTCCTGTCATCAAGCAAACAGTCGTCGCACTCGCGACTTGGCTCTCACGTCACTGTTGACAGTCATAACTTTGAAGTTGTAGATAATTTCGTCTATTTTGGAACCAGTATTAACACCAACAACAATGTCAGCCTCGAAATTCAAGGCAGAATAACTCTTCGGGCTGAGGTGGTAATTGAGAATAAAAGTTCTCTCTCGACGAACAAAAACACAATTCTATGTGGTGCAGACAGGGCTAGGTCATGTCGTCCGTATGGATGAAAACATTCCAGCTCTGAAAGTATTAGACCCAGTACCCGCCGTGGGAAGCAGAGGAAGAGGAAGACCTTCACCATTTTGGAGGGATTAGGTGGAGAAGGACCTGGCTGTGCTTGGTATCTCGAATTGGCGGCGAATTGCGAAAAGAAGAAACAACTGGAGCGCTGTTGCTAACTCGGTTATAACCGCGTAAGCGTTGTCTACGCCAGTAAAGAAGCAGAAGATTCTTTCACTTCACAGTATATAAATCAAAGTCAGAGTCAAAGACGTTATTCAAATAAAAATTAACATAAAAATGTATTTAAGGGGGTATTCTAGTCTAGAAGCATGAATTTCAGGTAATTTTTAAAGTGTCATAAAAAAAGGCAATTAATATTTTTACTATTCATTTTTTATTAGTTATTTGTTATTAAAAACTAAAAAAAGTAAAAAATTTCAAAAATTATGAGCTGACGAAATGGGGGGTCTCTAAAAATTTCCACGTGACCATACCCATGATTTCAACCCTCCTAGTTATCTGAAACCAAAAAGAAAAAAAGATTATTAATCTAGAATAATGTCGCAATGGTCGGAACTACGGAGAAGTGGGAAAAATTTTTTTTGACAAAATGGCGACTGCCTGAAAAAAAATTTTTTCGGATCACTTTTTCTGACTATTTCGAATTTTTTAAAAATAATAAAAATAAAAACTTGGGTATGGGGCTAGTTCCAACCATAGACAAGCCTATAAAGAAAACTCTATAAAAATTAAAAGTAAATCGGTCCAGTAGAACCTGAGAAATCGTGGGTATTGTTCCGAAAAAGTCAGTTTTGAGAAAAACGCGTTTAAAGTTTCTAATGTCTTTTGTTCGATTAGTTCGGCCGAACCAGTTTGGATGCCGGGTCATAAAAATGCCGATATACATATGTCCGGAAATAATTTGAATTTTGAAAAATCCTCTTGTACACATATTCTTGAATAGTTAAACTTTGAAAATATAAAAAAATTTAAATTTTTTTAAATTTCTAGACTATAATACCCCCTTAAAGTACGCAAACTCACTTACAAAAAGTCGAAAATTCTATATATCAAATATGTGGACCTCAGTGCCTATGGCTAGTTTTTTTATCAAAACATCGGTTATTCTGTGAAGTACTTTAATGCAAGTCAGAGAACACCATATTCTGGATGTATCGAAACTCCAATATGTCTATGAAAATTGAGAAGAGCAAGGCCGCTCAATCTGTCTTCGCTAGTCGCATTCCGCAAGTAGGTTTTCATCCTGCGAAAGGTCGAAAATGATCTTTCACTGGGAGCAGTTGATACCGCTAGAGTTGCAGATATCATAGTTGATTAACACGTTTTGTTACAAATATTTGGGATTTAAGTAGCGCTAGCACTTCAGCTAATTCGTTCCACACGAGGCAGTAAGGCAATGCGAGACACACTTTTGTATAGGGCTTGTTTCGATTCACCTTAGCAACAACGACGGAACGCCCAGAACCTCCCTTTACGTACGCACCCTGGTCGCAAAACGGAATTGCTTCTTCTTAAAAACATATAGTATGTAATTATACGACCACTATTATCCATATACATATTCATATAACAGTTATTATTTGCAATTAACAATTTCTCAAGGTTTCTACTGTCAACACCTGCGATTTCTTCCCACTTTTTAATAATTACATTTAATAATAGTTGTTAACTTTCTGTATCGATAAAAAATACGATTATCAGCAAAAAAAAAAAAATAAATAAATAAATGTAAACCACCCAAACTCGTTCGCTCAGGTGCATGAACCTGCTAATATCACAAAAAATATATCACTGTTACCTAAATTTTACAAATTTATTCATATTAGAAAAAATATATAACTGCAATTTATATTAATTACACATTAAAACAAAATAATTTATTGATATTTAATTTCAATTTATTATTTATAAAAAATATAATTGCTAATGAACATGAAAAGCAGCAAACTCAAATTTGGTTTACACAAAGAAACATTCGTTAAACTCCGGTAAAATACCAGCACGAGTAAGATAATCGAAGTCATTAATAACAGCGATGTGAAGATTTTTGCAAGCGCATAGAATTTAATTATCATTATTATAATATTTTGTTTGGAGAATGTTTGGAAGACGAAATATTCGCATGCAAGATATTACATGTGTATATCGTCATCTGAAATGCAAAACAACGTATCATCAAAAAAATCGAAATTGAGTTTTTTATTGCTTACGATTCACAACATCAAATTATATACATATGTATGTAATATCGTAAAATTTCAAGCTTCCGCTCTGATATAAAACCATTTTATAACCAAAACCCAAACTTTGTTCCAATATGAGTGCCTTCTATTGTACCGTTGTTCCTTCGCCTGTAAATTGTGAAAAGTGATATTACGTTATTTTGCATTTTAAGTGACGACATGTTTGTAAGTATGTACCAATGCTACGGTACATAACAGAAAATAAAAGCCAGAGGGCGTGTATAAACGTTTGAACTTAAATATAGTAATTCCCCTTTGAGCGACCTTTAGAAACTGTTTAAATTTTATCTGAAATAGCGGTAGATTTAATTAACAGATATTCGCTTAACTGATAGTAAAATAAAATCAATTATCAAAAAATATGCCAGTTTGTTAAAAATGTTTTTCCAACGGAAATTGAATTCGAATTTCTTTTCTATAACAAGCACTTTCAACAAAAACACAAAAACCGATTATCGCGAACGATTGGCACGGAAAATTTATACGGGGGTGTTACTTAAGTGTTGAGACAAATGCATCTACTACATACATACTATGTATAATTATTGTAGATATGTGCTTTATTATTTTTTAACATACATATTATAAACTAGGGCAAAAACTTTGAAATTGATAAAAAAAAAGGAAAACCATAATGCGCTGAAACCCATCGGAAAGGAAATATAATAAACATTGGGGGGAATTTTTAAATAAAATGCAAAATATTTAATCATTCATCAAATTTTATTTTATAGCGTTCAAAGCAATCCCCGCCAGTTATAATACCCTTTTGCCAACGATTTTTCCAGTCCTCGAAACACTTTTCATAAGCACCTTTGGGTTGGCCTTCAGCTCCTTCAGCGAATTTAAATTTATCACTTTGATTGACTGAAAATGCGTTTCACTGGGCGCCAGTTTCAGTTTGTGGGGCAAGAAAAAGTCCACCAAAATCATACGAACGGACTCGCGAGAGATGTCGAGCTCTGTTGCCATCTCCCTAACTTGCCTGACGATTTATTCTCAAGCATCATATCCTTCACATTTTTAATATTTTCATCAGTTGAAGGGTTCCAAGGTCGTCCAGAACTAGGAGTGTCTTCAACGATCTTTCAACCGTCTTTTAAGGCTTTGAATTACTCGTAGGCTTCGTTTTGTTAAAACTGAATCACCGTAAGCCCTTTCCAACATCTGCAACGATTCCGCACACAAAATTTGGTCAGAAATACAAAATTTGAGACAAATTCGCTGTTCGATATTTTTATCCATTGTAAAAATCGCAACGCACTACTGAGGTGCGTCGACTTAAGCAGCTGCTGTAAACAAACTGGTTGACAGATCGCGTCCATATTTGGCATAATAGTTAAGGACAGTCCTACCAACTTAGCAAAATAAATTTTTTGAAATATCATTTACCTGGGAATTTAATTACAATTTCCTGGTGCTTTTTGTCATAATGTATGTAGCTCGATTTTCGGTAGAACTATGAGGCTTATAGAAAAAAGATCTATAACTTTTATGAACAGACTTTTTTCACATAACCTCAAAATTTTTATGAAAAATTCACATACCCCAATTTTTGGGATTTTTATTCTTTTGTTGAGAGAAAATTTTTTTTTCACATAAATTTGTTGTAATTACTTTCTTATGTTCCAAACTCTTTATTTTTTTTTATTTAAAATATTTATTTTTTCTACTTATATCGGAAAAAGCTTAATTTTTAATCAAAAATCTCAAGTGAAATTTTCAGTTTTCTTTAAAAGTGTGTAGACCTTATGATAACTGAAATCTCTTTCTAGTGGTATAAAAAATGTATGCATTACTATTGTAAAGTGGTTCAGAAAATAGAAAAAGACCTCGCAAAAAACCTTACTTGTATCATCTAGTCCCGCCCAAAGTAAATATTTAGATAGAGTCTTAACTTCAGAAGTGTACATATTTAATTATCACTAAAATATTATTTGTGTGGGAAAAATGTGCAGCAGTGTTAGCTTAAGTGGAGGCTAAAGGAAGGAGTTCCCCGTCATGAGAGGTTATGTGTGTAAAGTACATATGTTTTTTAAATATTTAAACACGAATATGTCTTTTCAAATGTAGTTATTATAATGCCCCAATCCCAAATGAACATGACTGATAATTAAATTAAAAATATTATGTTACCCACATTTGTTCAAACATCGTACTTTCTACAAAATTATAAAGTGCGTTTTAAATGACATCATATTATTATAATGAAGTACTATAACATGACATTTGTGTTATTATTAAGTAACTAAAAAACATTATCTATAATTGTAAAACCTCCCTCAATGATTGTTTAATCAATTAATGAAATATTTGTCACACAGTAATACAGAATGTATTATATTAGTTAGTTATTCAGTTAGTAATTATTTCGGATCATTATAATGCAATACACACGACTGGTGCTCAGTTTTAAATTGGGGATCTACAACATACAGACATGAGTTAATTATAATATAGATCAGTGATAGAGAAGTGTAATGGGGTATAATCATGCTTCCAAGAAACTTGAGTAACCCTTGTATAAATTGCGGTAGCGATCCCGTGTAGAGCCTGAGGTCTCAGCTAAAAGAGAGAAAGCTTCAGCGGAGCCTCTCCGAGATATTCGGTTTGAAGTCACAGCGTCTATTTACCAGAGGTGTGGCTGCAAGCGAGCGTCTGTCTTGAAACAAACTGCTCGCTATATAAATGTGTTAAAACTTTATAGTACTCACTTAGCGAGGTTGTACGATGGGTTTGGGATCCGCCAAGTAGAAACCACTCCCAATGAAAAAGAAGCAACAGCCACGGATGGAAGACCCCACTTTTGATGACAATCACAGCAAACGCAAAATAAACAATTATTTAAGGGCATGTACCTGGAATGTTCGGTCCCTAAATTGGGAAGGTACCGCTGCCCAGCAGCTGTTGGATGCCCTCGTAAATATAAATGCGATGGACGGAACAAGGACGGACACGTATATTTCCTTGTAATATTTAATAAAGTGATCTTATAAAGGAAAGCAAATTCGGTATAGGATTTGTGGTGGGAGAAAAACTCAGTCGTCGAGTCCCGGCATCAGGCATAAAGGGATGTCCAACTTATTCCAGTGTGAGATTTTTTAACATTTTGGATTGGTCTTGGCTCCGAAACTCCATTTGAGTACTAATCGTTATACTATGTTATTTTCGAATTAATAAATCCCATTTTTTTATTTTGAAACAAATCTTCTATAAATCTAAAATGGCATCGCCTTTAGCTCTCGTAATAAGAAAAGAAGTTCGTTTCTTATTAAAAAAAAAAAGATTAAATATCTCGTTACCAACAAATTGAGGGCTCTGATAAGCCAGGATTAATTACAAATTTCTTATGATAACCATCATTAAAAATAAATATGTATTTATTGCTTATTTGTTGTAAGGCCATGTGAACTGCCTTGAAATATAAAACAAAGAACATTTTGGCATTCAACTGTCTGAAATAATTTAATTAATTTTTACTGGACAACATCTCACAAGCTCTCAGCTAACCAGTTGTATTATAATAAATGTAGTACAAAAAATTAAAAAAACTCGCTTTTAAAACACTTCAAACTACAACAATAATAAACGAAAGGCACTCTTTTAGCGCTGAAAAAAGCGTGCGTTGTTCGATATGCGAATATTATGGCACTAAGGCTTAAAGACTACGCAGAGTATGAGGAGATGAAAAGGACTTCTTCCGAGCAATTTTGGTTGAGTTAGCTTTAGATTTAGAAAATATGTATATTAAACCGTTTTGAAGGCGGGGCTATAAAAATCGGACAGTCGTTAGGTGAACAAAACTATCCCTGAAGTACTGGGAAGAAATTGTTCTGATCGGTTAACTATAACATCAAGCTGCCATACAAACTGAATGATCGGAATTAAATGCTTGTACGGAAAACTTTTTCATTTGACGTGGTATCTTCCCAAAATTTGACAAGGATTACTGCTTAAGGTAATAAAAAAATCTCCGAAAAAAATGTTCAGATCGGATTACTATAGCATATAGCTTCCATACAAACTGGACACATAGTTACTAAAAGAAATGCACTTGTGAAGGGTATATTATATTCGGTGCAGCCGAAGTTTACGTTTTTTCTTGTTTTTCTTAACTTACCGATACTCCGTTGCTAGTTATCCTGTCTTGGCTTTCCGACACACATATTTTCCTTCACTTATTGTATTATTATATATTTTTATTCTTAATTTATTTAATTTCACTCATTTGATAAAATAGCACTTGCACCGCTTCTCTCGTCTCAACTGCAATGCTGCTAAAGAAACAACGATCGAAGTTTTGTTTCCAATCGCCTATGACCTTTCTTTCGCTTACGATTTCATGCGCATATGTATACATATGTATTTTTTCACTATATACATAAGTAGGTGCCACGGCGTTCGCTTATTAAAACATCACTCATGTAAATGCCCATAGAGGAAGCAACGGGGATAAGTACTTACCGCATGGCTAATCGCCATCTCCAGTACTACTTGTACATGGATTATCATCAGTACCAACATGTTGCGAGAGTATGAAAAACGCAAAATTAGAAGCGCATAAAACGTTAATTAGCACAAAGGCTGTGTAGAATATATTGTACATACATATTGTACATACAAGTATATATAACTGGATACTCGTTTATACCGGTATATCTACTAACATATACTTTATAAACGTTTCCTTAAACGCACAAAATCACAATCAGATTCATCTCGTCAAATTAAAATATACAAAAATGCGAAATGAACTGATTAATCCAGTTTTATCTGTACTTCACCCTCTTCATATACAGGTACCATACCTTCACATTTATATATACATATGTAGGTACCTGTATCTTTAATTTCTTAATCGTAAGTCGTAATGAGAGATTTATCCGCATTCGACCGAAACCCGTTAAAAAAAAAAATCAAATCTTCTAATGAAATGCAAACACGAGTATTTATTCAAATTTAAACAGATAATTATTAATAGCAAACAGAACAACAGTTTTAATCAGATTAGCCGCTCTGAAGATTTCAATTATATGGCAGATAAAGGAATGAGTTATTTTTAATTCAGAGCTTTTTAAAAACAACCTAAGATGATGTACTAAATATAATTTATACACATTCCTTAATAAAATCAATAAAGGATATCGAAATGTTATCAACTAAAATGTTTTCAATTTTGACAGTAGGCTTTATTAATAGCTCGTTATTTGCCCGATATAAAAATTGGAAGCGTTTTTCGGACAAAATATTCAAATGTTACTGATTTTAGAACGTTGCACAAAGATGCATTTAAAATTAGTTTGAATTATTTCTAAAAGTAAATTCTGGTATTCCATTACATCCTGATTATCATAAAATACATCTTATTATATAATTCAATATTCCATATTTTCGAAAAATTTTTTCTTTAAATAACGGCAACGATTAAATTGGGCACCTACAATGAGGGCTCAATAAACTATTGTCTCATAATTTTTCTTATTGTGAGTTATCATAATACGAGGTATGACAATTAAGTAATGAGACTGATTCCGTAAAAACCGTATATTTGAAAATTCTACAACTCTGCCATCTCCTTCAAAGTATTCTCCTTGGGCAGCTATAAAGCGATTCCAGCGCGTTTTCCATGCTTCGTAACATTTCTGGAACGCTTCGACTGGGATGTCCGCGAGTACCCTCGTCACGGCCGCCTGGATGTCCGTAATCGACTCAAAATGGGTTCCTTTGACCACCGATTTTGTTTCAGGAAACAAAAAAAAGTAACAGGGTTACATGTCGGGCGAATAAGGCGGCTGTTGCAACACGGCGATCCCTTTAGAGGCAAAATACTGAGACACGCTGAGGGCGGTGTGGCACGGTGCGTTGTCGTGATGAAGGATCCAGTTACTAGCGATGTCTGGGCGCACCCTGTTGACTCGTTTTCGCAATCTTTCGAGTACTTGGAAATAGTAAACTTGATTCACAGTTTTCCCCGGTGGAACGAATTTTTTGTGGACGATTCCACGGCTATCAAAAAAGGCAATAATCATCGTTTTCACTTTCGACTTGCTCATGCGAGCTTTTTTAGGGCGGGGGACGCGCGTTGACAACCATTGTGAGCTTTGGCGTTTGGTTTCCGGGTCTAAGAGCACTATCACCATACACTCTTACAATTTTAGCGTACGTTTCCGAAGCTGTTTCGCCCAATCTGGCGCAAAATTTTATCGCGACGCGTTGCTCTATATTTCGTTTTTCCATTTTCGTGACGAACACTACAAACACACGTCTACTCAACTTGACGCAGCAGGCGAACTAAACAAGCTAGAACGATGGTACATACATATATCAATGGAGAGGGGAGGGTGCCGGAAAAAGAGAAAGGAAATTTTGAGGTCACATGTTTACCACAAGCGCGACAATAAAATTAGTCTCATTACTTAATTGTCAAACCTCATATGTATAAAAAAATACTGAAACATCCTAGAATTCCGCAGCCTTCATTTCGCCAAATCTTTGAGCGTAGCGAATCGGACCAACAACTGATATAGTGCATACTACACATATGTACATAAACGGAAATAGAGCAGCAAAGGGTTATGCGTCTATAATATGTAAGACATTTAAAAATTCTCTGTTGCGAATTTCAAATGCACTTTTTTTAACAGAAGAACATATGTAGCTCAAATAACGAGAAGAAAGTGGCGAATCGAAATAGATTTTCCTTTATTATTACGAGTTGACTAATTCCATACAGCTTGATTTCCGATTGTATACTTACATATGTATGTATGAGTGTATTTATGTGGAAACATACACACAATGCACTATATGGCCGACGTACAAGTTGTGATTTTTGTAATTTAAATATGAATGAACACTCTGCAGTTCGCGATTCTCTGACTTGGGCATATCTCTCGTTCAATGATGTCAAACATACAAATGCATATATAATAAATCCATACATATAAATTTATAGTATGTAAACCACACTTTACGTTTTACACTTTTCCGTACGAAAGAATCTGTTTATTCTTCTTATTTGTTTACAGTTTTAATCAACACGTCACTTGTGTATTGCAAAATAAAAAATTCAAGCAAACATAACAATGAATATTGAATAATAATTTGTGTACAAAAATCCCAGTAGGGAAATTATAATATTATTGTATATTTACATTTAAAAATTTTTTATCAGAAACTGCATATTATTTTTGAAAAATTCGACAAGTGTACATAACGAAAACAAACAAAGTTCTGATAAATAGTTAGATATTCGATACTGAGGTACTGCACAGCGACCTAGGGTCTATTGTGCCGTCTCCTATATCACATATCGTCATCAAGGTTCAGCATCCTGAATAATTTTAGGAGCCTGCTGTGATCCCTGTCCATGTAGATGAAACCCAGGGCCTTAAGCTTTCTTCTGCAAATTGTTGGACAATCCAGAATCAGGTGTGCTGGTGTTTCCCTTTCCAAGTCGCGGAACCGACAGAAGTGTTTCCTGAGCCTGCAGTGGCCTGTGTAGAGCGCGACGAGGAGGCGAAATTTGTCACGGGGAGGTTAAATAGTTCCTTAAACCTAGAGAGGTTGTATCCTCCTAGAAGCACCTTGGCATGGCGCTTGAAAAATGCTTGGAAAACGTCCTATTGGTAATGCCTTCCGGTGTTTTCAAGCCGTCAGTATACCACTGGACAGTACTGTCTCTCAGCAGTATGTCAAGCGTCATTCCACTCTGTCTTGTTGCCAAGAGTAATTCTAAAGTTCTTAGTGAAATTAATCCTCTTTGTAACGCCATCCCTTAAGAAATTCCCTAAAGGAGCTGAAGGCCATCCCAAAGGGTGGTTATCACAAGGACTGGAAAAATCATTGGCATTCATATGGTGGGGATTTCTGTAAAGACGATAAAATAAATATCGATGAAAAGTTAAATATTTTCCGTTTTATTTACAAATTCCGGGATTTTTATCACAATATGCATACATATGTGTATGATAGAAGGTCATTCGCCATCAACTTTAAATATCGAGTTCATAAGCTGTCAATATTAGATAATTTCGTTCTCTGCCCGGTTGAAACAATATATTGTCTATTAGAGATATCTTCAAGAAAAAATTAAGAAGGGCATAACTTTGATAGTTTTAACCATAGCTTTGATTGCTATGCTGATTTTCTCTTTCGAAGACTAAATCTTGGTAAGATATTGTATATGTATATCACCCTGTTGGTCTACCCCTGATCTACAGAATGCCTTACTCCTCCTCCCATTAAATAACAATTTGATACCTCATTAAGTGAGAAGTAATAAAGCTAATCCTACAAATACATAAGTCTAATACGACAGTCATGAGGGATTTCTAAATCAAAATATAATAAATACATAAAGGTAAGTATATTCATATGTACATGCATACATACGTAATATATCTCGTGGTTTCTAAATAAATATGAGTAGCGAGCGGATACTGACTATCGCTGCTATAGTTTTGCTTACTACTTGTTTATAAATTGCTGTTGTAATTCTCTCATTGTTTATTAACATTTTTTGTTGAAATAAACCTGTTGCACTATAGATCAAAGAATTAATGTTGAGTTCATTTCCCTGTGCGGTCACTTCAAACAAAGTTTATTACTTAAAAAAAAATGTTGAGGGATT
This sequence comes from Bactrocera zonata, assembly GCA_037783105.1. Classification (NCBI taxonomy): domain Eukaryota; kingdom Metazoa; phylum Arthropoda; class Insecta; order Diptera; family Tephritidae; genus Bactrocera; species Bactrocera zonata. The sequence continues at coordinate 252,140 of JBAWJQ010005995.1, read as the reverse complement.
TCACCGCTAAACCGTGCATCTTCCAATTAACCTTTTGTTGCTTGAACTTCTAAGCCGCTTAGCTTCGTTCATTCACTTTTTGTAAAGTAAGCAAGTCGTGCCAGTGAAAATATTTCGATTACCAATTAATAGCATATTGCGGAAGTTCTATGGGAATTTTATATCATCGGTACTATTAAGAGCTTTAGCATTTCCTTTTTGTAGTGGCGCCTTAGCAAACTATTTTCCGATCTGTTCAAATTGTTTGATATTAAGGTTTCACTTATGTCAATAAGCTTCTATATATTTGGTACGGGTAGGTTTCGGGGTCATAAAACTTGAAAATTTGAGTTCTAAACCAAGAGAATCTCATGACGAACTGTTTTGAGCCTACAATAAATCTGCTGTTGTCGAGTCGATATGTCATCCAAGATATTTTAATGACTGTCGTGTTAAAATTATATAGAGATGGTAAAAATGCATACCAAATGCATATCTACAAAGAAGTTCGAACAATTTTAACGTACTCAAATAGATTTAATAATTACGTAGAATACGAGGAAAGCTCGAAAAGTGCTTAGACACTATCACCAAAGCAATTTTGGTAAGTTCACCATAACGAATACAGTCTTAATTTCAGTTTACTACCACACCTGACTGATAGTTGTTATTTTATTGTTGATTGGTGATAGGAATCTTAATTTAAAGAGAGAAATCGCTAGTGAAATCAAAGAGCGCTCGAATGCTATATGTGATTAGGCTTCTCCTTCAATTACAACCTTAAAAAAATTATTTAACGTGGTTGCGCTTCGGTTTGTGATGAGCTGTGCTCGGGTGCCCGGGTTATCACAGAGGATAAGTGAATAATGTACACGATTTCGTAATGAGTTAAAAAGAGACAAAGGATGCCATGCCAGATGTTAGTGTTAGAACTGGAAAACAATCGATGTCTGGGGCCATCGATGTTTTCGATGTTTTTGAAAGAAAACATCGATGTTTCATCGATGTTTTCAGTTAAAACAAAAAATTAAAACTTAACAAATTTATTAAGAGATCATTGTTTTTGATTTTTGTTGAGAAAAAGTAGCTTATCTACTATATTCGATTTTAAAGCGCATCTCCTGTCCGATACAATTTGTCCAGCTTTGCTGAACGCTCGTTCAGAAGCGCAGGAAGACGCTGGTACGCAAAAATACTTCTTTGATAATATTGCTAAAGCTGTCGTATCCTTTGTATGCTCCTAAAATGAAGAGAAAATTATTTTTGTTATATTAACCATGTGAATAATTATATTACACTTATTATTACCTTCCAATAGTCAAGTGGATTGACTTCTTCAGCTTCATGCGCCGTTTCAAAATATTGGCGCAAAAGAATTATGGCGTCAGCTTTATTTGATTTTACTTTATCCTCCAGCTTTTGACTCATGAAGGAAAAGCGTTTGGGTTGTGGTGGTGTTGGCTGTGGACGTGGTGTTGTTTTTGACAAAAATGTGGAGACTTCTAACTCTAAGGCTTTTTTAGCCTGCTCAGCATTTGATGGCTGCAGGAATCCATCCTTTTTGAACCGTGGGTCCAAAATGGTTGCAAGCCTTGTCGCGGTACGCTCCTCGTACTGTGAAAATCTCTCTGCCATTCGGACCCTTAGGTAGTCGACGACTAGTTTAGCCTCTGGAGATATGAAAGAGTTCATTTCAAATATTTGTTTGCGCAGCTCACAGCATGTTGGAATGATCAGTGATATAGTCACTTTTGTGTCTGCAGAAACGGATACGGTTGCATCCTGAAATGGATTAAGTATCTCAACCAGTTCCTTTATGAGTGTTATTTCGTCTGCAGTAAACGGCGGTAAAGACTTTGGGGTTTTCAAAAGAACTCTCGAGATTGCTTCATTTGTCTCCAAAATACGCTGCATCATAAAGAGAGCACTATTCCAACGCGTAGGAACCTCCTGGATCAAACTGTACGGCTTATTAACGCCTTGCTCTTCCTTGAATTTAGCATAAGCTATATTGCTCGCTTTAAAAAAGCGACTGTGCGCTTGCACTTCACAATAATTTCGGAAACGCATGGCAGCTTTAGCACATCTTGCACTAATAAATTTATCGTATGTGCAAAACAGGGAATATGCATGATTTTAAGCAGCTCACAAGCTTTTTTCATTGTGGCGTCATTGTCTGTTACTACACAAACGACTTTACCTTGCAAACCCCATTCAGTTACAACATTATTTATAGTATCAGCAATGTTAACAGCTGAGTGGTTAGTTGGTGTGATAAGTTGGTTCGTCGACAAAATTTTTGAAGCAAGCTCAAAAGATTCGGTTACAAAATGACACGTAACAGTTAGATAGGATTCATTGGCTCTTGATGACCAGCCATCGGTTGTTAATGCGACGCTTTCGACAATCTGAAGCTCTGCTTTTAAAGTTTCTTTTAGACTATTGTATTCATTTTTTAATAGTACATTGCGCAGGTGAGTCTTACTCGGCATTTTGTAACGTGGATCTAGTTCATGGATCAGCTTGGTTAACCCAACATTATTAACCACATTTAGAGGTAAGACATCGGACGCAACCATATTTAGTACCAGCTTGTCAATGCGTTTCTTTTTTTCAGAGGTATTAGAGTAGAGGATATCACGCTCTAGGAATTTCGTCATGCATTTTGCTTTCTCTAAAGGCTGATCTTTAAGTAGCGTAGGATGCATGCGCTTCAAGTGATCCATAAGGTTGGTCGTGTTTCCACCGGTTTTGTACTGCTTACCGCACTGGTTGCAAATAGCCATATTACTCTCCTTGCATTTCTTAAAAACCTGCCAAACCATCGACGTTTCCCTTTGCGTTTATTTGTGTGCTGCTGTATGTCATCCTCAACTACATTTTCTTTATCGCCAGTTGATATTGATGTTACTAAAAAAATACAAATACAGACACATGTTATAAGTATACATATACAACATACACACATTTTTACTTGTATGCAGAACTATTTAGAAACAATACTTACTTTTCACAAATTTGTCCATTTTTTATCACCACGCTTAAAGCCAACACCACCGTTCGCCTTCAAGTTAGTCCAAGTTTACTGTATATTATCATAAATTTAATAAAAAAATAAAATAATGCGAGACAAAACCAATTCTACTTACACGTTGCTCCAATGCACAGATACAATTAAAAACAATCGATAGTGGTCTATGAGCCATCGATGTTTAGAAAATTTAAAAAACATCGATGGTATCGATAGTGCCATCGATTGTTTTCCAGCTCTAGTTAGTGTGCTGTGCAACTAACGAAGTCTCTCAATAGAAGCTCGGATTTAGTATTTAGCTAAACATAAAATAGAAATTTAACTTCAGTGTGCGAATAATAAAGTGGAGATGGAATAAACCTAAGTGAAGATCAATACAGGTCGTTATCAGCAACCAACACTTACTGCAACCGTTAGACCTCTAACATTAATCGTAAAATGGTGCTGGTAGAGATGCCTGATATTCAAAATATAACAATTAACTTGTTTGACATATGTATGACGTCATTGATGGGTTATTGGATGTGCAAAAAATATGTGCGAAGCGAGCTTAACCATTTTACTCACGAGTATAATAAGCAGTCATCCGAAAGACAACACAATCAGCAGGAAAAGTTGTGGTGAAAAACTAAAGCAGTCTGTTAATCGGGGGAAACCAACCTATTTGAAAAAAAAAAAATTATATATATATTTTTTTAAACAATGTGTCATGTTATAACTGTCAATATTACATAAATTCGGGATTAGTTTTCTAATGACTTCGGCATCCATCAAATCTATTGTTCAGAACTGCTCTCAGCAACCTTTTCCTGTCTCGAAAGAGATACTATATGTACTTTGCAAAAATCGAGAACGAACCAAAACGCATTAAAGAAAGGGCTGTCAAAAATTAACTGAACATATATGTAAATTATCCGACCTTGTCAGCATAAGTAAGGGATATGGATACTAACATAACGCAACCAAAGAGTCGAAAATCAAATACATGTAGCACGTAATTCAAAAATTAGTTCACACTTCTTTAATGTATTCGAACGCAATTACACACAAAATACGATAATGAATGGTTAGAGTCAAATATATTCAAAATCCATTAAATTAAAAAAAATTTTCAAATTTTCAAAAATAAAAAAAATATATAAAAAAATCGACCCACTCCGAGATTAGCAGGGATAGTTGTCAAATCAATTGAAGTTTTTTTTGAGAAAGAAAAAAATGGCGAACTTCCAAAAAAGGGCGATTTTCCAAAAAATGACGATTTTACTTAAAAAAAAAACCGATTATTTTATATAATTGATCGTGTTAAATTTTTTTCGTGTATTTTTTCGAAAAGTTCATTCAAAAACAAAAATTTAAAAAAAAGGTTCCCAAAAGTCTATTTCTACAAAAGTTATGGCTATTTGAAAATAAAAAAGCCATTTTTTTGAAAAATTCATAACTTTTTTGAAGTTGGACAAAAAATTTTGAAAAAAATCTCAAAAACGTTTTCAAAGGGTAGAAAAAGATGGATAAGTTTCAGCAAAATCTAAAAGGGTCGGGTTCAAAAGTGGTCGATTTGGTATGGAATACGTATGTATGTATACGTACCATATGTATGTTTGTATCTACAGACGCATACCTTTTCTATTTATTAACTCACAAACCAAGTAGGAAACAGACATATGCTATGTGTAAATTGACATTTCAGTATTTTTGACATTCCGTCACAGCTGGATGTTTTATTTGTATTTTCAGAACAAATGAACTGGATTTTAAGAATAATCTTTTATGTTAGAAATGCGAATATATAATTAATTTTTTCAATTTTTCTTGAGTCAGAATTCAAATTGACCTTATATTCATCGCTCTTCGAATGGTAGTGCTGTGATAGCTTTTCTGCGCTTTATTTAAAAGCTTCATATTTTATAGATCTAATACTTTAACGAATTATAAATTTTGGATATTACTAGATTTTGAAGTTTCATTCTACAAATTTTTCAATGTCAAAAAACAATTGAATAATGACAGTTTGGTTACCTGATCAGTTAATGCAGTAAGTTGCAAAAGCTGAAACATTAATTAGCTTAAAGTTTACTTTCATACTTTCGAAACGTTGAATTTCCACCCATACCTTTGTACCGGAGAAAGATATGTTTTTCTTGCATATTTTAAATATTTATTCTCTGTGAGTCCCCTAATCGTGTATTTACTATTTAAAGTGTTTATTTTTTGGCAGAAGCTTAGCATGTTTTTATTAATTTAAATCCCGTGCTAGAAATAGTTTTCACGTTATTTCGTTAAAAAGAAATACATATAATTATGAGGTGCTAAAGCGGTGAACTGAGTAGAAACGTACGGGCAAAGATAAATAAGGAAATGCAAACTAACAACGCAATTTAAAAGTAACTCACTGAAACAGTTGATGTCTCTATATCTATGAACCATTTCTGATTGTGTATTTTTTTTATTTATCATGTAATTTCTTGAGTATACAAGAAATTTCCCCCATTAAGGCAATAAATCAACAATTTACTGGCTATTGACGCAGGCACTCAATTCACCACGAAAGTTTAATCAGTACAATATCTTTCTTCAATTTTCTGAAAATAATGGCATAAGTCGAAAGTTACAATTTTTGAAGAAAAATTTTAATTAAGAAAAAGTTAACAAGTAATAACTTAATAAAAATGAAATGTAATTATTTTAGCATATAGTTGATGTAGAAAAGCTTTGTACCCGAAATATCTGGTTTTTATCTGTCATTAAATTAGTTGCTGTCAAAATATGGTATTGCTATTTTAGGTCTCTAAACTGTTTTAGTTTCAATAATATCATTTTATATTCCTTCAATTAATTACTAGATTTAAAATTACTTTAACGAAATTTGTTTGGTTTTTTTCAATTCAGAGAATCCAGTTCAGGGATATAGCGGTCACCAGAAAACGTCTTTTTTGAGAGGAGCTCCTGGTTATCAGCTGTAGTTGCTTTCCAAATAAATATTTTTACTAATACTAAGTCTTAAAATGCAGTTAAAAGATATTTGGTTTTTTCGGCCTTCTAACTGTACATAAGCCTGTAAGTCAAAAACGAACTCTGACACAAATCTTCAAGGGAACACATTTTCCTAATAAATGCAGTACTTTTAATATGAAAACCCGGTCAATCCGTGGACTTCAAAAACTTCATCAATGACTTTTTCGTTTTTACAAAAAATAGGCCACAAAGAGCATTTCTGAAATAAAAAAAAAAAATTTCTAATCGCTTAATCGATTAAGTGTCAATTTTTTATATTTTATGTGCCTCAATATAACCTACTATAACACGACTACGGTGGATCCCCACAAGCTCTGAGTCTATACCGCGTCCCTTCTTTATATATACATACATACATAAGTTGTGGTATTATATCTATTATGATTGGGTAATCAGTCAGCCAAATCTGGTGGACTATTGGATGGTATAAATTTTGGAATATTGCAGCACACCAAAGGGCAAAGTATACCTACATACATATCTAAACGCGCATATGAGTTGTAACGGGTGGTTCATTAGCGAAATTGAGAAAAAAATATTATTTTTCATTCTTCATTAATAAAGAGTCAGTTTAAGGGCAAAAAAGCTGCCGAATTTGCACTTAACTCGCAATCTCTTATGCACAAATAACGTTATCTTCCGTATTAGAGTGTTTTTTTTACAGAAAAATATGGGTTAGTGAAAAATAAGATATGATATGAAAATGATAAATAAAAGTCGAAGAATATCAAATTTATACTTAATTTGATAAATCTGACATTCTTCGAATGCTAATTTCTACCAAACTTAAGGGGTTACATGGGTTTACAGATTTCAAAAAATCGATTTTTTTATTGTTGCGCCCGATGCTAGCTTGACTAAGTGCGCCGTCTTTGAATACGTTTTTCTCGAAACTATGTGTCTTGAAGTCGATTGGCAAGATTTCTCGAGAACTACTAACTCCTAATGTCTGCCAAAAATCCAATTTTCATTTTTTTTTCCTTCATTCAAGTTCTAAGTTAAGGTTCTAAGTAAAAATGTATTTTTTTCTTTTTAGCTGATCACGTAAGGAGTGGTCCTGAGCGTCGTAATGGCCGAGTTTAAAATATTATTTTCCCAAATACTACTGTGTCCAAAGAATAAGGTGACAATTGAATTTAAACTGCGATAAACTGATTTGGTGTTGAAAAACCGTTGTATAACAATTAGAAACCTTACTGATGAAGTTTGCATATCGAAAGGCTCAGCCAATACCGTTTTGAAGGATGTTTTGGGCCTCAAGCGCGTCAAATCTCGACTGGTACCGAAAACATTGAATTTTTTGGAAAAAAGGCGTTGCGTTGAAGTGTGTGAAACGATGCTTTCCGACTACCAGGGTGTCATAAAATGCATTATAAATGGCGATGAGACTTGGATCTATGCTTACGACCTCGAAACAACCGATCAATCGAGCGAATATCGTGCCAAAAGAGAGCCGAGACCAAAAAAATCGCGCCAAAGTCGCTCAAAAATCAAGGTCATGTTGACTGTTTTCTTCGATTATCGTGGTGTTGTGCATTATGAATTCCTTCCAACCGGTCAAACAGTCAACAAGGAATATTATTTGAACGTTATGCGTCGTTTGCGTAACGCTATCCGCCTAAAAAGGTCGGAATTGTGGAAAGACAATTCTTGGTTTTTACACCACGATAATGCACCATCCCATACTGCCCTCGTAATTCGTGATCATTTCGCCAAAAACTCAACCCATATCGTTCCGCAACCACCGTATTCACCTGATCTGGCGCCGTGCGACTTCTGGCTGTTCCCCAAGCTCAAAAGACCGCTCCGGGGACATCGTTTTTATACAATAGAGGAGATTCAAGCCGCTGCGAAGACGGAACTGAAGACCATCCCGGAAAGTGACTACAACCAGTGTTTCGAAGATTGGAAAATCCGTGGCATAAAGGCATTGCATCGGGAGGAGATTACTTTGAAGGGGATTAAATTGATTTGGAAGAATAAATAAAGAATTTTCAAAATAAATACAATGTCATCTTATTTTTTGGACACCGTAGTATTTCAGGATTTCTTTGTTAATTCATTTTTTATATGAGAAAAAATTTGCTGAGGGAAAGCTGTCTTTCCCCGAGGAAACCCATGTAACCCCTTAATAAAATCTTTCTTGTTTCTTTTTCTTTGTTTGTTCAATGCCACAGGGTTGGCATTGGGTATGCGAACCACCGTGTATCTGTATTTATGTACAATAGTTCTTAACAGTCACGGAAAAAGAGATTTGACTACGTAGAGCAATTTGGAACTAAATATATTTGCAGACTTGGGCATTCCAAATGCGGTAAATCACACTAAATGCTCGCTTAAGTTTAAAAGTTGATATGGACATATGTTAGTATATAGTAGATAGAAAATCAGTCATACATAAGTACATTTGCGTACAATGTTTACTTACTCTTCCCCGAAAAATATTTGGATTTTACAAAAAAAAAATATATTAATATTTAGTTAGAACGATAACAATGCTGGGAGTTTTCGCTTTGACATTGAAAATGTTTTTAACCTCGTTTTAAATGAACACAAGGCAATTCATCCCAGTGGGAAAGTGATCTGTGTTTCGTATACATTCGGCACGCACTTTTCTTGTACTAAAACCGGCTGTAAAAGCGCACATTTTATACTCTCGCAAAGTAGAGTGATATATGAGATTTTCGTATATACTTTAATTAGAAGTAGGAAATATTGCATTCATTATATACAATCCCAGGCAAGAAGTTACACTGTTATAAGAAAGAGATTCTTTCTGATTTTCATTAAGATTTCTTACATGTTGACGAATATAAATCAACCGGAAGCTTGAAAGTATTTGTGTATATGAAGAAAATGGGGGTTTACGAAGGCACAAACGCATGCTGTCATCACAAAAATATTCTCCCCGAATTTCAACACTGGAACTTTTAATACTTTGAGTCAAAAAACAAATGGTAACCATGTTCAATTTTGCACAATAAACTATTTCAGACCCTTTGAATGCTATGGGAAAGATCAAAAAGTGTGGAAATGGGTCTCACATGTATTGAATGAAAGACAAGTGGAAAACCGAAAAAACATTTGTGATACTTTGCTTCAAAGACACGAAAGAAAATCAGTTTTTATCGAATTGTCACTGGCTACGAATGGATTTATTTTAAGAATCCTAAAGGAAGAAAATTATCTGTTAATCCGGAACGACCTTCAACATCGACTGCAAAAAACAGATCGATTCGCATCGAAGGCAATGCTCTGTGTTAGCTGCGATCAGAAGGGTGCGGTATATCATAAGCTTCTAAAAGCTGGTGAAATTGTTAATACTAATCGCAACCGACAACGAGTAACCAATGCACTCAAAGCAAACTCGATTCAAAATACAATCAAAGTACTTGGCCGGGAGCTGTTACTCCACCCGCCGTATTCACCAGACTCCCTTCAAATTACCATTTGTTTTCATGATGGGACATACATTTGCTGAGCAGCACTTCAATTACTACGTAGGAGTCGAAAATTGGGTGTCTGATTTGTTTGCTTAAAAAAAAGACGAATGTTTGTATTGGCATGGTATCAATAAATTGCCATAAAGTTGATCAAAATCTGTGAAAAATCAATGGTCAATACTTGGAATATTTTTTTACTTTTCCATTCAAAATTAAATTTCCTTTTTCACAAAATAAAAACGCTCATTTCATACGGGTGCACCTGGTATATAAGAGAGCTCCACCTCCAACTCATTCAACGAAATATCTGCTTGTTTTATAAGAAACTTGGAACAACATTTTTTTTTTTAATATCTATCCATAAACCATTGCGAAAAATTCGAAACTGTCTTAGCAACTGTAAGCCTTTCCCTCCTCTGACGTCACATACCAATGGCGCTTTCAGTTAAACTCATTTCAAAAACAATATTTCGTCACCGATCCCCTCTTTCTTGAATAACTCTACTTATTTACAATATTTGATTTGGAAACGTTTATAAAAGGGAAAACAGTTGGCTTAAAAATAATTTCTAGCAGGGAGTTGTATTTTTGGATGCTGTTGTTGCTATTACATCTAAATTTAGCACGGAGCACTGTAATCACTAACCAAGGAAGTCACCTGTTAGAAAAACTTCCTTGAAAGTGTTCGAAAGAAGGCAGAAGCTAGTAATTAATATTGTATACAGTTAGGATATCACCCGGAATACCAAATTTCTTTAAGACCATAATTATAGAAATATAAAATACTTTACTGAGTAGCCAGCGGTGGAAAAATAACCCAACCTGCTTAAAGGGATCAACGAACCAAGCCAAAGAGTATCTTCGCCCAGTCTCCAATCATGTGGGTATGGTACAACCTTGCATAGGTCTTATGCACCAGAGAGGAGTAGCAAGGAGAAAAAATTTATGAGTGGAATTCACAAATGTATATATTATCAATCGGCGGAGTGATATCAAATGTTCATAAATGCCATAACTTTTTATTTCGAATTTGAAGCGGTAATCTCGACATCGTCAGCTTTTTTCTGAAGTCATTTTTTATGAATCATCTTTCTGCTTGTTTGGTTTTTTCCAATACCTCGTCTGATTTATATTCTTTTACTTTCATTGGACATGTGTACCATCGACTTTGATAAGAAATGTTCCCCTTTGGCATTCGTTACTTAAAAAATAACAGCGGGACTGATCGATTAGATTGAAGGGTGATATTTGATATTCGCAAAAAAACACAGGTACAAAAAATTGTTATATCTGCATCGAACGGTAGCACCCAAAAAGTTAACACCCATAAATGATAAGTTAAGGATTAATTGATTTTAGATTATATATACATATATATTTATTTTTGGGAAGTACACTAAAGTAATTAGTTCACAGTAAACAAGTTAAAGTCCACCATAACTTTAAATGGAAGGCGACGAAGTTGTTGTACAATTTTCCCATTTTGAAATTGTCATGGTCTAATCGAGCTTGTAACTGTTTGCGAATCTACGTCCGAACGAATGTTAGTAACGCACGTCGCCTGCATTTTCTTGGTGGCCTCACTAAATTTTTTCAATGTACTGATTTGTCATTGTTTACAATATTACAGCCAATTAAATGGTGTTGCTCTCGAAAGGGGATTTCCGTTGGACCAACTTTACTTTGCACCCACTTGTTTACAATTGCATGTTGTATAAAAGTGATGTTATTACAACAACACCAACATTCGTAATATAGTAGCGCGTGCTTAAAACTATATACTATTATTATTAATTTTGTAATTGATTTATTGAACTTGTGCCACGAGGAGCTTTCACTTGTATTTTCCGGGTGCTAAGGCAACCAATTATACGAGCACGTTAAAGATTGGGGGTGAGAGCAAACCATTTTCACAAAGTACCCATAAACATAAAAAGTAAATATTATTTAATTGAAGTATGAGGCAGCGCTAACTACCCGAGATCTTAAAGTCTTAGACCACTTGGTATAGGCTTAGCGCCAAAAGCAGCCATTCAGGTTTGGAACAAGTTATTCTCTCCTTAACAAATGGAACTGGCTGAAATGAAATTTACTGGTCGATCAAAATAAGAAAGGGTTGAATATTTACATACATATATTGCTCGAATCTTTATATTTAAGTTAGACATTAAGTCAATGACTACAAATCTCTCTTTTACGTCAAACTCGTTTTAACCCTTCAGTGCTATGGCTTTGTAGTAGAAAGCAAGATGCAAATGAGGAACTCTTAGTGCTTTTGCAAAGGTAATTTTTATCGAGGAACTCAGAGAACATTAGTTTGGTCCACGGAAAACACGAAAAATTCGTCTACCCTTAATATGTGCTTTCCTTTTAGGTACTATATGTACATTTAATATTTTTAAATATTACTTAAAGCATGGTATGACAGAGGAACACCTCAGATCTTCGAACTCCACCAATACAGGGCCTAGGGCAATGTTTTTTATTCTACTAGTTTTAAGAAAAGCGCTGAATGGAAATGACATTTTTCATTTAAACTATTTCATTTAATTTTATTCATCTTGTCGGACGCTGGTCATGAAACTTGTATGGGGAAAGGTGAGGTGGAAACATTCCTTCACTTTCGCCTTCATTATCCAGCCATAGCCGAAACTGGCATTAGCCGTCTCAGCAAATTTTTTTATCGATTTGTAAGGGTCTTATGATTCAGGATTTTTTAATATACGAGGTATGACAATTAAGTAATGAGACTGATTCCATAAAAACCGTATATTTGAAAATTGTTATACAACTCTGCCATCCCCTTCAAAGTAGTCCCCTTGGGCAGCTATAAAGCGAGTCCAGCGCGTTTTCCATGCTTCGTAACACTTCTGGAACGCTTCGACTGGGATGTCCGCGAGTACCCTCGTCACGGCCGCCTGGATGTCCGTAATCGACTCAAAATGGGTTCCTTTGACCACAGATTTTGCTTTAGGAAACAAAAAAAGTCACAGGGTGACATGTCGGGCGAATAAGGCGGCTGTTGCAACACGGCGATCCCTTTAGAGGCCAAATACTGGGACACGCTGAGGGCGGTGTGGCACGGCGCGTTGTCGTGATGAAGGATCCAGTTACGAGCGATGTCTGGGCGCACCCTGTTGACTCGTTTTCGCAATCTTTCGAGTACTTGGCAATAGTAGACTTGATTCACAGTTTTCCTCGGTTGAACGAATTCTTTGTGGACGATTCCACGGCTATCAAAAAAGGCAATAATCATCGTTTTCACCTTCGACTTACTCATGCGAGCTTTTCTCGGACGGGGGGCGCGCGGAGACAACCATTGTGAGCTTTGGCGTTTGGTTTCTGTGTCTAAGAGCACTATCACCATACACCATTACAATTTTAGCGTACGTTTCCGAAGCTGTTTCGCCCAATCTGGCGCAAAATTTTATCGCGACGCGTTGCTCTTGATTTCGTTTTTCCTTTTTCGTGACGAGCACTACAAACACACGTCTACTCAACTTAACGCAGCAGGCGAACTAAACAAGCTAGAACGATGGTACATATATCAATGGAGAGGGGAGGGATGCTGGAAAAAGAGAAAGGGAATCTCAAGATCACAGGTTTACCACAAGCGCGGCTATAAAATCAGTCTCATTACTTAATTGTCGAACCTCGTAAAATAATTTGATTATCGTCGCCTATCTTTATGTTTATATTTTAATACTTTTTAATATACAAAATTGTAATTTGAAGTATGCGAGATATTTTTAGCATTTATAGCCAACAGTCCAACATGTTAGTTTTTGTTAATTTTAATGCTAGCTTGGAAAAAGTTAGAGCCCATAGGATTGAAAGACGACTCTTACCACAAGTGGGCGCAATTAAACTATCATTAAGCTCATAGTGCTGCTTTAGCTAAACACATCCACATGTACATACATATTTCTTTGAATTACCCAACTAAACTAAATTAAACCCGTATTTTAGCGCCTTTGTTTGATTGAAACAAATGGCATTTCCAAACAATGCAAATAAATTCAAACTCCCCTAAATACACACAAATGTACATATGTACATATGTATATATAACGAATTAAAAATAACCAATACAAAAGGAATTGAACAAACTGACAAATAATAATTGAGTAGCCTTATATTAGAAAGAAATATGGGTGTATGTATGCACATATGTAGGTGCGAAATATATGCACAGCTGTGAAATCCAGACTTTACTTTTAATTAAACCTTAGGTTAGTTCATCTATCAACTTGATAAGCATTTTCAATAAAAATTAACAGGAAATTTATAATTAATATTAATGAAACAAGCATTTAGGTTAGTTGTCTTTTTATTTTTATTTATGAAAATATAGATATATGCATATATGTACATATGTAATTCACTTTACATTTTCACTTTAAATTTGCACAACAAATAATACGCCCAGTCAGCTTTTTATACACTACAACTATAACAATTCGAGAATTAAAATTTCACTGACTTTTGATATGTGAACATTTTCTATACAAAGGCAAATTTATCTCATTAATCTCTAATATATTACATTATTACTGCAGTTTAACATTTATTATTAGCTGAGCAAATTTTCGGATTTTGACAAATGTTATACTTATATCTTATTTATGTATTTAAAGCTTTTAACTATAACAGTTTGTATGTAATTACGTAATATTGCAAAAGAATGTAACATGTTTGTAGAGTACAATATTTAAAAACAAATGAGTACATTTATGCACACAAATAAAGTGTTATTCGAGAACGAACTTAGTTTTCAAGAATTTTTATGAATTATCATACATAATATAAATTTAGCTGTTAGTATTTTGTTCATTAGTGTAAATAGGCAATTATAAACCTTACAGAAGGAAAATTCATTACTAAAAAACGATCCATATACATATATAATTAATAAAAATAATTTCAAAATTCTCATATTGAGATTCATACATGCAATATAAAGCAATATGCAAAGAAATGCCCACTTTTTTAATTTGTAACACAACCAATTCTGAGACAAAAAAATTAAATTAAAGAAAATTTCGTTAGAGTATGTCCGTTATGCTGGGCATTTTGGCATTTTGGCACTTATCACGCTGTCAATTAAATGATCCTTCTTATCAGACTTGTTGCTTATAATTTCTTATTTGTAAACGCTTTTGCTTAGCTTTTAATACATTGGAGCGAGCCGAACATTTTCGCTATCGAACTGCAGATAGACAAACAAGAAAGAAATAAAAACAAACAAGTTTCGTTGCGAGAATTTAGTACAATGTCAACAAAGTTGTAACAAATAAGATAGTTACACTAGCTAAAGGGGTTTCGGTACTGCTGCCACCGTGCGTTAATTCGTACAACTCCTCATCTGTTTTGGTCTGCGCCTCTATTTTGTAAATAAATACAGCTGATACGGGTTTGTGATCGGAGAGTGTATAATTGGGATGAGATTTATATGACAATTGTGTTATATTTAAAGTTATATCAGGATAACGATTTTCTTGTACACGGTGTAAGACACGATCACACCATGCTGGACGTCGCTTCAAATCATATTCAGATGTTCCTTCAATGAACTTGAAAGTAGGTGCAAATGTAGGTAGTTCTTCAGAGAGTAGGGCAAATGCATTGCCAGTACTGCGTGCCAATGACAATTGGTCGCGTTCTAATAGCTCCTCAAATTTACCCTGTTCAACCAAAGAGCGCACATCCCATGCTGAATCGCTGCCAGTTAAACGGAAATTTAGATCACCGAACCAAAACACGTAATCATGATCGAAAATACTACGATATTTTGGTGTTTTATAATGATGATTATTCACTATTTGATTGTAGTCTTCGATGCGTTCACTCAGTTTGTCGTCATGTGCCGCTAAATGTGCACCAACAAAAGTCACACCGGTACCATAGAGACTCATGCGTATACTTACGGCGCCTTTATTACCCCAAAACCCGCCTAAACCTGTACGGGTACTTTGCACCTCTATGTCTTTCATGTGTGGTTCATGCTTGGGTTGCGCGAACATCATAATTAATATTCCTTGCATCTGCTCTGTTCCAATTTTAATATAATCGTGGGGGGTAAGATGTTCACTTATCTTAAATGTCCATGGGTCATCATTGAAAATGTTGAGAAATTGATTTTTAGCATGGATGCTGACTTCTTGTAATGCCACAACGTAAATATCTGGTAACTTTTCTTCCGGGCAAGCTGTCGTACCGTTTAGAGACAAAGCATCCGTCATAGATATATCATGTGGACGATGTGTTCCTACATTCCATGTAAGAATGTAAACACATAAGTTAGCAATTATGGAAGCACTCATTTCGAATTAATTATTTTATATACACGTTCGTCACTACAAATTACTGTACATAAGTATTACTCATATAAAAATATTATTGTTGGTGAGATTTTTATACGGTCACGATCAGGTTACTTGACAGCTACTAATCCACGAATTAGCTCATAACAATTTTGGTGCTACTACTAATACTATCTAAACGCCGTATTCTGGTTGTCAAATGTATTGCTTTGTTTTATACTGGCCTTCGAATTCAGCATAATCAGCATGCAGGAATATATTTTAAATGTTTAACAACGTTATCTCCTTTACATTATGTTCATCACCTAATTTAGTAAGATATTTTTCATTTTAGTTCTACAGGAGAGAAGTGTTTATATTAATTACTAATTAAATTATCGAAATCAAAACAAATTTACCTTTCCCGAACACCTTTAAACTTGTTTCATTGACTCTTTGTTGTTTTCGTTTTTTAGCAAACGTAAGATACAGCTGTGTTTAGTGAGCTTATCACAAATTTTGTTACGTTGAACAAAGTTAGATATTTAAATTCCTTTGCTATTGCCAAAATCGAAAAATTCGGTATACAATAACAGATTGAATAATTTTTAATTTGCTAAATTTCAACACTCAACCATTTACCTTACAGATTTTATTGTTATTGATGAGATACATAACTGAAATGTGAACGTATCGTTTACTTAACGAAAATATTACGTTATTTACAATTTTTTGACATTTGCTACACGTACAAACAACACATTTTAGTTTACTATCAGCTGATATGTATAATAATTTATCTAATACTATTTTGTTCGCATTTATTTTCCTACTAATTTGCTAACAAAAATTAATTTTTAAAATGACGTTAGATGCACATAAGGGAGAAGATAAATTGTTGACCACTATTCAACAGGAATATAAAATACTTGCAGAATAGTAAGTAACAACATTTGGCGCACTACATTTAATTATTTTAACTGGTATTTATATTTCAAGCAAAATGATTGAATCCGAAAAAATAGGTGGGGTCTATGTAATACCGTCATATGGAAACTCACTTTGTAAGTTATTTTTATTAAATTGTAACTTTTTCACTTAATTTAAATGTATGTAATTATTTTAATGATTTCAGTATGGTTTGGCGTCATATTTGTCAGACAAGGATTCTATATTGATGCAGTATTTCGTTTTACAATACTATTGCCAGATAAATTTCCTGACGATAAGACATTACCTGTAAGAAAATCGCAGACGTCGATATATCAATTATTCATTTCAAACTTTTCCATTGTTTTTAGACCGTTATCTTCCAAAATGAAATCATCCACCCGCTCATTTGCCCTTACACCGGATCCTTGGATATTTCATGCGCTTTTCCTTATTGGCGTACCGGAGAGGATCACATCTGGCAATTGCTTAAATATATACAGGCAATATTTATCGATCCTATTGAGTGTACACGTCTTGCCGCTGGTGGTGCCAAATATAATAATGCCGAAGCAGCAGAATTGCTATCACAAAATCGTGCAGAATTTATAGCACGAGCTAAGGACTGCGCAAGCTCTAGCAAAGATCGAATTTATGATGAACCACCCACGGAGGATCCACATTACATAGTTTTTGAAAAGTTTGACACAGACATTCATGGACCAATAAAGGAGCGCATTTGTTCAGGCAAAGATCTACCGGAAAGTCCAACTGTGCCATCAAATGGTCTATCGTGGGTAAAAGAGGGTGAATTTAAACCTCTAAGCGTTGAGTAATCATTTATGATGTTAAAATGTTAAGTACTAATTAAATTTTATAATCGATAGTTAGCAATAATATAATATAATTTTTAGTTATTAAATAAAAAACATTTAAAATATATTTCCTTAACCTTATCACAATATCAATTGCACTCCTCTTCTTCAAATATTCCAAGGCGTTGAGTATTTCCTACCCAAGTATTTTCCAACTCCAACCGCTCACCACGCCACGTGAAATGTGTAGGAGATTCTTGTTCTCCGTTAACAAATTCAAAATTACGACTTAGCTCTATAGCTAATTTCGAACGTATCAAACCAATGCCACCAACCTTAGACCATGCAGGATGGTAAACGCGACCTGTTTTAGGGTTCATATAAATCTTTTGAGGTAAAAATTCAGTGGTAAGCTGCTCTGCGGCATGAGCGTATGATATACGATCGTGACCTAATATAAAATTTTTGGTATTATTATTGTAGTGTTATATTGCAGTAAAATATTTACCCTTATCGTCTGATAACACATGTGTGAACACAATTGGTGTATCATCACAGCGTATGAAATTACGTTCACGTCCACATAGAGATAGATACGGAAAGTGTTCACGATATCTCTTGGTGTCATTCAGTTTTACTCGACTAAAGAAAAATTTCAAGAATTGCTTTTCCTTAAAACAAGAGGTGAAGTTTTTCATTTTGGCGTCATCTAAAAAAAGCTATTTACATTTAAAACTTTATTACTTTGCAAAAGTATTTCAGGTTCCAAAGATCTCACCATGCCTTCGTGATCAATGTAGTAGAAATATTCACGTATTTTCGGTTCAGGTTCCTGGCCCTGCACATAACTAACGCCACTGTAATGATTGCACCTTAGTAGGCATGTTGAAGCGACAATATTTTTATATTTATTTTCAGCGCGTCTCAACACGTACCGAAAAATCATTTTAATTGCGTTTATACTTTATAACAAGTTGTTCGAATTTAATAATAAAAACAAATAAACTTGTCAAAACAAAAATCAGCTGTTATGATACAACCTACAAAGTGACATTCAACGGCTAACACAAATTACAGGAAATTAAATTTCAAGCGGAAATCTGTAAAAGGAAAATCAACTTAATAAGAAGCTACCCTAATAATCACACACGTACTTATACATATTTATTAACGTAATTGCACATACCATTGTATATTTGTATGGAAAAGTAATAAACTTCATAACTCTGATATTTATTTATGATTAAATATGTAAAAACTTTTTCAGAATGTTTTTTTTTTTTTTGTATTTACCAATCCCTACATTAAACCAAAATCAGGTTGGATGGATTATAGTACAATACAATATAGCCAGTTGTTATATATTTACATATGAATTTATCATATAAGTATGTAAAGTGCGTGACTAAGAGCAAATAAATTATGGGTTCACGTTGGCTGTTATAGCCACTCCAAAACAAAAATTTAAGATTTATTCTTTAAGAGAAGTGGAGGAATAAGTCCAGGACACTAATATTTCCTCGAGAAGATCTATGGAAGAATGCACACAGAAATGAATGTATGTATGTATATACAAAAATATGTAAACAAGCGTATTCGTTTATACAACTTTTTTACAAATTCAAATATAGGCATTCATACATGTAGGATCTTAATCCATTGTTCGTACATATGTAATGTTTTTATTATTTAATCCAGTGTGTATTTAGACTTAAATATGTAGAACTGGCTGAATATACCTATCTTACAAATTCATTAAATTGAAATCTTCTCACAAAGTTCATAAGTCTTATCAGTGTTATTTACCTCTGAGGTCATTATGTTTTCATAACAATCTGAGACTTACAGCTGACTTGGATTATGAAATTTTTGCACTTAAAATTTAGTTTATTAAAAGCTCATAAGGAAGCATGATTAAATTGCAAAATTGTATCATCACACTTCTTCTGGCTGCAGCCGTTGTTGCATTTCACGAGGAGTCAATATTCGAAGATGAAGATATCTACAATCAAGCATTGCCATCAGTTCCTTTCACCGGTATAACCGTACCAGGTACAAAATGGTGCGGACCTGGAAATACTGCAGCCAATTATAATGATTTAGGAACTCAACATGAGTCTGACACATGTTGCAGGGAGCATGATCATTGTGAAGAAATACTAGAGCCAAGACAAACTTTACATGGCCTTAATAACACCGATTTATTTCCTATGTGAGTGATATTAAATAAGATCAATAAATTGAAATCGTAGTTATTATTAAATATTAAAACATAATGTAAATATTTTCAGCATGAAATGTACTTGTGAACAAACTTTCTTGAACTGCCTACAATCTATTAATGATATGGTTGCAAATACATTGGGACGTGTCTACTTTGGTACTCGCAAAAAATGTTTCGCTAACGGATATCCAATAGTAAGTTGCAAAGAGCATCAAAAAGGAACTTTTAGGCAGCGTTGCATACGTTACCAAGTGGATAAAACGCGGGCAAAAATTTGGCAGTTCTATGATATACCATTTTATAGCTATAAACGATAAATTAATGAATGCATAAAGAAATAAAGGTAAAAGATTAAATGATAAAGATAAAACCCTAGTTATTACTCACATTTTATTTAGGATGTTTACTCAATTTTAAAATTCGCTATAATTTAGACGTACACACTTACACAAAATACTCAACTTTGGCATATATTATTATCTGAGGCATCGCCAAAATATCAGCACGTATTCAGATCGGACCATTGTAGCTTAAAGAGCAATTCAAACTGACCGATCATTATCATAATAAAGACATTTGAAAGCCGACATTCGCAGTCGAAGTTAACTTTTAGTCTTGTTAGTTATCTATGTATATATACCATTTGATATATTCAAATCGTACCCTCTAAACCTTCCTCAGTTCAGATAACTGCTGGGCTGCCAAAAAATTATTTTATTCCACTATTATAACAATCTTACGCATAACGCCGACTACCATAATGAAAAATACATTAATTATTTACTCTCTAATGTAATTTATTCACCCTACTTGTTTTCCTAAACAAGGACACGGTGCTCTATCGTACACAAAACTTGTCTTCCCAAATTCTTATATACTATTATTAAAAATAAAATGTAATGTTAGGGACTTGGCTTAGAACACCGATGCAATGCGCTCAATATCCAACAGATCTGCAAGAATTTCCTCTGTTCTCGTACCAATTTTTTTCGCCACTTCGTTTTTCTCCGCTGTAGACATCATTGTGTATGTCCAAATAAGATCACCGTCGATTATACAACGACAAGGATTTAGAGATAATTTTTTCGAGCTTTTCACCGTGCGAAACTCTTTAGGATTCAAACCACCCAGATGCTCTTGATAGGAGAGCAGAACGTTTTGCAACATCAAAAATCGTCGGTATACTTTCTCAGGCAGTGGCAAGCAATATCCAAGCGCACCATCCAATGTGCCGAAGAACACCAAGTGTTTATTTTCATAGAGGAATGGTTGCCGTTGGTGTTGCCCACGTTGATGACATTGCACACGAAACATGGTATTCACCGCCTGGCCGAGATGATAATCGGATTTGCGTAGTAATTTCTGACCTCCAATAGATTCACGAGATTCTGGTTGGTACATGTAAACTATGAGGTTTTTATCGGCATCTGTCACTAGGAAACCCAAATTATTGTTGTCCACCATGAACTCAATATTATAGACTTGTAAATGATTAAAATCACGTGATGCAAGTGAAAGCGTGCGAAACTCCTCTTGGAAACGTAGTAAACTGACTGATTTGTAGACATCAGCGATTAAAATTAACGATTTAACAGATATTATTTGATGCACATATATGTTTGTGTCAATAAATGCGACACCAATAAGATCATCGTCTTTCAACTGCCACAAATAGATCTTTTGACCGAGTGCTGTTACTAGAAAACCGAGTACATCCGAAATGGCTGATACGGGACCTTTTTGTTCTTTTTTGAAAACTTCTTTCAATTTGAATTTGGTTAACGGTTTGCCTGGTTCAGGTACAACTTCAATGATGTCGTAAATGTGTATGTTTCCGCGTGAGGTGATATCTTCACTATAATTAAAATTTGTGCCAATACAAAGGTACTCTTTCAGACCGGATCGTGTGCCCTCATAAGCGAGCTTTACAATCTTAAATGCTGTCACGTGTTCCCATTCTTCGAATTGTATGGAAGCGTCTGGCACAATTTCCCATGTTTCTGGACTCATAAGCACCATTGCAAATTTGGAAGCACTAGGATAGATGAAGCGTTCGCCTTTGTTTTCTTCTGTCAATTCTTTGTCTTCACCATTGAAACGATAATACTTGTTAGTAGGCTCCTCGGTCTGCGTGATCAAGCAATAAACACGATTTTCACGATGATAGACAATCTGTCGCGGCGTACAACGCAACGGTACTTTACGCACCGGCCAAATAGAATCGTATGTCAAGTAGGTAGGCAGTACAGAGATCTTTAGCTCGGCTGTATGATCAAAATATAAAAAGCCAAAGGGACAATTTACATTGTTGAAGGGCGCAAAACTCCGCACGACACCATTTCCATAAAACTTATGTACGCGTAGTTCACCCTTGGAGGTGAGGAAAAGAAAATGTGGATTTACGCCGCAAACCATCACACCATTGTGCCCACTAATGTTGGCAAAATAACGTAATTTGCTAACATAACGCTCTTGTAAATTATACGATTCCAGTTCGCTTTCCGAATCATCTACTTCCATACTAGTTGGTTGCAGGTCCAACATATTGAGTGTTTCTAGTTTTCTGAAACGTATTTTCAAATGACCTTTGGGATAGCGAAACACTTGATAGATTAACAACTCCAGACGCGTACGTATTAAAAGCAGTGGACGCATGCCCTGATTTCCCAAGCCAACCATGCTGATTTCCAGTGCCAAAGGCGAATTTGCATGCTGTGGCATACAATTTAAAAGTATGCCAGTTTTGCTGTTCTCCTGATTGCTTAGTGGCACAGGCACGAACTCCATTGAGTCGCTAAGCACCATACCGCCATTGCCCACATCATTAACTAGATACATTAACTTCATATCGGGCATAGAATATATTTCCAAAGTGCCCGATTCACGTGCCGTGATCAGCCAGTAAGATGGTTTTATTTGAGGCAGCAAACGGCGCCACCAATCAGTATTTTTTTGTTTGGATTGTTTTGCAAGATCGGCCAGACTGTTCATCTTGAAGGCGTTGCCAGATTCACCATATAGCAGATCTTCCTCATCTTCGATTTTCATATGCGGCTCCGCTTTCATGTATCCCAAACCAGCATACAATGAATTGCCATTACTACCTGTGAGATTGAGTACATCATCTGACTTAGCTGTGAATAAGCCAGATATATCCTTGTATGCAGCTATTGCAATCACAGCAGGCATACTGCTGATAGTATTTTTATTGATGGCAAGACGTGGAGTACCTTTAGTCTCACGTAAAGCCAATGTTATCACTTGTCCGTTTAGTACACGTAAACAAACATAGGGATCTGCAGTCGAGACTTGTACTACCGGTGAGCCCACATCGATGGGTACATTTTGTATGAGACGCGTTCCTTGCAGCAGTCTGACGTTACGTGTTGTTGCTTGTATAATGAAACGATTTTGTCCTAGGTTACCCACGAATATTGTTGGTTGTTGACAGCTAAAGCCGGTATTTTCGATCTCGTTGATCTCATCGCCAGTCTGTAATACTAGAGATGATGAGCGTTGCGATAATATCATAAAGTCATGATGATCGTGACGTGTAGACTTTTTACTAGCATCGTCATACACAGTCCATACATCTAGGCAACCTTCCAGCTCAAAACTAGTAATAATTTGGGGTGTAATGCAATTTACGAATACACACAAAGCACCGTTCTTGTTGTGACCACTGGAAGCAACGACTTCAATTTTTAGCTCAGCTAAGTTTTCTACGTGTGGACGTAATGTAACACCGTCTTCCTCAAATTCAACACGTTCGCCAGCACACATGAAGTTTATTGGTCCCACATTTAGCAAACTGTCACAAACTTCGAAAATGTATTTCCGCAACTGAACTGATGTTTTAGCACCGGTTCCATATACCTATAAAGCGGGTACCAATTAATTTTTAAATATTATAATTAAATCAATACTCTTACCTCCAACTCTTCGTCTTCGATACGCCTCGCTTTAGGTACAGATTCGTCGTTAACTGCAGCGTTAGCATCGTTTGTTTCCACCTCGTCCAAAGTTATAACAGTACTCTGATCCTCTTCAGTAAAATGCAGCAATAACGAATTTCCCAATCTTGAACCCAAAAACAAATATTCTGATTGACAAACACACATACAACTGGTCAGAACACTAGCAGCTGCCTTATGAAAATGGAAATTTCGAACCGTGCGCATGGAGTCAACGCATAAGGTCAGCACATACAGTTCACCTCCTTTAAGCGAAATCACTAGTTTATCAATATCAATAAATGTAAGATTGGCTGCATCAAGTGAGATCCGTACACCGTCTTGTGGCTTGAGAGGGAAGCTTGTGCTATGATCTGCTGAGCTATTTAAACTCACACCATACGGCGGCACACTCTGATTAAGATAAATTATGGAATTCACGGTTGTGACGAGGCAGCCACCTATTGGCTTTTGTATTGGGAAAACTTGAAGACAATCAAATGGCAAACCGGTAACTGTCCAGATTACAGGGTGCACTCGTTGTTGAATATTTAATGAAATGGCTACTAGTACACACGTATCGGATCGTACACAGACACGTCCAGCAAATGTTCTTACTGGCTCGTAGAGAATCAGCAGTGTTGGTTCATAATAGCCGTATAGAAATTGTAAATCTAATACATTGTCAATTTTTTCGTCAAGTTCGCGAAGTGCTATTAAGTAGGAAGCTAATATTGGAGTACGAGCAACTAGTGCTGTAGGTGTTTTCTTTATGGGTTTCACATCTGCAAGCTCGATCTCATCTAAACTATTATCCTTTCGAAAGGGTAACACCACCAACTGTTTACCATAAACCAGCATTACAGCGCAGCGAGAGTCTGGGTCAACTCGTACCATTGGTATGAAGTAGCGTCCTGTCCATCCACCACGGACGTCGTCCTCTTCGAAAAAATGCAGTGAAAGTGTTTTTAGTGCAAACGTATCGGGATCATGCTGTACTACCGATAACTTGGCATCTTTAAAACTTATAAGTAGTGCATCGCGTAGTGATCCTGCCAACGACACGCTCTGCAATGACATCACGTTACCATAAAGCGTGTAGGTCGCCAAACATTCTAGGCGCATTTTCGGAGGTGTACGTAAGTCATTGATATTTAGCAATTTTTGGCGTTGAGCAGCATCTAGATGAGGGAATATACGATATACCTTGAGTATATTTGCCCCTGCTACGACGAGGTTCTCCTCAAAATTGTTGAAGAAATGACAGCAAATTGCAAATTCCACTCCAGTAGCGGGATGTGACTGTTTACACAGTGAAAACATGATGAACAATTGTCGTTATTGTCGCGAAATCTATAAAATATAAAATGATCAAATAAATTTGTAGAGAAATTATTAAAAATGTAAAATTATAATAAACAAACAGCTGCTTACCGACTTATTTTTCACGCGCAAACAAAACATTTGCCGGCGCAGTCAGAGAACGTAAATTCGTTACGTTCTCTTGTGCTGCATTTCCATCATAAACTTGGTAACACTTTGATGAAAAAAAAAATGATTTGTCAGCATTGATGTTTGCACGTTTTTTCAGTTTATTTTGCTATGGCTATTGACAGTTCATTTTGTTAAAAACACGTTCTAAACATTTGCAACTGAAAATAATTAAGCTAAATATCCATTTAATATAAGTATGGAGTCCGAAGCTAATGGTTTTGCAGTCGACCAAAATAAAAAGCGTCAGAGGAAAAAGAAGAAAAATAGTAGATTTCTTCGAAATGCAAAGGGTTTTGCCAAACAAGGAATTTATGGTCGCGGCACCCACATTGATGATGATCAGTACAATTACTTCATTAATATTTTGGATGCAATGAAAAATGGATTTGAGGATGTCGAAGAAAAAGGTATATTTGTTTGTTTTTGAAACATATTACATTTTACAATTTCTTATTTATAGTTAATATGGCTAACAACGTATTTGCACAAACGAATGAACAAGAGATTCATTTGGCATCCAATCAAATTGTGTGTAAAGTGCTCGAGTCGTTGATTGGTTTTGTGGACGCAGAAAATTTGGAACGTTTCTTTAATGTATTTGCTGATAATTTTCGGCCGATCTGTTCCGACCGCTTTGCATCACACGTTTTACAAAAAATGGTTGAAATAGCCTTTTTGAGAGCTTTAGGAAAAGCGAGCCTTAAAAATGTAGGTGAAGTCGATGATAATACAGATGCAACGGATCAACCATCTGCACCGAAACGGCTTAAAACTGAAGTGACGGCTTATAGTGAAGAATCGTATAACGCTGAATCTGACTTTAGCGCTGACCACCGTAAGCAGTGCAGGAAGTTTGTCGATCGTGTAAGTAAATTCTTACTTAACAATTTGGAAGATTTCGTTTGGGACCCCTGTGCTAACCACATTATGAGAACTAGTATCCTCAGCTTGGCCGGAGTACATGTGGCAAAGGTGGCGTTTGAGAAGGGTGGTGCTGACATGGCAAAAAATCGAAAACTGTACAATGTACCTGATGAGTGGTTGGATGTGCTAAAGGAATTTCCACAACGATTAGAAATGTGGCCTCAATTCTCAGATTTTCCATACCAAGAACTATCCTCAGCTCTACTAGGGGTCGTTTGTATTGCACTACGCGCAACAGACAAACAACTTTTGAAACATTTTGGGAAAAAAATATTAATGGAAGCATTCCTTAAAGTTGAGCAAAGTGACGAAGAAAAGGATAAGAAAATAGAAATATTGGACGATGACGAAGAGTCATCGGAGAAAATTGAGGAAGTTGCGAGTAAAAGTGCTGAAGGCACGGAAGAAGAAAAACCTACTGTCAAGTTACCAAAGGTTTTTGAATACCAATCATCCGTTATTTTATTGGAAACTTTGATCACTATAGCTGGTCCAAAATTATTGACTCAACTTTATGCAATGCTCTTTACCGGACGTTTATCCCTATTAGCTAAAGAACAATTAACTAATTTTGCTGTGCAAAAGCTTTTGCAACATATTAAAGAAAAGGAAGATTTTGAAAACGTTTTCAACGAATTAGTTAATGAGATTGAAGATCTACTAAAAATTGGGCATACTGGTGTGGTAGAGACGCTTGTTGGCGCCTGCCTACGCCTCGGTTCGAAGCAAGCTCAAAGTATAGTATCGTTACAAACAGCGCTTCACACACCCGCAAGCGATAAGCAAAAAGTTAAGAGTTTCTTTCATTGTTTAATCAAATTGAAGCCGTATGAAGTAACTCAAGCAGACAACAGCGCTTTCGTACATCTTCATGGTTCACTTATTGTTCAACACATTTTGCGATTCAATAAGCCGATTTTTTTGGTCAACTGTATATTGGACACACCTGCCGAACAACTAGTGACCGTATTTAATACACCAAATGGTTCACATATCGTTGATGCATTCCTGCAAAGTAAATATATAGGCGAAAAATCTCGAGAGAAGTTCATTCGATACATGGAAGGTTTCTATGTGGACTTAGCCACCTCTAAGTTCGGTTCACGAGTTGTGGACAGTTGTTTTGTGGCCGCACAAGAGGCCCAGAAAGCGCGTATAGTAAAAGAACTAGCAGATAAAGCAAACATGCTAAAGAGTACACCATTCGGTAGATTACTTTACAACAAATTCCGTGTTGAAACCTACAGACTGTCGGCGACGCAATGGAAAGCTAGCTTTCATGCGAATAAGGAGCAACGAGTTGATAAACTATTTAAGGACATTGTTAATTAACTTTTCATAATAAAAAAAAAAATGTATTCGCCCAGAATTCACAGTTTTGTCTTCTACAATTCTTCAAAGTGTTATTACATAAAATAAATTAGTGTAATTGAAATTATTTTTAAATGGTTCACAACCGTTTGAATGTTAAGTTCCTTAGCGATGTCATGGTTGCTTATGGGGCGGTCCTGGTTCATCGACCTTTTTAACGATAGGTCGACCAGAACGAGGTGGATGTTTTACATCAAAGTTTCCAAAACGGAAGCGAGCGAACCATTGTTTTGCTATACGAATTGATACAGCATCGTCTCCGTAAGCTTTACAAATTTCACTGGTTGCTTGCCTGGCATTCTTCCCTTCTTTATACAAATATTCCAAAATAGCGCCAATATCTTCATTACTTACACTCATTTTTGAACTGCTCTAACTTTTTTTCAACTTCCCCGAATTTAAATTGTTTTTGTTCAAATGAAGCTTAACGAACTGCACAATTTTCGAACAGCTGTCAAAGTTCAGGAGGTTTTGACGTTTAACAATTGGAAACATGGGATGGCCAGATTGAAATCTTAACAAAAAAATATGTAAACGGAGGGATTTGTTTAATTAAAGAAAACACGAAATATAAATTTATTTGAGGAAATTTTTTGTCATGTGATGCATCATAGTATTAATTTTCAAGGGAAAATTAATAAAAACTTTTACTAATTGCGAGCTAACAATCTTAATGCTCTTATTATATATATATATTGATTGTTTAAAAGTCACTTATTTTAATATAGCATAAATTTATATATAAAAATAAGACCACTATAAAGTAATTTTCAATCTTAACCAATGTTGGGTGCTTTAATTTAAATACCCAAAAATTATTACTTTGTCCGATCTGGCTATAATGGAAAATGTTATAAAAAAAACGCTAATTTTGGAGCGCTCTCACACTGTAATAAGTTGCACATCCCTTTTATCCCTGTCACAAGTCTCTAAATTCTCGACTACCCAATACTATAAATAGACCTTTACTTAAAACTAAAAGTTTAATGTAAAAAACGTTTTCTACTGTGAATGTTTTAAAAATATTTCAAACAAGTATTGGATTTTCTGCTTTTAGTGTCACCCTGTACAATTAATAGTCGAATTTCGTTCTCAAAATCAGCTGTATTTGGTTAATATTTTCATTTCGAGTGTAAACAAAAATTTTGCAAACAAATGGAAAAGAAGGGTGAAAATAAATGATTTAAATTAATTTACAAAGAGAAATTATTAATATTTACTTTTAGGTAATAAAAATAAGACAGTTCCTTCCGATTCGACATCAAAAAATTCAAACTCTACCGAAGCAGCTCTAGATGAACCACTTTTTCCAATAGCGCCAGGAAAAACTCGTCCAAACTATGGCACCAATAATACCTTAGAGCTTTTAGAACGCATTCCCAATGAAGTCGTAAATTTAAAGTTAGATGATGTATTGACTGCAGTAAAAGATGTAGATAACTTATGCGATTATCCGCGATGCAAAACAAAAACAAAACTTATGGGCCAAGATTGTGAGCTATGCCGTAAAAGATTTTGCTTCAAACACGGATTGCCGGAAGTCCACGGATGTGGGGAGGCAGTAAAACGAGAGGAAAGAGTCAAATTCCTACACCCTAAACCAGCCAAGACAGTCCGCGAAGAAGCTGATCTTGCGCAGGCTAAGAAAAAGTTACAAGCCAAATTAAAAGATATGCAAGTTGGACGAATGCAAAAAGTAAATGGTGGTCCTCCGATGGTCGTGAAAGGTGGCAAAGGTGGAGCTAATGGAAGTGGTGCAGGCGATGGAAAGGGAGCAAAGCGGAAGAAAGGAAAATAAGTAATATACATAAATGTAATGTAAAACGCGAACAAGTTGACAAAATCAATAAAAAAAAAGAGAAATTCTCGTCAATTTGTATATGAATAGACTAAAATAACGTTAATCCGTTTAAAACATAAAATTTCGTCAAAAAATAAAATAAAATTTGAAGTGCATTAAATTCAAACAAATTGACGATCATGGGTGTTTAGTGTTCGTACAGTACTCTTAACAACTCTGTGTTTATAGCGTCAGTTGATTTTGTTTGACGTTAATTCAATTTTGACGGCAGCAAGCGTCGCACAGAAGAAATCCATTTTTTATTGTTGTGAATGCTTAGTTATAACATTACATTTCCAATTGTTTTGTTTTTAACAATTGATGGTTAATTAATAAGTTAAACAATACAAAATATTGTGTGAAAATCAACGTGAGAGTGAGAGAAATTAAAAATCTTATTTGAAAATAGCGCGCCATGGATTTCCAATTCGTGTTGCCTACCGCCAATGCAGAGCTGCTAAACTCAAGCGGAGATAGCTACTATGTAAAACAAGTTTATGCGCCAAATGAAATTGGGGAACGTTTACGATGTTAGTGAAACTTATTTATTTTTATATTTTAACACGTATTAATAAATTCTTGATTTTCTTTTTAAAGTGTGCAAACAGATGGTGCAACAAGGCGATCCGTTCTATCTCTTCGATCATTTTGATACATATTTTACTATAATTGAAGGACGCGGTTCTGATGCGGCAAGTGTTACCAATCTAATGCGATCCTTTGATTTGCTGTACATTACTGTAGATAAGCTTGGTCAGAGGCTAGCGCCAATGTTATCCTGTACTGACACAGCACGCAGCTTAGAAGACCGTCAAAAATATCTGAATTTGACAAAAATGTCACTATTTTTACATATCAATGTAGTGAGACGTATTGATAGTGTTTGTGCTCAGGTTCAGCAACAACAACAGCAGAGTCAACAGAAAAAACGTTCGAAACAAACTGAAACCCTTGAGCAATACCCTGATTGGGATGCTAAACGCGGTCGTTTTCTTATACAACTCTTTAATATTTTACAGTTTCCGCTGGAAAAACTTTGGGATCCACCTGTAGCTGAAGAAAATTTTGTAAATTTAATTTGTGACATTTGCTATCGTACACTCGAATTAATACAACCCCGTTCAGATAATCGACATATTACAGATACGGTTTTTCAAATTTTTGGTACCGCCATAAAACGCTACAATCATGCGCTCACTTTTCCCGTGCGTGTTTTACAAATATTACGAACGACCGAACATGCTGCTCTATCGATTGCAAGCGGTATAAATGTATTACAGGAAGAGTATGGTATATCTAGTGTTTTCTCAGTTCTCATTAAGGATATTGTAGAGACGCTAACCGTCGATTCAGCTGATACGGTCGTATCTAAAAACTTTTCTAACTTTTTAATGGAACTAGCAACCATAGCGCCAAAACTAATGATACCACATCTTTCTACATTATGTGATGAGTTGTTGAATTGCGAATCTCATACACTTCGAAATTGCATTTTACAAATTATGGGCGATGCAATCGTTGGTGAGCTAACCTCAGAAGAGCTGTCAGAAGAATTGAAAGAGGCGCGAAATGAATTCCTTGAAAATTTATTGGCGCACATCAATGATGTGTCAGCGCATGTGCGCGCGAAAGTTTTACAAATTTGGAATAATATGAAGGAAGAAAACGCGGTGCCGTTGTCTTTCCAGTTAAAAGTGTTATGTGAAGCTGTTGATCGTTTGGAAGATAAAACCTCATCTGTACGCAAACATGCTGTACAGCTTATTAAATCATTTTTGGAACGAAATCCTTTTGCAGCTAAACTAACGTTAGAAGAGCTAATAAAGAAACATGAGGAAGAATGTGAGAAAATGGAGAAATTAAGTGAAGTGTTGGCGGAGGAGCGTAAAAAAGCCGAGGAATTAGATGAACAGTGGAATGTGCTAATACCGGAAATATTACCCATTGTAGAGCAACAATTGAAAGAATGTTAGTAAACATATATGTATATATTCATACGTTTATTTCTATATACATATATACATATTAATATTTATTTATACTTTTTGTTTTGCGTTGTATTAGGTACCGAAGATTTGCCAGAGAATACGCAAGAGAACTATGAAGATATGATACAACGCATTTCCACATTGTTGTTGGAGAAGAAATATAGCGAGGCAGTTAATTTGTTGCGAAAAGCCGACCATGTTGCCGGCAACGCTGAATTGCGGTATATATTTTCAAGCCATACAGTTTGAAGACTTGACTTAGAATTATAATATTTATTGCAGACATACGCTAAAACTAGAAGAACAATGCGCCTACTATATGGCATTGTTAAAATCCTACATCTTTCTGGCAAACGGGTGCAAAGACAGCGTAAGTTTACTATTCATTTCAATAAAATCGTTTGAAAGATGTAAACATACTTCCCTTTAAATTATAGAACGAGGAATTGGGCACACAAATCAAGACTGTACAGTTTTTACAAGACTCGATCGATTTTTCTAAAGTCATAACGAAAGCTGTGCCAAAAATTCAAGAATTATTGCTGTCCAAAACTAACACTGATGTATTTGAAGCTGTTGATCTCTTTACCACCGGTTATTTATTTGGTATTAAAGGCACTGAAGGTGGTATGCGGCAGATGTTGTATCTGGTATGGTCATCGGATAAAGAAAAACGTGATGCGGTCTCTAATGCCTACAAAAAAGTACTATTCACTACCGATCAAACGGGCAGGTTGTTAGAAAATAGTGTTTAATCATACATAAGTGTATCTTCATGCAATTTCTTTTTGCTAATTTAGGGCACATGGTATTAAGGTCGTGCAGAATCTTATGAGGTTTCTTGAGGAACTCGAATATGGTCATTACACAGCCATGGAGTGTTTGATGCGCGAATGGGTATCTACGGACGATATTGATGCAGCTATTATACAAGTGCTTTTTGAACGTTTTACGCAGAAATTAGAGGGCACCTCCGACAATGAATCTCGCCTAGCATTACAACTGCTGATAATGGCATCACATGCCAAGTCGTCCATTGCATCGGCAAACATTAATGTAATTGAAACGATTGGTTTGGGCGAACGTGCCAAATCCGATCCACGTATTTATACTGGTTGTATGGAGTTTATGCTGAACTCTATCGATTCAAGTGCACACTCGAAATTCTACAAACGTTATGAGCCAGATGCAGCTCTTGTGCAAAAAGTGATCGAATTCTTCCAACGGTATTTCTTTCATCCCGGCGTGCCAGATTTTGATAAGTTAGCAATGCGTACATTGGAATTCTTCTATCACCTCTGTCAGACGCCGGATGTTATTTGTCAGAAAATTGTTGTTGGTTTATTGAAAAAATTCCGTGATTATGCTGTATGTATCACCGATATCACACCATCGCAGCAAGCGCAAGCGCTTGTAACACCCTTTTCGCAGCCCATACCGCAGACACAACCAACTCAGTCTCAGAGTGCTGCAGCGCCGCAGCAAAAACGTATGCCTGTATTTTTACTAACCCGTTTCCTTTTCACCATTGGCTATATGACTCTGAAAGAGATGATCTTTCTCGATATCGATGTCTATAATAATATGAAATTCAGACAAGAGTTGACTGAATGCGAGGAGAAGAAAAAGAAGAACGCATTCAATACGAACAGACGAAAGACGGGGAATTTGAATATGTCAGCGACGGAATCGTTGAAACGATTGTCGGGTACAGCTGCCGAACCACAACAGGAGGTGAGTGAAACCAATGAGACAAATTTTTGTGTTTTTTTTTTTTGCTTAATAATGACTGTTAATTTTAACCTTACAGCCAGATGAGGATCTTGTTGGTGCCACTGCTGAAGACAATATAGCTGAGCTTATAAACCATATCTGCGAGAATGTGCTACTACAAGACGAAAATTCACTGCTCACTAAAATATTTCCCTACGTCATGGAAATATGCAAATATCCCGTTAAGTATCGGAATCAATCACTGCAACAAGCGGCCTCGCTTACGCTCATTCGCTTTATGTGCGTGTCCTCAACATTTTGCGAAGCGAATATGCCTTTCCTTATGAATATCTTGAATCATACGAAAAATATTAAGATCAAATGTAATATTGTAATTGGTTTATCCGATTTGACCTTCCGTTTTCCCAATATAATCGAACCCTGGACGGGTCACTTCTACTCGACGCTGCACGAAAGTAACACTGAACTACGACTGACGGCGGTGAAAATGCTTTCGCATCTCATTTTGCACGAAATGATACGCGTGAAAGGACAGATTGCCGATTTGGCGATGTGTATTGTGGACCCTGACGCGGAAATCAAGAATATCACACAACAATTCTTTAAAGAGATCGCCAACAAATCGAATATCTTGTACAATGTCTTGCCGGACATCATATCGAAATTGAGCGACACTAGTTTGAATGTCGAAGAGGAAAAGTATCGCACGATTATGCGTTACATTTTGGGCCTGATACAAAAGGATCGACAGGTCGAAACTTTGGTGGAGAAATTGTGCTTGCGCTTTCCAGTGACACGTGAAGAACGCCAATGGCGCGACATTGCCTACTGTCTGAGTCTGCTTTCCTATAATGAACGCGCCATCAAAAAACTGATAGACAACGTACAACATTTCAAGGATAAAGTACAAATCGACGAAGTACATCAATCGTTCAAGTTGATCATAAGTAACACATCAAAACTGGCTAAACCCGAACTTAAAGCCGCCGTTATGGAGTTGGAAACACGTATCAATGAATGCTTGGAAGTAAATGACGGAAAGGAGCGCGAAGATAAGGAAGCTGGTGGTGGTGGTGTCGACTCGAGCGCTGGCCGTGGTGAGGCACGTGCCAAAACCCAAAAAGATAAAAAGGCAGGTGGTAGCAAACAACGTGCAGGTGGTAGCCGACGCGGTAAGCGTGACAAATCTGCCAGCAGCGAAACAACAAGCAGTAGTGGAGATGAAGCGCCTACAAAACAAAAACAGCAGAAAAATGCGCGTGCGCGTGCAACAGATGCGGATTCCTCATCGTCGGAAGAGGAAGAGAGTGCGCAAACAGCGCGGAGTGGACGTGGGGCAGCAAACTCAGCATCAGCGGCGCGTGACAGAAATAGAAAAGCGGCGAAAGTAACAACAAACAAACCGCGCACTGGTCCACGCAGCAAAGTTATCGAAGAATCAGCCAGCTCGGATGATGAAGAAGAACAGCATCCCCAACGCAAACGTGGGCGTGCCAATCGCAAATGAATGGAAGCCATAAACATAGCTTAGAAACTAGAAAAATAACGCACTGAACGTAGTTTAGTTAATAAAAATTAAAGCAAATAAATTGCTAATAGAAATTTAAAATTAGATTTACACTAGATATTATGTATTTATAGCGCGTGTATAGTTGCTGTTCGACAACAGTATACCATAATTTACATTACGAGTGTATATTGACTACCAACAGCAGGCCGTCACCATTTTATATATTTATCGCTTATTAACAACCTTTGTTATAGTATGCAGATCTTGTGCAGTTGCTTTCACTATTTTGCGAATTTTGGCGTTTAAATACATTGAATATCACTGAAGAAAATATGTGTACTCTATTTTTATATTATTTGCCACAAGTTGCTATGATTGTTGCTGTTGTTGTTTTAACGGTTATCTAGTCCCTGTTAGGATGGTAAGGATTATCAAAGTTGTCGTCGACATCATTTAACGGGAGGCCCAAGAAACGTGCTGTTTTGACGTAGTCGCACCAAAGGGTGTCAGATGAGTGGGGTTGGCGGGGCATGCAAAGAGGTGGCCAATGTCATGCGGAGACTCATTGCACGCAGGACATATGGTGGATATGTCGGGGTCTATTCTGGACAAGTAGGACCTGCTACAATATCCAAAACAAAGCTGCGCAAGGGTCACTCTCGTTTCTCGCAGCAAATTGAGCTCTTCGTCTACAATGGGTAGTGATTTGACCCCAAGAACGCCATTCAAATGGAAGGGAGTTGATAGCTCCACTGTGAATGGCGGTCAGTACCTCTCGGAAATTAGTTGTGCTCCCTAAGTCCAGTCGGCGTATTGTTCGATGTCGTCGACGTAATTGAGGAAAGACCTCTTCATGTTCCTAAGAGACGGTTCCGCTCCAAGCAGGTGGCTGCACGGGTGGTTTTTGCGAAATCCTCCCAGCTGGATCTTCTTGCTTCTTAACTGTTAACATAAGCATCTCAATATGTAGATGTTCTATGGGAGACATCAAGAGGCATCTTGTCGTAGGCCGGAGTGCAGTGTTCTGACAGGTCTGCAGCTTCTTCATCTGCGTTTCACTGCATTCAAGCGACCATATTGGTGCGGCGTATTGAGGACCGGCCGGCCGATTGCCTTGTAAGTTGCCAACAACGTTTCGTTGTCTTTCTCCCATGTGCTGCCGGCTTGCGACTTTAGGATTTGGTTGTTTCTCTGTACCTTGACGATAATCGCGTTCATATGAAGAATGTACTTTGGACAAGTCCAATGCTACGAGGATCGTTCTCTCACAGGGTAGTTTCTGGTTAAGGCCATTAACTATCTGAGCGTTTATGACGCTAAGTGCCATGCTGGTGGTTGGCTAGGCTCAGGTGGTGAGTGAAGGTCGGGAGTAGCAAGGTCTCAAGTGTCTTCACTACTGGGGAAAGGACAGTTATCGAATTCACCTTTGCTGGTGGGTTTCTCAGGTTTCAGTACCGGGACCACTCTTCCTACTTTCCACACATCGGCTATTTGAAGAGTGGTCAGCGACAGATTGAGGACCTTGGTGAGGTAACTTACTCCCGTCGAGCCTAGATGCTTTACCATAAGCATGTTGATTCCATCAGGGATGGCATTCTGAACCTCCTCATTGATGAAAGTAAGTGGCGCAGTCTTTTGGCATTTTGTGTAGCCGTCGGGTCACTCATCGCTTGGTTTTGTCTACCGAAGGGTGCAGTGTGAATTGCCGGCTAAACTAGCTCGTGAACCTCTTCGGGTCCAAAGAGGCATGGCCATAGAATTGAACTTCAATTCGGTCATCATGTCTCTTCAGGTTAGAAAAAGCCTTGACAGTAGACTAGAGCTCACTGACACCGGTGGAGAGGTTGCAGAACTTCAGGTGCTCTATCCATTTCGTCCGCTTATGTTGATTTACCAATCGCCGAATCTCCAAATTGAGATCTCTTAGTCGGGGATCCCCGGGATCAGCATGGCGTAAGATGTCGTGGTCATTAAAACGGGGGTTGGGGATCAAGTCAGAATGGGAGCGATATTGCCTGTTTGAGCTTCTGGGGACCGTGGAGGTTCTCTGTTGCTACTCGTGAGTGGCGGCACAGTGCGCGAACTGGTTGCAAATTGCACAGCTGTAGAGGCTAATGTCGCAGTAGTGTGTTGGCATCATGGGGTCACGTAGCTCGTGGTCAAATTCCTATGTATCTTAAGGCATGAGCAGGTCTTAAGATGGCTCCATCCATTGTATGCATTACACCTGACCGAGGTGGAGTTTGAATGGAGCCAAATTTTTACATCCGAAATAGTATGCCGAAATCGGGTGAATTTGAAATAAATATGATACCCTTTACAGATACGAAACATTCCTTCAAGAGCTTTGATCGGTCAATTTGAATGGCAGCTATATGCTATAGTGTCTCGATCTGAACAATTCTTCGGAGATTATCCATCTTTATAGGGTCTTCGACGTTTTCTTCTAGATAAAAAAATTTATTGTGATATTATATATTCATTTGAATGTGTCTTTCATTTGAAAAGAAATTTAAAGCCCTACTCCCACCTTTAGAAGATCAGTCGGATTCTAATACTATAAGTTATATTTTTCACATTACGCCATGACTTTCGTCTGACGTAGATTAATCAGATAACCAGGTACTTTTAAGGGTATTAAAACCACTGTGATGAAATGCAAGACTCAATAGTTTTGCCAGCCATGCAAGACTATAGCAAAATCCAAGAATGTTTAAAACCTGCTGTACAAAAAGCCTTTTTAAATGAGTGGGGGAGCGGGAAACCCCACTCATGTATTCATTCATCAGTTCCAAACGTCTGTTCGGTGTTAATTAATCCACCAAACAAAGTCAAAATATTATGAAATGTGATACAAAGTGATGCAAAGTGCAATAGCAGGTACAGTTTTTGCGTGGATGGGGAAAGCGCAAACGTTGCGTGCGGCGGCGGCGGTGGTGACACAGACGGCTGTACGTCTGCACGTGTCTGGCATTAGGCGGCCGTTGATACACTCGTTAAAATAACCGTACGTTTGTAAAAAGCCTCAAATGGACCAACAGCAACAAATAACACCCTCCAAGCAGTCGCAACAGTGCATGAGATTGAGTGGTTGGCAACGCGACAAAGCGCTGTCAGCCAACCAGCGTGCCGTATTCGGCACGTGGGTTAACGGGATAATGAAGATGAAAAGGTACACATAAACGACCACTAAGCTGACAAAATGCGGCGGTGATGAATAATAACTACACAAAAGGCAAATTATAACGAAACATAACTGCCACATAAGTACATACATATGTATGTATGTATGAACAGTCGACAAATGGAGACAATATGCCTAAAAATTCCAGCGAGATTTGCACACTTGAGGGGAGTTGTCAAGGACTACAAACCTTCTGCTTTTGACTGCATGAAAGCACATACATACATATGTATGTATGTATGTATGCCTACCTATTTAACTCTTATTTGGATAGTGATTTTGTTGTTGTTTGTTTGGCATGCGCCTACAACCAATATAAGCTGTTTCTTAGCAACTTCTTAATGAGATTTTCAACGCCACTCGGCACACATTCAATATTAAGCGGATATGTGGGAAATTTGAGTTGTGCATTTTAATATCTTATTTCGGTTGATTTAATTATGCACCAACAACTACCCATAAAAATATGCAATATGAACTTTTAACTCATTGGCGCAGAGCATCTCAGCCAACACTTGTCAAACATCATGTACCTATGTAATCGTCAAAGAATATAAAAAAATATACAAATATACATATACATACATATATATTTCTTTGTTGTATAATTATGCATATTGATACATCAAGACGCCTGCGAAGTTATTACCATCATAATTACTAATGGCTACCCATTAACGACGGCAATGCGCCTGGCACGTGATGAATAAATTAATGATTTTTCGTTTTTAAAATTTGCGGAATGTTTCTGGATCCGATGTTCTTCAAGGTTTTCTAGTTGAGTTCCGTCCACCGTCTTTTAGACACGGTTTTATAAGGTCTATTAAATATGATTATGAATAGCATAGAATACCATAACGTATCGGTTAGACGCTAGGCATGTCTAAGATCCAATTCCAATTACTCTACAAAAGAAGACCTTGTAAATTTATTATTTTACTTCAAGACACTTAGCAATTATATATTCTTCGGCGTTAGATTTTTTACATCTAAAGAGAAATGAACCTTAGTTAGGTAAAAGAGTGTAAAATTCCTTATACTACCAAATGTAAAGGCCTCCAACTTAATAAATTTCATTATTAGAAGTTAAGGGCATAAATAGGAAGTTCCAGTGAGGCACCAATCACAATGTGGTTAAGAAGCAGATCTACCTAATGGCTATAAGTTAAATGGAAGGTATTCCATTAAAACCCAAAAATGTAGCTGTAATCTTATTTCTTTGAGGACCTTATGTGGTCGTTTACTAAATAATAAATTTTTTTTACAGTGTAATTTAAACACGATGTTATATTGTGAAAAACATTTTTTCAAATTATATATTCTCAGTGGCGTAGCTAGGGGGGCGAAGGGGACCGTCGCCCCGGGCGCAACGTCTTGGGGCGGCAAAACGATCTTCGCTTATAATATCATTGTAATTTAAAGTGGAAGCAGTTTCACATTCCATTGAGAGAATCGCAAGATTGAACAGTCTGCTCTGACTCATGGTCGATCTCAAGTAAGAGTTGATCAATTTAAGTTTGCTAAAAGATCTTTCACAAGATGCTACTGATACATGTGTAGTGAGTAGTATTTTTAAAGCTGTCGCTAACGTCTTATAGGCTTCCAGTCCCATTGAAGAAATGTATAATAAAAATTTTTCTGGCGAAAATCCAATTTGTTCTTCGTTTTTCTTCGCTCTCTTTAATAAGAGTAGGATGTCTTGAATGTCACTGTATAAATCTTCGTTATCCAAGTCATCTGGATAGGATTCGGCAAGTTTATTTTTGTAAAACTTCACTTTTTTTCGAACCACCTCATGAAACTTGTAGGTAGGTAGATAAAGGGGGGCTGCAGAACATCCTTGGCCCCGGGCGCCCGAAATTGTAGCTACGCCACTGTATATTCTCTATACATGACCCAATACCTTTTAACTTTTTTCGGGAAATAGATTGATTCCACGCTCATAAAAGTTTTGATCCTTACAGTCCTGATTTGTGGGGAAGATTCTCCCATCCAAAAAACATAGAACGGAACAAGCAATAGTCCGAAGACTATGAGTCTGGAGAATATGGAGGGTGTGGTAGCACATCTCATTCAAAAGCTTTTGGCGAGCCATCAAACTTGTGTGAGGTCTCACATTATCTTGGTGGAACACTACATATTTTTTATTGAACAATTCTGGCTTATTCTGTTTGAGTGCATCACTAAATTCAGCTGATCACAATACTCTTCAGAATCAATCGTGGTATTGTCGGGCAAAAGCTCAAAAGGAATTTTTCAAAATCCCACCTTTTTTTGGTGACTATCGATCATCGAAGATCCATCCTTTTTAGACCTTGATCTCTGACGCTTTTCATGAGGGATCCAGAAATACACATATCAAGCTTCGAAATACGCGTTAGGAAAATTTAAGGGGGTATTCTGGTCTAGAACTTTGAAAAAATCGATTTTTTTTGCATATTTTGAAAGTTTAGACTTCCAAAAATATGACCTTGGAATTGGATTTTTCGAAATTCGACTTATTTTCGGAGATACAACCGATTTTGTGACGTGGCGTCCATGTTCACTAGAATTGTCTCCTAAACTTTAAACGCGTTTTTCTCGAAACTACTTTTTTTGAGGTGATTGACATGATATCTCAAGTTCTACTGAACCGATTCCTTTGAAATTTGCAATATATCTTTTTTATACAATGCTCTATCGTGTCTGCCTTGCATTTCCAAAAATTTTGATTTGAAGTATTTAAAAAAAATCAAAAAGGTCGAAAAAATCGGGTCAAAAAATTTTTTTTTTTCAAGTCGACGCCATTTTTTTTTTTTTTTTTTTTTTTTGAAAATGGTCAACCCGATAACGACATCCTTACTACTGAAGGATCTTCTTATTTGTTGTGTTTTACATCTCTACAAGGGTTGAAATCACGTCAACCAGGACGCAGCGTTTTTTTTGAGCCCCCACTCCATCTCGACGAATTTTGTTTTTATTCTTGCATTTTTTTTTATATTATTAAAATGTCAATAAAAAACATATAAAAAATAAATAGTAAAAATGTTTTTAATTTTTTTTATCTTAGTTTAAAAAATGCCTAAAATTCATGCGTCTAGACCAGAATACCCCCTTAATCTTTCAGCCGATCAGAAGATTAAAGTTGATATATACATACATCTATTCCCGTCCTCATCTTTTCCATTACTCTTCAGATTACTCTCTTTTCAAGGCTGCTTTTCATGTGTTTATTATTATTGTTATTGTTGTTATAGAAAAATATTTAACATCTATTCTATATACATATGTAATAAGTTAGTTTCTTACTATATGGGTCTGGTAGTTGAGATATAAATTCTTTAGTTTATCTGAAGATCTGAAGATTCTATCCTCAAAATAGTCATAATATTGTTTTTATTAAGCCTTTTTCGCCACTTTTTAGTATTTATACTATGCCTACAGTAAATCTATTGACGTTAAATCACGGAACCGCTGTGTATGTTGTAGAATTACTGGTATTCTTGAAGGCAAGACACTTATTGCCCACCGGCCTCTTACGATCTTCTACTTGTGCCTTGTTTTCGCTAAGCCGTTTCTTAAAAAATCTTAAAAATGTGCAGAATATAGCAGAAAAGGATTATTAAAAAATCTCATTTCTTATAATAATTTTTCTAATGAATGGGCCACAGCAACAGTTTTCATTCATCACAAACATTAATTGTTTGTTTATAATAAGCCACACATACAAAAAAGTGTGACAAAAAGACAAAACAAGACCATAAGTAGGTGTTAAGTGAAAGCAAATCCGCTTAGTGGATAAATGAACATTGTTGGAAAAGAGCAGGGTGAAAAGGGCTCACCTCTACGCATGTGAGTCTTCAGTTTGTATGTTTAATGATTAGACCTCTCATACATTGGCATGCTTCCACACGATTAATTGGGATTATAGCCGAGAGCGTAGCATGAATGCTGAATGAATGACTCGCGTTGATTTTTGTCACATATTTAAAAGTTTACATATATCCGTATTTATATGTATATATGTACTTCTTCTTCTTCTTCTTTACTGGCGTAGACACCGCTTACGCGATTATAGCCGAGTCAACAACAGCGCGCCAGTCATTTCTTCTCTTCGCTACGTGGCGCCAATTGGATATTCCAAGCGAAGCCAGGTCCTTCTCCATTTGGTCCTTCCAACGGAGTGGAGGTCTTCCCCTTCCTCTGCTTCCCGCGGTGGGTACTGCGTCGAATACTTTCAGAGCTGGAGTGTTTTCATCCATCCGGACAACATGACCTAGCCAGCGTAGCCGCTGTCTTTTAATTCGCTGAACTATGTCAATTTCGTCGTATATCTCGTACAGCTCATCGTTCCATCGAATGCGATATTCGCCGTGGCCAATGCGCAAAGGACCATAAATCTTTCGCAGAACCTTTCTCTCGAAAACTCGTAACGTCGACTCATCGGTTGTTGCCATCGTCCAAGCCTCTGCACCATATAGCAGGACGGGAAATTTGAGCGACTTATAGAGTTTGGCTTTTGTTCGTCGAGAGAGGACTTTACTTTTCTATTGCCTACTCAGTCCGAAGTAGCACCTGTTGGCAAGAGTAATCCTGCGTTGGATTTCCAGGCTGACATTGTTGGTGGTGTTAATGCTGGTTCCTAAATAGACGAAATTATCTACAACTTCAAAGTTATGACTGTCAACAGTGACGTGGGAGCCAAGTCGCGAGTACAACGACTGTTTGTTTGATGACAGGAGATATTTCGTCTTGCCCTCGTTCACTGCCAGACCCATTTGCGTTGCTTCCTTGTTCAGTCTGGAGAAAGCAGAACTAACGGCGCGGGTGTGGAGGCCGATGATATCAATATGATCGGCATACGCCAGCAGCTGTACACTCTTGTAAAAGATTGTACCTGCTCGATTAAGTTCTGCAGCTCGAATAATTTTCTCCAGCAGCAGATTGAAAAAGTCACACGATAGAAACCTCGTTTGGTATCGAACGGCTCGAAGAGGTCCTTCCCGATCCTGACGGAGCTTTTGCTCAACGTCAGTTTACACAGTCGTATTAGTTTTACGGGGATACCAAATTCAGACATTGCGGCATAGAGGCAGCTCCTTTTCGTGCTGTCGAAAGCAGCTTTGAAATCGACGAATATGTAGTGCGTGTCGATTCTCCTTTCACGGGTCTTTTCCAAAATTTGGCGCATTGTGAATATCTGGTTGGTTGTTGATTTTCCAGGTCTAAAGCCACACTTATAAGGTCCAATCAGTTTGTTGACGGTGGGCTTTAATCTTTCACACAGTACGCTCGATAGAACCTTATATGCGATGTTGACGAGGCTTATTCCACGGCAGTTGGCGCAGATTATGGGGTCACCCTTTTCGTGGATTGGGCAGAGCACGCTTAAATTCCAATCGTCGGGCGTGCTTTCGTCTGACTGCATTCTACAAAAAAGCTGATGCATGCTCCTTATCAGTTCTTCGCCGCCGTATTTCAATAGGTCGGTAATCCATCGCTCACCGCAGTGCACTTTTCTACACCTCCAATTGGTTTAGCGGTCCACCTTCCTTTGCACTCCCTTGTCCATCGATCTTGCCACAGTTTGTTTCTTCACTGTTGGCTTCTTGACACGTGTATTTCTGTTCCGTCATTCTTCCATAACCAGAGTTATCTTCTCCCTTTTGGGAGTAGATTTGTTGGAATTAGGCTGCTAATCACTAGCACTACGGTGTCCTCTGTACCTTAGCAATTGCCTACTGTACATGTTTCATGAACTTGCATGTTCACCTCGAGCGGGATATCTTTCCTAGTAAGCAGGATCAGCTCAGTCTTTTCCGCCGGCCGGTATTATATGCCGTTAGACCACAGTCGTCTGATTTTACTCCACAATTTTTTGTGTTTTAACCTTGTTTCTCAAATTTAAAAAGTGATCTCAGTAGAGGAATTTTTTTAATAGCCTTTTTCGAGATCTTAAATTTGAAACCCACGAAATAAAGCTTTTGGAAAAACTGAAGCCGCTTGACCTTCCCAAGCGATATGGGCTCTTGAAAAGTTTCAAATATTGTTCAGCGATGAGGCTTATTCTAGCGGATGTAAACAAGCAAAATTTGCCGCATTTGAGACTAAGAGTACCCTGGGAAGATTCAAGAGCTGCCATTTCATAAAAAAAAACAACAGTTTGGCTGTGGTGTGTGAGATGGTGGAATCATCGGTCCACATTTCTTCAAAAATGATGCCGCTGAAAACGCAACCGTTAATGGCGGCCATGATAACCGACTATTTGATACCTGAAATTGAACCTCGTAATTTCGGTGGCATTTGGTTTGAATAAGACTGCGTCACTTCCCACACATCGCATCAATCGATTTATTGAGATATGGGAGATATGGGAGTGTCGATTGGCCACCAAGATTGTACAAATGACATCACACTTTTTTCT
Organism: Bactrocera zonata; assembly: GCA_037783105.1. Classification (NCBI taxonomy): domain Eukaryota; kingdom Metazoa; phylum Arthropoda; class Insecta; order Diptera; family Tephritidae; genus Bactrocera; species Bactrocera zonata. The sequence continues at coordinate 208,003 of JBAWJQ010005995.1, read as the reverse complement.
TGGGGGATTTGTAAAGTTTAAAATTTAAGCAATCCCGCTTCTATTCTAGTCTCAGAGCAAAGCCTCACGCATGTCGTTCGCTAGTCAACAGTCGAATAAGTCATCGAAAATTGGACTCAACAGATGGACCATCTGAGACGTAGCCGCGGATAACATTAGAAAGGGATATTTTTCAAAAAATAAATGCCAAAGAATGTTCTTTCGAATGATAATAAACATTTCCCATTAAATTAGAAGTTTCTGTGTTTTTTTTTATATGGAACCTTGAAATGGATCATCTTTTATAAGATTTGGAAGAATAAAAATAGAATTTTCAAAATAAATACAATGTCACCTTATTTTTTGGGCACAATAGTATAGAATTTTGACTTCAAAAAACTAGTTATATCTTTATCTAATGATAAAACGATTTGCAACTTGTGTATAATTTAACTTTTTATCCTTTTATTTAAATTTTTGAATTTTTTATAATTTAATTTTTTGTATGTATATAATTTTTTTGTTTTAATTTTCATATTTTTAGTTTTGAACTTGTTTTTATGCTATCATATAATACCTTCAAATAATTTAAAATATTCGATAGTTTAACAAAAACTAAAAGCTACATATGTACATATGTATGTATGTATGTATATATGTACAACTAAGAAAGAATATGATTTCACTTGCACATATTTTATTTTATTGATTGATTTAATTTAAATTGCCACTATTTACAATAATAGTATAATGTAATATTACAATTATTTAAATACTTTAAATAATTCCTTTCTTATTTTCTCTAATTAAAAGTTCTTTTCGATTATTATTACGGCGATTTTTTTTACAATTTACATGATATCGATATATTTTAATTTTAATTTGCGTCTATGTTTGTTATACAATAACATAATATATTGTGTTACTACTATTTGTTGTAATAGGTATTGCTAAAAAATTGCATGCAATATTATTTTCTTTCTGTATTCCACTATGGGGCAAGTTTACAGTTGTGGGTTGATAAAATGCTCCGCTGATTTTAGTGCGAGTTTGACGTCAATTTCTTTCTTTTCCTTATTTAAATGACAGGACAGCTGATATTTGTTTACATTTTTGACAGCTTTGCTTATAATTACTCAAAAATTGAATTTTTATTTTGATAAAAATAAAATTCTTAAATAATCACCAGAAATAACAGTGAAATATTAGCATTAAAAAAATATTTACAATTATTCTGTTAATGAATTTTGATAATCGAACAGCTGTTGTCTTGAAAACAGTATAGTATTAACGTCAGAAAAGTGCTATTTAAGTGGTTTTAAATGATAAACATAATTAAACCCCCACAATGAAGACCTAACTTTTTTTATTTAAATAATGTCTAACTACTCCAACGCAGTACAATACAGGGTGTACAGCGAAAATTTCAATTTCATAGCAGCCGCACAAATATCACTCATTCCCTTCAAAGCCTCATGCTAACAACTGCGCTATTTGCGTTATTTAAGGTTTTTCGATTCACTGGTTCGTTCTAAGTACAAACTCGCATCATTTCATTTAATAGTAGAAATTCGTCGATTGTTGCAATTCTTGCCGCATGGCCGCCACTGCTGTTTCTGCCGCCGTCATACCCGCCTCATTGGCCATTGCTGTATGCTCAGTGCTCACAGTCGACGTCGCCGTAGCGGCTGCTGCTGCTGCATTGGCCATCCACTCTGCTGATGTTTCCAACTAAAATCATAAATGCTGATATTCACTCATATCGTAGATGGGTATCGAACCCATGACGCTGTGCAGGTGTGGATAAGCGACCGATAGTGGCGCCATTTGTCCAGCTGCCGCCGCCGCCGCCGCTGCAGCAGCAGCAGCATTATTGCCATTTTTACTGCTCGACGAGGCAGCGGCAGCAGCGGCTGCGGCTGCAACGGCTGCTGTGGTAAGACCACTGCCGCCACCACCCGAACCACCATTGCCGTCCGAGGTGGGTGAGAGTCCTACCAATTGTGTGGCATTCAAGCTATGCGGGTGTTGGTGATGTGCCTGTTCCATGCTCGCCGCTGCGCTGGCATGATGTGTTTGTGGTAATTGTGCGGCTACGGCGGCAGCAGCTGCAGCAGCGGCAGCGGCATGGTGATGGTGATGATGATGATGATGGTGATTGTTGTGTGTCGTAGTTGGTGATAATTGTTGTGCTTGCTGTTGCTGTGATTGTGTGTGCGCGGTGGGGTGTTGTTGATGATGTGGCGATTGGTGCTGATGCACTTGCTGTTGTTGGTGGTGATGATTGTTATTAGCTACATTATGCGTTTGTTGCAGTAAAGAACCCTCCATCTCGGAATCACTGGATGAATCCAGATGTTGTTTGTCCGATGCGCCGCTGTAATGAGAAGATAGACGGAGAATTGTATTAACTCAGCAGTCAGCCGTAATTTCGTTTATTTCATAAAAAATTTACTCTGACAGATACATTTCAAAAAAAGTTCATATAATATAGGCCTTAAAGCGAGAAGGCCCAGAAAAAATGCTTCTATAAATGTAAAAATACTCAGGGCACGCCTGATTATTGCGCGAGAGAATCGACATTGGATTTTAGGAGATTGGAAAGGGGTTAGCTTCACTGATGAATCGAAAATGAATGTGGATCAGTCCGGAATCCAGTAGGTTCGGAGGTGACTACAAAAAAGATTTACTCCCAAGTACTTTGATAACCAGAAACAAATTCTCAGTGATTACATGATTTCCTCTCTCTCCAATGGTATCATAACTTAAACGTAATTTTTTCATGGACTACATATAGTATGTAAATATGTCCAACTTGTTAGCGAGTAGTAAATTTCAAAACAGCTAGAAACCGATTTGTCTTGTGCTTATAACAAATTTCTTCACACAACGCGTTCAATGAATAATTTCGTCGCTGTTAAGACCAATCAAATTGTTGCCGTTAAAGACAATTGCTGATGGCAGTGCTTTGATAAAATCTATAGAAATCATATCTAGCATCAGCTTCCTTGCAACAACAAATAAACGACTTAACCGCAGCTACTTTGCTCCCCTACATTCGGAATATGCCGTGCAGCATGCCATTAACAACGCATTTACCAGAAACTTGTAAATAGGTATGTATCAGCATGAATACATACATACATACATACATATGTACGCAAAATAAGCATATTATTGCTTCTGTTGTTGTTGTTGTTCGCTTTATATTCATCAGTTGTTGGTTCGTAGTTTGGCTGCCGTTGCTGCTGCTCTTTTCAGGATATCAAATTTCACGCTACAAAAAGAAGTGTACAACAACAACAACAACAACAGAATTCACTAAACAAACCAACAATGACAGTCAACAGTCTCGGCCTCGCTTCAGCTCCGACTATGGCTACGGTTACGGTTGAGATGATATTATTGCCTGAACCGCTGTGTTGAGTGATGGCACATAACGAGCAAAGGCGAAACATTCATTCGTTTATTGCTGTTAAATTTGTTCTTGCTGCTTTTGCAGTTGACGCTACTGTGGAGTACATAATGTTAATGCGGTTGACGATGATGATGCTGCCGATGCAGCAACGAAGATGTGCCATGCCGAAGTACGTATTCCAAACAGCTCTACAAGCCACACACACACTCACACTATGCATAGTAAAAGTGTAAATGTACCAACACAATACATATGTATGTACATATCTAAATTTGTATGCATTCCCGATAATGTCAGTACTGTTTTTGAATCGCTTCTGATTGCGATTGCCCGTCTCTGTTCTCATACAAGATCAACGGCATGCTGGCTGGCTGATCAACGTGTTGATCATCTGATGATCTGTGTTGCGATGACAAAAGGCCCTACAACAAAGATGTCGGCGCAAATAACTAGATCTGGGTCATCAACCAATACGAAGTACATACATACATATTATATGTAAACCTATACGGATGTGCGTGTGTATAAGTTACTTGTAAATTAAATATAAAATATGTACAGCTATGGACAGAGAATTAGCGCACTTGCATTCATAATTAGAAATATTACCGTTACTTTTGAGAGAGCGATATTTTCATGAATTTGTTATTAGTAGATTAATACTGCTTCTGTCGCCTCTTTAAATGCGTGGAAAATAACCGTTATTATTTCCCCTCAGATACCGTTAATTTGTGTTTGTTAAATTTCGTCATAAATTCGTTGGACAATGATTTAGCGCACTTATAGTTTTCGGTCATTAGTTGTGTTTGATCCAACAAAGAATTAATCACAGTTGTGAACTTGTATTCAATAGGTTTAGTAATATTACAAATTTTAATAAAATGGCTAGAGGGAAATACTTTCGATTGAAAAAATAAAAATTATTTGGGACCTTTACAAAAACGCTACAAATCAAGTAAAAATTGCTCAAATAGTAAAATGTCCAAGAAAAATGGTATACAATGCCATCAAAAATGTTAAGAGTGATCCAAATTTGTTAAAACAAAACAAAGTTCGTAAGGCTTCCCCTCGCAAAATAGCCCCCCGCGAGGATAAAATAGTTCTTAGAAAGTGTAAAGCTGATCCTTTCAAATCCTGACGCGTGATTATGGTCGAAGTCAATGCAAAATTGGACTTAAAAGTGTCAAGCAGACTTGTACGAAGACGTTTAAATGAAAATAATTTGTATGGACGTGTGAGCAGAAAAAAACCGCTATCGTCGAAAAAAAATATTAAAGCGCCTTTGTCATTCGCTCATAGCTATAGATCAAAATATTTAAATTTTTGGAAAAGGATATTTTTTTACGGACGAAACTAAAATAAACTGGATTGGTCCTGATAGTAAACCTTTGTACATCGTGAAAAAAAAACAAGAAGTCAATCCAAGGTACACCGAAAAGACCGTAAAGCATGGGGAGGAAATTTAAAAGTATGGGAGTCGTTTTCATGGCGTGGAGTTGGACCCCTAGTAAAGATAGAAGGGAATTTGGATAAATTTGCATATCTTAATATACGGAGGAATACAATGGAGCCATATTCTTATGATATTATGCCTGTAACCTGGATCTTTATGCACGGCAACGATCAGAAAATGTGGTAAAAAACTGGCTTGCGCAAGAAAAAATTCCACTTTTCGATTGGCCAGCGCAAAGTCCTGATCTAAACCCAATCGAGAACTTGTGGAATGATGTCAAAGAAAAAGTTGGGCAAAGAAAATTTAAAAATTGCGACGAGCTTTGGGCATGAGTACAGGAAACGTGGAACTCTATTCCTTTGGACAGATACCAGAGGTTAACAGAGAGCTTTCCACGCAGATGTGGAGCGGTGATAACGAATAACGGTTATTCCACTAAATATTAACCAAGTTAGATATAATATCAGAGAAATTTCACGGCACGTGTTAATAATATTTAATTTTTCTTACTGATCTTTTAAAGTGCGCTAAATACTTGTCCAAGCCAATTTTGACTTAATAATGTAAACTGAACAAAACGTTGTATTTTTATTATAGAAAACTAAGAAATTTTGGACTACTTTAGTTTTTAGTGAGGCAATAAATAGTTTTTTTACATTATAACGATTCTACTTTCTTTAATTATAACATTATTAACTATCATATTTCACATTAAGAAAGTGCGCTAAATCTCTGTCCATAGCTGTATGTATGTATGTACGTTCGTATACAACAGATATGTACATACATATGTATATATGTACAATTCGGAGTCATCGAAAATAATGCAATCTGAGTGCTGCAAAACGGCTTGATTCTCATTAAAAAGATGATTCATCGAGATTCCAAAAAAATGTATACAGTGATTATCAGAAAAATATAGGTGATTCCAGGTTGAAAATAACATACTTTTCGTATCAGAAGCATTTGTTCACGAAACACTAAGAGGCTTCTCTTGGATTTCAGAAGTAGTTTAACGGTAGCTTACTTCAAGGACTTAAAGATCTTTTGAAGGTTTTCCATGTATTCAGTAAAAATACTATCGAGGTGGTCTAAAAAATACCGAACTAATCCCCGGAGGCTATGTTGGCGACGGTATTCGGTTTTAAATGATTTTCATTTCTTTTAATTATTCCCTAAAAAGTGGAAATATTGTAGGACCTTACATTTGACGAATAAATACTAGACACATACCAAAGGAATGACGAGTACAACATTAATATATAGCATTACCAACTAACATTAGTTTAAAGAAGATAAAACGTTGAATTCGTTTGCACAGAACCTTTTTTTCAGAAATAAAAAATTGGCTAGATTTCAATTCTTCATTTTGTGTGGCAGCTAACATACATACATATGTTATAGAGATCCGATCTGAACAATTTCTTTCAAGTTCTATATGCTATAGTGAACCGATATCGTCGGTTGCGACAAATGAGAAACTGCTTGGGGAGAAAAGGACGTGTGTAAATTTTCAGGTCGCTATCTCAAAAATTGCAAATGTCCTTTATACCGACAGACAGACGGACATGACTAAATCAACTTTTAATTCCAGTAAAGTTTCTCGTCACAACTCTAATCATATAAATACTAGAAATAACATTAATTTTTAAATATTATACAATACCTCACACATAAACAAAACTTAAATTGGATTGAAAACGTACACCGGAAGTAAATAAGAGATTTCGAATTCGTGCTGCACTTGGCCGAACGAAACAATAACAGGACGGCAAAAAGTCAAAAGTCTGGCGGAATGAGCCAACTGAGTATGGCACGAGGCAGCTAGATTACACAGAGGCGTTTCAAATTAAAAATTCCTCAGAGAGTTCGCTGTGAGAATGAGTCTTGTTGAGGGTGTCACAGCAGCAGTTCATGTACCTGCAAAAGTATGTATTATACATACTTACATACATAAGAATACTCTTATTCGATCAAAACAGTTAGAAAAAGGCAGAGGAATACGAGAGCATCCACTTTAAGTGTACAATTACAATATGCGGGGGAAACGCTAATCGCATTTTTACGCGAGTGTCAAATTTGACTTTTATACGCATAGGCCAAGTTTTATGTATATTATTGATATCAACATATGTTCGGTTGATGGGAATTGAGGTGATGATATACTTATTTATGTATATGTGAGGGTGTAAAAATATTTGACAAATGCCACTGTACGGAATTTCCCTTTGGGGAATTGGGAAGTCGTGTTTATGTTACTGGAAGCAGTTAATTGTAATTGCCGTAGCGGATGTTGTTGTTGCAGATGATTGTTGTTGATAGATATGAGTGGTTTTTCGGTTAATTCCTGCATTTCAGTGGAATGTGTGAAAATGTAAATACTCTAGAGACCGCAAAAGACATATTGTATAAGCAACAGCTGAGATCTTGGCGTGGCTGAACTGTAGTTATGCATATCTAAATATACTACAGGAAGGATGTTTGCATAGTAACAAAGATTAGTACATAGTATGTCTTTGACGCAAGCACTCCATAATATTGTGCATATGTACATACATACATACATGTGTGAATATTTTAAGTAATTTAAAATTAATAAGAAGTTATGGTTAGCTCATTTAGAAGCGAGATGAAAAACAAAAGATTTTTTTTATTTTGTATTACTGAGGTTATCCCTATTTATAACAGGTGGATTCTATACAAGCACTTAAGTTTCAACGGTCAGTTTGTATGACAGTATGTATGTACATGATATGATATTGTCGATACCGACGAGTAAGCTGCTTTTTGGCGAAAAAAGAACGTATGAAAATTGTCAGATCGATATCTCATAAGCTGAGGAACTAGTTCCTGTATATACAGATAAACGGATATCTCCGACGTTTACTTCAGAATTTTATAAATTTCTTAGTCAAATTTGTACTACTGTGCCCAAAAATAAGGTGACATTTGAATTTAAACTGCGCGCGTCGAAGGATTTGGAGAATTATTTTTTTTTTAGGTTTGTAGTACTGTCAGTCACATTTATGTCCAATTTCATGTTAAAATATTCATTAGTGTTTGAGGAGCTAAAAGTGAGTTTTTCGTTTTTTGCGATGTCGAAATTTGTTGAGCAAAGAATTTTCATTAAATTTTGTTTACGGAATCAATTTTCTGCTGCGGATACGTTGAGGATGGTGCAGAAAGCCTTTGGTGATGAGGCTATGTCTAAAAAAAATATTTACAAGTTTTATAGTGAGTTCCAAGCCGGCCGTGAATGTGCCGAAGACGAAGAGCGTCCAGGGCGACCATCAACCTCAACCGAGGAAGCTCACGTTTAACAAATCTAAGATTTGGTGTTGAAAACCGTCGATTAACAATTAGAGACCTTGCTGATGAATTTGGCATATCGAAAGGCTCAGCCAATACCATTTTGAAGGATGTTTTGGGCCTCAAGCGCGTCAAATCTCGACTGGTACCGAAAACATTGAATTTTTTGGAAAAAAGGCGTCGCGTTGAAGTGTGTGAAACGATGCTTTCCGACTACCAGGGTGTCATGAAATGCATTATAACTGGCGATGAGACTTGGATCTATGCTGATGACCCCGAAACAACCGATCATGCGAGCGAATATCGTGGCAAAATAGAGCCGAGACCAAAAAAATCGCGCCAAAGTTGATTGTTTTCTTCGATTATCGTGGTGTTGTGCATTATGAATTCCTTCCAACCGGTCAAACAGTCAACAAGGAATATTATTTGAACGCTATGCGTCGTTGCGTAACGCTATCCGCCTAAAAAGGCCGGAATTGTGGAAAGACAATTCTTGGTTTTTATACCACGATGATGAACCATCCCATACTGCCCTCGTAATTCGTGATCATTTCGCCAAAAACTCCACCCATATCGTTCCGCAACCACCGTATTCACCTGATCTGGCGCCGTGCGATTTCTGGCTGTTCACCAAGCTCAAAAGACCGCTCCGGGGACACCGTTTATATACGATAGAGGAGATTCAAGCCGCAACGAAGACGGAACTGAAGGCCATCCCGGAAAGTGACTACAACCAGTGTTTCGACGATTGGAAAATCCGTTGGCATAAGTGCATTGCATCGGGAGGGGATTACTTTGAAGGGGATGAAATTGATTTGAAAGAGTAAATAAAGAATTTTCAAAATAAATACAATGTCACCTTATTTTTTGGGCACAGTAGTATATCATATTCAGATTATAAAAATGACGTTGTCGTGATCTCTCGGTATTCATTTAGGATATAATATATACATAATATAATATATGTACATATTTATTTTCACCTCGGCGTAATAGTTTTCAAATGACTTTGCTCTTCTAGAAGAATAACATAAAAATTATCTCGATATGGTGAAATTATAGTATGAATTCCATACTATTAAGACCAATGTAGCATTCGCAATCTATTATCTTTAAAGTTACTCAAATCTTTAGCCTACAAATAAAGACCTGATCACACATACCTCACACAAAAAATGTAAATATACATACATATCTTGATATCTAATGACACGATTGTGCTTTAGTACACAAATACATTTTAACCAAAAACTATATTTTTTGAATTAAACAAAAATAATTTATTTTCGAAAAATTTTGCTACTAAATAATACACATAATTTAATATTTCAACAGGACCACCCACACTTGTCCCCCATAAATTTGCGAAGGCAAATTTGCTTGCTTGCACATACTATGCACATACCAGCTTACTTATGTATGTATGTATGTACAAATATACACATGTATGTATGTATTTACTCTTATGTAAATTAAAACACGTTGCGTCTCCACCACTTGACACTCGGCGTACGCGTCATTGCAGTCGTCATTGCTTTACTTATTTCACCCCCGCAACATTGACGCCACACAGCGCGCTCATAACTTCGCGCTGGTGTTCGGGAGGAGAGCGTCCATGCCACAAATTGCCAACCAATTCTGTTTATTTTTGCTTTGCTTTATCGGGTTTTATTTTTCTGTTTCATTTTTTTTTTAGCTTGCGATTTTTAATTGTTTATTGTTCTTTCTGCTTCATTTCGTTTGAATGCCACCAATGGCGCGGCGAGTACCAACAATCACAGCAAGTGAGAAGTGTAAATAGGCGTGAGTGAGTGGGTATTTGAAATGATTAAAGAAGAACAAAGGAAATTTGAGGAACAACAACAATACAATAGAGAAAAAATATTTATTTATGAAGAATCGCAGAGAAAATTGCAAGTGTAGTTTTAAATTTCAAAACAAAAATACAAAAATATTATGTAAAATGATAAAAGTTATTCTAAATATTTAACTGATAGCAGTCACACATTCTTAGAAACCTGATTGCCTGGTGGAGAGGAGAAAATTGCTATCCATATACTGTAATCGATTTTGGAACTACTAAATTGTGTGTGGGCAATGAAATGAATGCATGGGACATTTTGATGTTCGGGAAAATTAAAATTTATCTTAATACATTACGTATGTCTGTATGTACATACATATGTACATGCTTCACTAAGAAGTCTCTTTTAGATTAATATCCCGTTTTTTATTGAATTCTTATAGCACGAATTTCTAGAAATTCCGTCACACGTATAGGATGGTTAAAAAAGGTGTTGACCCCGGATTGGCTTTGTCTATAAAAATGTCAGTGTATCTTAAACACTTACAATGGATAAAAATATCGGACCAAAAATTTTTCTAAAATTTTGTATTTTTAACCAAATTTCGTTTTGCGGAATCGTTGCGAATGTTGCAAAGAACTTACGGTGATTCAGTTATATTAAAACCACAAGCTTACGAGCGGTGCAAGGCCTTCAAAGACGGTCGAGAGATCGTTAAAGACATACCTAGTTTATCTTAATACATTACGTATGTCTGTATGTACATACATATGTACATGCTTCACTAAGAAGTCTCTTTTAGATTAATATCCCGTTTTTTATTGAATTCTTATAGCACGAGTTTCTAGAAATTCCGTCACACGTATAGGATAGTTAAAAAAGGTGTTGACCCCGGATTGGCTTTGTCTATAAAAATGTCAGTGTATCTTAAACACTTACAATGGATAAAAATATCGGACCAAAAATTTTTCTAAAATTTTGTATTTTTAACCAAATTTCGTTTTGCGGAATCGTTGCGAATGTTGCAAAGAACTTACGGTGATTCAGTTATATTAAAACCACAAGCTTACGAGCGGTGCAAGGCCTTCAAAGACGGTCGAGAGATCGTTAAAGACATACCTAGTTCTGCATGTCCTTCGACTACCGTATTCACCAGATTCGGCTCCGTGTGATTGTTTCTTGTTCCCCAAACTGAAATTACCGCTCTGTGGAACCCATTTTCAGTCCATTCTAAGAGATAAAACAAAATTCGCTAAAGGAGCTGAAGTTCATCACAAAATGTGCTTATGAAGAGTGTTTCGAGGACTGGAAAAATCGTTGGCATAAGTGTATTATATCTATTGGGTAATCCCCAAGACTAAATATGTATGTATCGATGAATAATTAAATATTTTGCGTTTTATTTACAATTTCCGGTTACCCAGCAGAAATTGTCTAAGTAGGGCTTTTTTGAAGTGCTAACTTCTTAAATTATCTTATTTTATTTTCACTGCTCCTGTTACTTCGTACATTTCTCCTCTTACAGACAGCAACTTCTCTGCTACAATATTCCGAAACGGCTCAAGATTCCAACAACTTGCGGGCAACTCTTTATAAATATAAACCAAACGTTCAAGTGGCACAAAACTAAAATAAATACACATGTAAATATGTACATATGCTCCAAACAGCAACAACAACACCAGTACATACTAATACGCTGAACACAATGGTTGCGACACAACATTGCATCACGACAGTGAACTGAAAACGGCGTTGTGCATCCTACTACCTGAACGCATGTACACAAGACAACACAGCTCTCCATTTTGCATGTACACAATTTCGTTGTAGCCATACTAATACCTTGCACTTCAATGAAATTTTAATATTTTGTTCAAAGTGAAAGTTTTTATGCAAAAAATAAGTAAATAGGTATATATTTTTGTTTTATATTATCAATTGTTATTACAAATGATATAACAGAGCTATAACAGAGCTATAATAGAGCTATTTTATGCTTTTATTTGTAAAATAACGTCAAGTTTGTAAGAGCTGTGAATAATTTTACATTTTACATATTAGTGGCATCACCACTCTTCCTCATCTCTCTATCTTCCATTCTACCGTCAACGCTACTGTCGTCCTACTGTCGCAGGCAAATATAGGAAAATTTTAAATTTAGCGAGAACGACAACTGTCGGCCTACCGTCGCATAGTCGTGCAGCTGACAAAATAACAGTGTCCATAAGAACGTGTGTATTTTAATATTTGACAGCTGTCTGTTGTCGTCTGTCGCAACTATTGTGTTCAGCGTATAAATTGAGACGAAAGTGTGGAGAAAGCATAAGCCAAGGCGCCAACAAAAATAATTATAAAAGAAGAACCTTTTGAAAATAACGGATGTAATATGATACTTTTGAATGCCTTTGTGCATTTCTTTCGCTTCGTTTTTGTTTATTTTTGTTTGCAACCATACATTTTTACGGCACTCTCCCTCTAAAGCGCTCTGCTTATTAAATAGAAATAGAAAAAATGAGAGAGCGATCAATGTTCCCTGCACCTCCCCACATTTATACAGCCCATACTTATTTATTTAGCTAACAGCTATGGTGTTTAATGCGATTTGAAATGCAGCGAACAGAGGAGTATGATAAAAAGGGGAAAACGCAAAAATTCATAAAAAACTAACATTAGAAACACGTGATTCGTGGTATGGATTGCAATAAGGCGTTGAAAAGTGGGTGGAGTAGTAGAACGAAGCTAGAAAGTGTTTCAATAGCGCCTGCAATAAATGAAACAAATCGTAAAAAAGACGATAAATAGGAAGTGTAAGTTGAAAGGTAGAGATATAATGTCATTAGCAGAAGCGGAAAACAACAAAGAAAAGGAGCATTGAACATACTACATAAGTATGATTGACGAACAACGAAAGCAAAATTAGTTCATAAAAATAGCAATGGGGACTTATACATATGTACATACAAACATACCACACATGTAGTAATGACAATGACATTTGAAAGGTAAAGGTAAAGCCACAAAATGATTAGAAAAATAGGTAAATCAAGAAAATTATAAAATAACAATACAGATTCAAATAAATAAAGTTAGAGTAATAATTATACTCAGATCAGACACCAACATTAGTGGCGTTAATTAATTAATCAAAACATCCTTCCGGCGAAAAACTTGATGGTGGTACCGGGCGGATCGGATGTTGAGCAACACCAAAAGCTCCGTCAGGATCGGGAAGGACCTCTTCGAGCCGTTCGATACCAAACGAGGTTTCAGACAAGGCGACTCCCTATCGTGCGACTTCTTCAATCTGCTGCTAGAGAAAATTATTCGAGCTGCAGAACTTAATCGAGCAGGTACAATCTTTTATAAGAGTGTACAGCTGCTGGCGTATGCGGATGATATTGATCAACACCCGCGCCGTTAGTTCTGCTTTCTCCAGACTGAACAAGGAAGCAACGCAAATGGGTCTGGCAGTGAACGAGGGCAAGACGAAATATCTCCTGTCATCAAACAAACAGTCGCCGCATTCGCGACTTGGCTCTCACGTCACTGTTGACAGTCATAACTTTGAAGTTGTAGATAATTTCGTCTATTTAGGAACCAGCATTAACACCACCAACAATGTCAGCCTGGAAATCCAACGCAGGATTACTCTTGCCAATAGGTGCTACTTCGGACTGAGTAGGCAATTGAAAAGTAAAGTCCTCTTTCGACGAACAAAAGCCAAACTCTATAAGTCGCACATAATTCCCGTCCTGCTATATGGTGCAGAGGCTTGGACGATGACAACAACGGATGAGTCGACGTTACGAGTTTTCGAGAGAAAGGTTCTGCGAAAGATTTATGGTCCTTTGCGCAATGGCCACGGCGAATATCGTATTCGATGGAACGATGAGCTGTATGAGATATACGATGACATTGACATAGCTCAGCGAATTAAGAGACAGTGGCTGCACAGGCTAGGTCATGTCGTACGAATGGACGAAAACACTCCAGCTCTGAAAGTATTCGACGCAGTACCCGCCGCGGGAAGCAGAGGGAGAGGAAGACCTCCACTCCGTTGGAAGGACCAAGTGGAGAAGGACCTGGCTTCGCTTGGAACTTCCAATTGGCGTCAAGTAGCGAAAAGAAGAAACGACGGACGCGCTGTTGTTAACTCGGTTATAATCGCGTAAGCGGTGTCCACTCCAGTAAATAAATATACATACATATGTACATACATATATGTATATGTATATACACATGTATATAAATAATACAATAAATAATAATAAACAGCAATAAATTAAAATAAAATAAATAATTATCAAGGTATTTTTCTTTGCTGCATATCAACTTTAAATACACCTATTATGTATGTATATATACATATATAAGTATGTATGTTCATACATGTAACTACATACCTACATACATATTTTATGTATGTACATATGTACAAATTATATACATACATATGTATATTTTCTCCTCTCTTATTATTTGCACTGTCTTCTTTTAAATTTTTTTCCGCGCGTTTTTCATTTTTGTTTTGTATTTGGTAATTTGATCCTGTGGACTCACTCGCTGCACCATTTGCTTATACCCATTATAATATAATGATGGCGACCAGATCGGTGGCAACAGCAACAACGTGTGGTCTGGAGTGCGGTTTGCGATGTGTAGTGGGTTTTTGGAGGTGGCAGTTTATTATGGATGCGTACTGGGTGTTTATGTGTATATTGTATGTATGTACATATGTACATACAGATATAAATATTCACAAGCGTGGTGAACGAATTGTAAAGCAAGCATATCAACTTGTGCAAAGTAAAGTGATAATTAAAATTATCTTAATTAAAAAATATTTTATATAATGAATATGTGATGTTGTTACTATTCCGAATAGTTCGTCTCTCAACTGGACAGCGAGAAAAATAATCAATTCTATTATAAATATATTCAATTAATTGTAATAACATTTTATGTTATATTATTGCATATTTTAAAACATGTCGTTCATCATTTTCAGTTAACCGCAACTCATAAACATAAATAAATCAAATACGCATGCAAACTCATAGCCTTCAAATTCTGTAATTTCAAAAAGACAATAGTACAGCAAATGCATGCGTACCTATTTGTGGTAAATTGTAAAAAAAAATAAAATATTGATACCCACAATGCGCATGTCTTTTGAGGTTTCAGAAGCACTGATCATTGCTCTCAGGTTACAATTTAAACCCAAATAAAGCAAATAAAAACATTACAAATAGTAGAATTAAAAATAATTAAATTAAACATTAAGGGAATGTTATGTTAAAACTGAATGTGAATTAATATTTTTCAAACATCACATAACAAATGAGAAAAAGATGGAGTCGGTTGGTGAAGGGAGGTCGAAACTGACGCCTAGATCTATCCCTGGGAGCGCAGGATCTCCAGTGATGGAACCGTCACCTGCTAATACTACAAAAAATGACGGTTTCACCACTATCCGGGGTACATCTACATATGTCAGACCCACTAGGTAAAGAGAAGACGCGACAATAACTC
Source organism: Bactrocera zonata (assembly GCA_037783105.1). Taxonomy (NCBI): domain Eukaryota; kingdom Metazoa; phylum Arthropoda; class Insecta; order Diptera; family Tephritidae; genus Bactrocera; species Bactrocera zonata. Next base: position 192,504 of record JBAWJQ010005995.1, on the reverse strand, counting down.
AACTGACTTCAGACAAAACTAAGCTAATTTTATGTGGCGGTATCACCATTATCTGAATTACGTTTCTAAACGTCAGTTGATGGAGAAGTCTCTCTCAATAAAAGGTCGTACGCCAAAGCTGTGCTAACGTGACATCACGGACTTCACGGTGTTAACTATCCGATCCGATACTAAGGCAGCGATATTAGCATTGAGTTCGCTTACTGTTTGCTCAAAATTATTGAAAGAATGTGTAGACACCTCTCTACCATCGAGTTATTTCATGACTAGATTGTTCGCGATGGTATTGCAGCAAACTGTAAGACTGATGAGCTTGCTGGGACAGGCACTTCAGACTAAATAACAGCGAGCTGGGAACGGGTTGGAGCTCCCTTGGCTTCCTGTGACTCACTACTGAACTGTTGGGCCTCAAACCAAATCAGTTGGTCGACAAGGTCTTTCTGGCCCAGGGTAAATCGCAGCAGATCTAGGGTACTTTTCGCTCTCAGCTAGGTCCATCTCTCGATATGTCTCGTCTATGTCTCGAGATTCATGCAGTTAGATTAAATATCCTATCGGATGTCTGGTGCAACAGCTATTTGGGAGAAGTGGAGATAGAATTATCTCAACATTTCCTCCTCGAATATTCCGTTTTTGCCAGATCAAGTTAAAAACACTACGAATGTCATCCCTTTAGACATTTAAGGAAAAAAGCGGATAATAGGTTCAGAGGGTTTTTGCCGATAATAGATATCCAATATAGGATATTTTTCTTTTGGCATACATAATTTCCTCTGCAAGGTTGACGCATTGGCCATTTTAACCTAACCTGTCCTATATTCGTCTAATCGGTTGTACCAAAATATCTATAAATCCCAGTTAAATTGATTTCTGCTGAAGATTTTCATTTATTACAATCTTATAATAACATAAAAAAGTACATTAAACCAAACCCTTAATCTAAAGCCAGATCTCCTTAACTAAACAACGAGGATGCACTTCGCAAAGCTTCGAGAGAAATGAACGAAACCGACTAACGAAGCCATTAACGCATCAAAATTAGCCCGCAATATAGTCTACACAAACGGCAGACTGCAATATATACAAACAGTTTTGCTAGAGCCAGCCAGCAACCAGTGAAATGTTGAATCTACGTCATAGGCGCGTACACCTCAGCGGTGAGTCAGCCAGCAGGCGATGGCATGGCATGTCCAGCAGATAAGGGTGCGAGCAAACAAACAAGTAAATGTATAGTAAACAAGAGAGTTCCATGCGACGTCGATGATTCGCCATTGCGCGCCACCGACGGCGTTGACGGTCGTGGTCTTCATTGTCAACTGAAAGCGCGCTAAAGCAACAACAAATCAGTAGCCAGTGTTGAGCTATTTGAAGCGTCTCATGTCGGCTCTTGCTGCTGCGCACTACTTCTCTTGCCAAGCCTTAAAAACACTGTGCCAGGGATAACTGTGCTGACTGAGGTGGTGGTGTAAGCTCCCTTGTGTTCCCCTCATTTCAGTAGTGACATTTATGTAGCTCGCTGCCGTCTTTATTTGCTTGTTGTTGTTGGTACTTTTGCATACTTTCCTGTCTTCCCCACATTAGCGCCTGTGTGCGCTTCGGTAACGCTCGACTGCGCGGCGTTTTGGTTCGTTTCATTTGTATGCATTCATTCGCTCGTTTGCAGCTTTCGGTTTTATGGTGGTTGTTGCGGCGTTGTTACGCGTATGTTGATGCTGTTAGTTGTTGTTGTAGTTTTCTTTATTTTTCTACTTGCTGTCAGTCGTCGCTGGGCTATGTTGCCCTAATTGTTGCTGTTGTTGTTGCTGACGGCTGCCGGCGGGGCTAAATTCAACAACGTATCAAATTTCAATAAAATGTGCGTGTGTTTGTCATGTTTTTTTTTGCCTTCAACTTCCATTTTTCATTAAAATTTCCCCTCTGTGCTCTGCCTTTTTCAGCTTGTGCTTTTTGCGTTTGCTTTCGTTGTTGTTCCTGTTGCTTATGCAAGCATGTGCATACATACTTACATACAATATTATATTTTCCTACTTTTTGTAATTCTTTTTATTTTTGTATTTAACAATTTTGTGTTTATTAAATTTCTCTTTGTTTGCACTTTGTTCGACTCTTCGCCTGCCCTCCAATTCCACTCTATGGTGCATGGGAGTCATTTGGCTGCCCTGTCGTCGTGCAGTCATTCGCCTCGTGTTTATGTTTGGAAATTTCGTCAGCTGTTTTTCCTTGGCACGACTTGTGCCAATTTCTAGCTGTTAATTTACTCGTTAGTCATCTTTAGTTTCGCGACTTTAAGTCGAACATGAATGGACGAGGAAGCGTGCGAACGCATCAATGAATGTGCCTTTTCGTAATTCATGCCAATTGAAACAGATGCATACATATGTATGTAAGTATGTATATATAAATATGGATGCAATTCAATACATTTGTACACTAACTTTCATATAATTTAATACAGAAGAATTGTTAATAGAGAGAGAGAGAGAGGACCTGAATCAAGAAGGTAACATTTTCCTCCATCCTCACCCATTATGCTCTCATGTGAGCCCCTACTAAGCATATTTCATATAATTTTGAAGTTTTTCGCACCTTATCTGTCCAATTCCTTTAAAATGGGAACCGTGAGAGCAGTCCCCTTTCAACCGTCAACCGATTAAACTCCAAAAATTCACAGCCACTGTTTCAGTTCCTTCGGTCTATCTACTATCAACACTATCTCAAAGTAGCCTTGTGGTTCGCCCTGTGTTCGTGGTGTTCCAAGCACTGAGTTGTGCCACTAACACTGCTGAGCTTAAGACCACACCAGAATAGGATAACTATACCGATTTTCTAGTTCTTTATAACATACAGAGAGCTTCTCATAAAACCCGCAATACTTCAAAGATACCAAAAACTGTTGTAACGCCAAATACCATAGATACCAAAAACTGTAAAACGTCGTAACTTTTATTCGAACTGGAAACACTTAGTAATAAGTTTGGAATTCTTCAGAAACATGTTCGGTCCCAGTGTCCTTTATAAGGTGATGTTCTTGATATCTGAAGAACGTCCATCCTTATTTTCGGTAAAAGCTGGTACATGCACACAAACATACGTATTTTGAAAGCTTGAACAGTCTTTAAACTGATTAAAAATACTAGGACTTCAATAAAAATACTATTATTCACGAAAATAAAATTCGTGACAAAAGCGTGGTTTCGACGACCACCGATTCAAATGTTAAAATAATTTGATAAAACTTGGTGCAATTATTCCTTTGGGAAAAGAAGGCGGAAGGATACGCCAGAAAAACGCTATTAAAAGAAAACCTACAAAATAACTGCTCAAGCCCCTTGGTACCGAATATTTGGACCCACTACCTATAATTAATTTTTTTGCCGTAAATATCGGTCAAGGTATGAGATACAGTGCCAAAAATAAGGTGACATTGTATTTATTTTGAAAATTCTTTATTTATTCTTTCAAATCAATTTCATCCCCTTCAAAGTAATCCCGTCCCGACGCAATGCACTTATGCCAACGGATTTTCCAATCTTCGAAACACTGGTTGTAGTCACTTTCCGAGATGGCCTTCAGTTCCGTCTTCGCTGCGGCTTGAATCTCCTCTATCGTATAAAAACGGTGTCCCCCGGAGCGGTCTTTTGGTGAACAGCCGAAGTCCCACGGCGCCAGATCAGGTGAATACGGTGGTTGCGGAACGATATGGGTGGAGTTTTTGGCGAAATGATCACGAATTACGAGGGCAGTATGGGACGGTGCATTAACGTGGTGTAAAAACCAAGAATTGTCTTTCCACAATTCCGGTCTTTTTAGGCAGATAGCGTTACACAAACGACGCATAACGTTCAAATAATACTCCTTGTTGACTGTTTGACCGGTTGGAAGGAATTCATAATGCACAACACCACGATAATCGAAGAAAACAGTCAACATGACCTTGATTTTTGAGCGACTTTGGCGTGATTTTTTTGGTCGCGGCTCTCTTTTGGCACGATATTCGCTCGAATGATTGGTTGTTTCGCGGTCGTAAGCATAGATCCAAGTCTCATCGCCAGTTATAATGCATTTCATCACACCCTGGCAGTCGGAAAGCGTCGTTTCACACAATTCAACGCGACGCCTTTTTTCCAAAAAATTCAATGTTTTCGGTACCAGTCGAGATTTGACGCGCTTGAGGCCCAAAACATCTTTCAAAATGGCATTGGCTGAGCCTTTTGATATGCCAACTGCATCAGCAAGGTCTCTAATTGTTAATCGACGGTGTTTGAACACCAAACCTGGACGCTCTCCGTCTTCGACACGTTCATGGCCGGCTTGTAAACATTTTCTTTAGACATAGCCTCATCACCAAAGGCTTTCTGCACCATCCTCAACGTATTCGCAGCAGAAAATTGATTCCGTAAATAAAATTTAATGCAAATTCTTTGCTCAACAAATTTCGACATCGCAAAAAACGAAAAACTCACTTTTAGCAGCTCACAAAACGACACGTATCTCAAACACTAATTAATATTTTCACATGAAATTTGACTTAAATGTGACTGACAGTACTACCAACCTAAAAAAAAAAAAATAATTCTCCAAATCCTTCGACGCGAGCAGTTTAAATTCAAATGACACCTTATTTTTTGGGCACAGTAGTATTCTTGAAATTCAGGGATAATCCTTCCTTACAATGGTATATCTGTGTGTCAAAAATGGTTTTAATCGTGTCAATACTTTCCTTAGCTCCCATATACCTAACACAGCGATTTGCGAACTTACAGTAACTTTTTTCCGCATATACATATTTACATACATATGTACGTTTGCTCTACTGATAACAATGCATCCTTGGGTCTAAATCGGGCCTTCCATAAGGCGAAGTCTAGATTTGAGTTAGGTAAGTTTCACCGCATATAAAGTTGCTTGGATTTCTGTCCTTTGGTTGGCGGTTTGCATCTTAAGGTATTTTCCCTGGCTTCTGCAAGTTGCAAGTGCTCTTCCTTATTTGTTTGATTTGTTTTTGACAATTTTTCTGTTAGTATTTTTTCATGACATTTCATATTTTCACCTTTATATGAACTATCTCTGATTTTAATCACAATTTTTATATTATTTGGATTCCAAAATGGAATGTAATTACCTACTACACACACCTACATGTAATATTAGTTATTTTTAAAATATATATACATACATATATACATACATGTATCAAAGAATGCAAAACATTTATGGGTCTTCTCGCTTGACAAGCCTATCCACATGTCCGTCACCCAATTGACGTATTCATACTTGAAGAAACTTACCACTAAGGTAGAACTCGTTTACGACCTTCATTCAACACTTAGCCAAAGCATTGATGTCCACTTGTTTTAGCTCATTTTTATATTACCGCCTCGCTTTTTACATAGCCATGAACATAAAGGTCTATACATGTATGTATGTATGTACATATGTATTTGTACAGTAAATGGGATTCAATGTTACAACTTCTTGAATTGGCGTAAAAATATGCCAATGTTAATACTTTGTGTGCATGAAATGTTATGAAAAGAAAGAGAAACATGCTCAGCCATTATTGAGTAGAGTGAAACGGCAATAAAAAGTAAAGGTGATTTTAAATGGCTTCACGCCTTTCCAATAGCAAACAGCAACGCAGGCGAAGCACTTGAAAGCGCCTATTCATTAACTGTGTGTAGAGCCTGTGTATGTATGTGTGTATGTAAGTTTGTACAGTAAATACTTATGCGAAGTCCGAGAACCACAGAAGCAAGTTGAAGTTCATTGTGAGAATTAAATTAGATAAGAAGCTTAAATGTGGTCAAGAAAGAAGAGTAAAGGGAGCGGGCTTGTGAACATACCTTTACTAGCATGAGCAAAAAGTAGTAAGACTTTGTTCATATACATATGTATGTATGTATAGTATGTACATATCAAAACACCAAACAAAAAAATTTTTTTTTTTTAAGTTTTATAACAAAAAAAATCAACAATAATTTAAAATTTAAAATTTAAGAATTTTGAAAAACTTATTTTCATAAAAAGTTACAAACTAAATATTAAAAATATATATACATACATATGTATGTATACCTTCTTTATGCACCTGATCCGCATTCTTTACCTTAAGATCCAACCCAAGATTTAAAAAAAAAAAATATTATCCACACTTTGTGCATAAGCATAAAAATGTACATACACATACATACAACTACACACATACATACATATGTACATGCATATAACATCATGTAACTACAAACATGCGTTCACACAACCATACTTAATAAAAGTTTTAATAAATCGTTTTTCGACCACAAAAAAACATGTTACCATTAAAAAACAGTAAAAAAGCAAAAAAAAAAAAGAAATAAGACAACATGAAATACAGATTTTTTTATCAGCCAGCAAAAATCTCCAAATGAGTGTCACAGCAGCTATAATTTTTATTATCTTTGTGCATACAACCTTGCGCGAGGCTCGTTGGCTGACGGTTTGGGCTATTAAAAATTTACGAAAACGATAAAGAGCATTAAGAAACACGACAACAAATCAGTGTTGGGTGAATTGAAAAACAATAAAAAAGACACAACAAACAAATCGAAAAAGGTGTCGATCATAAATTTTCATATAATTTAGTGGATTTTTTTTATAAGCCAACATGTGTACATACATATGTATGTGTATTCACTCAAGTCAAGCAAGCAGTCTTCGCAAACATTTGTTGCCGTTGATTTCGTTATCAAACTAACATTCAAAGAAACAGGAGTTCAAAGTATCTGGAAACCAGAAGTGGCTAGTAAGCTGAAGTACATATGCCTTGAGAGATAAAGCTGTTGCTACTGTCTCTTTTATTTAGCAAAAAATCTTGAAAACGCTAATGTGAACCAAACCGTTGATGGAGCGGCTCTCTCTATTCTAAATATTTTTTGAAAATATATGAAAAATTTGCTTTAAATATAACACACAATCTGGAGAGATTCAAGTGCTGCAATTTCATCCAGAAAAAACAAGGGTCTATGTGGCTTGTAGGCCGTTAGAATCATCGATCTATATTTTTCCAAAATTGATGGCGGTGAGAACGTAACCGTCAATGAAGACCGTTATCGCGCCATGAAAACCGACTATTTGTTGCTAGAAATTGAAGCTAGTAATCTCAGCAACATTTGGTTTCAACAAGACGCCGCCACTTCCCACACATCGCATCACTTAATAGATTTATTGAGAGAAGATTTCGATGAGCAGATAGTTTCACGTTTTGGGCCGGTCGATTGGCCACCAATATCCTTTGGTTTTTTTTCAGTGGGGATATGTAAAATCTTAAGTTTATGCGGAAAATTCCAAATCAGGCCTTGGAGCAAAACATTACGCCTGTTATTCGCCAGTTACCAGTCGAATTGCACGAACGAGTCATCGAAAATTAGACTCAACGGATGGAACATCTGAGACGTAGCCGCGGACAACATTTGACAGATATAATCTTCAAAAAAAAAAAATGTCAAAGAATCTTCTTTCGAATGACAATAAACATTCCCAATTAAAAATTAATTTATATACTTCGTCGTCTTTTAAGGGGGTATTCTACTCTAGAATTTTGAAAAATTCGATTTTTTTCCTATATTTAAAGTTTAGACTTTCAAAAATATGACCTTGGAAGAATTTTTCAAAATTCGACTTATTTTCGGAGATACAACCGATTTTGTGAGGTTTCGTCCGTGTTCACTAGAATTGTCTCCTAAACTTTAAACGCGTTTTTCTCAAAACTACTTTTTTCCACACGGTACCGGCATTATCTCAAGTTTTATAAAACCGATTTACTTGAAATTTTGTGTGCATCTTCTCTATATAATCCTTTATCGTTCCTACCAGCATCGTGTTTTTAATATTTTAAAAAAATTTAGGAATTTCAAAAAAAGCGTAAAAAATGATTTTTTTTCAGGCAGTCGCCATTTTTAAAAAAAATTTTTTTCGTGTTCCCGGACTATAACAGCATCCTTACTGATTAAGAATTTCTTTTCATTTTATTTTCCAGACCACCAGGAGAGTCAGGATCAATGTCACCAGGATGCGCCATTTTTTTACACCTGTCTCTTCCCCCCCTATAATTATTTTAATTTTTAATATTTTTTTGTAAAATTTTTTTTTCTGTATTCTTAAGATATCAATAAAACCACCACAAAAAATTATTTTTTTTTGGTTTTTTTTAATAAAATTCAAAAAACTGCCCAAAATTTGATTTCTAGAATATTATACTCCCTTAATAAAGTTATTTTTGATCCTTCGTAATTATAAGACTCCTCAACTTCCTTACCATTATTTCCAGAAAACCCGGCAATAAATTTTCTTAACTCTTGTTTCATTTTTGTGCAATAAATTTTGAAGCATTTTTGCAACGAAGCAACAATTGATAAACTACACGAAGTGTGAGGTTTCTTTCAATGGTATTCAGTGAAAAAACAAAGGACCCAAAAACGCTGTAAACATTTGTCAAATCAGCTTTACATTTAGTCATCAGGGAACCAAAAAAACAAAAAAAAGAAAAACAAAATTATATTGAAGCACAAAACGAAGTTGTTTTTGGTGAAAACGTGTCTACGAAAAATTGTTGTTGCGTATACATATGTACATATATATGTAAAATTATTACATAATCAAAATTTACACAGCTACAGTCAAGTAAAATAAAATTTGTTTATCGCGAAAAATTAGCTTGTCATAAAAATTTGTCTTTTAATAAATGAATGACCGACGTACATATCTTAATTGCGAACCTTTAACATTCTAAGCAATAAATTTATACATATGTATGTATGTATGTTTGTATACATTTATGTACATATTAATGATCACTTGTGATCGCATCAGCGCCAATTGTCAGCGATTGTCATTTTATGTCATCGTTAGACGCTTTTATTGTGACACATTTGAAATAAAACGTGATTTTTTTCTGAACAACTGTAAACTGGTTCTTTTTCGACTTGCATACATTAAACAGAGATCAACTAGCCGATCGCGCAGTGCAGCAAAATACATTTATATACATGCAAACATACATACATAGTATATACTATACAATTTGCATACACTCAAAGCACTTTACAATTCAGATATTTAAGTATGCGCTTTTCAAGCATGGAGACATACAGTCTGGCCACGCACAGCTCATTTGTCATATTTCACAGCCAATTGACACTATCAAGCATCGCAGACGCGGCCGAGCAGTCACATTACAGAGCAACACGATCAAGAAAAATGTATAGTATGTATGTGTGTGTGCATTTCATGCATACATATGTTCCCGGTTTTTGTTGTTTTTGTGTTGCTAACTACACTGGACCACCACCACAGACTTGTAGTGCCCGTTGCTGCTCCTTTTGCTGTCACACCACACACACACCAGTTATTGAGTAGTCTCAACACCACAATTGTCGTTGGTCAGCCCGACTCCACCGCCTCCCCCATTTGTTCGCTTTTAAGCGTTATCAGCACTGATCTGTCTGTCTGAGCATCACACTACGCATTGTTATTTCATTGCTGTCGCACGCTAATCTCTAGGCTCGTATCTGACAAATTCCTGATGAGTTTCCCGGCGCGTTGTTGGCTCGGTTTATTTAGTCTGCGACTATGTCTAAGACGCAGATTGTATGCGGCTGCGCTGTTGGTGGCTTTCTCAACAGAATGCAATGTTTATGCTTTCTAGCTTGTACGAGTGGAGCTGATTGAGCTTTTAAAAGTGTGTGTTACAGTGGTGTTGCTTTAGGCAATTACAAAGTTAAACTTTTCTTAAGGGTTTACATGGTTATACGGGTTTCAAATTTTTTTTTATTGTCTTATTACATGTCTATGTCTACAACACCTCTAGAATATTGTCCTAAATTTTCAAGTTGATCCGAGTAATAGTTTCGGAGATTCAGCCTTAAGAACTTGTGCTTTTGAGGATAGATAGGCTAGCTGGCGCAACTGTCTTTAAACTCGTTTTTCTCGAAACTGTGTTTTTGAAGTCGGTTGGCAAGATTTCTCAAGAACTACTCAACCGATCTTCGAAATCGAAATTTTACACAGGTCTTTGAGATCAAATTCTTAAAAACTTGGACCAAGGATTATTTTTCGATTAGAGCTATTTAAAAAAATTTAAAAATGTCGCAACGCCATCATCTTTTTTCCGATGGGTCACCGAAAATGGCATTGCAATGGCCGAGTTTAAAATTTTTTTTTTCCAAAAGTTTCAGAATTTCTTCATTTAATTTTTTATAAGAGAAAAAAATTGTTGGAAAAAGACTGATTTTTGCCAGAGGAAACTCACACCGGTATTTTTGAAACATGGTTTTTTTTCGACGTTCCGACTTTGATTTCTCATAAAATTTTATACACTACTAAATTAAGAGTAACTCCTATTATTTTTTTACTATACGTAGGGGTTGCTTTCCATATTTCGGGATTTGGTAATTCTAGTTTTGCAATCTCAGTCAGTGTTTATCGATAGTATGATGAGTTCAATCGAGGTCGTAGATCACTCCAAGATGAATTTCGTGTAGATCGTCCAAAATCAATTCTTGCTCCGGAATCTATCGATGCTGGGCTTAAACTGATATTGTAAGATCGTCATGTGACCTATCGTGGGTTCGAGACAACTAAGGAAATTAATAAAACCAGCACACATTCAAATAAATCGTGGATTTATACGTATCAACTCGAAAGTAAACAACAGTCGACTGTTTGGGTAATTCAAAATGAACCGAATATAACAAAAGCTTTTTGTGCACGAAGCATTTCTAAGAAAATGGATGCCTGTCTTTTTGGAAAGCCCATTTTTGTATCAGGAAATGTAACCACCGAAAACGGATCACTCTTCACCATGACAATGTGAGCCCTCGAACATGGGCTGAAACAACCGGATTCCTTCAGGATTCGATTTGATGATTTTTCCACCCTATAGTCCACCCAATTACTTATTTTCATTCCCGTACGTAAAAGTTAAACTAAGAGGTTAAGGTTTTCAACATGTGAAGAGGCGGTTGATGCGTTCCAAACGCATGTTTTGGAGATACTTCAAGCAGTGTGACAAAAGTGCTTCAAACGCATACAAAAGGGTACAGAATATAATTCAGAATATTTCTAAAATCAATAAAGCGATTTTCGATGATTAAAATTTGTTTTTGTTTGCGAATCTCGAAATATAAAAGGCAACCTACGTATACGAGGTATGACAGTTAAGTAATGAGACTGATTCCATAAAAACCGTATATTTGAAAATTATTCTACAACTCTGCAATCCCCTTCAAAGTAGTCCCCTTGGGCAGCTATACAGCGATTCCAGCGCATTTTCCATGCTTCGTAACATTTCTGGAACGCTTCGACTGGGATGTCCGCGAGTACCCTCGTCACGGCCGCCTGGATGTCCGTAATCGACTCAAACAAAAAAAGTCACAGGGTGACATGTCGGGTGAGTAAGGCGTCTGTTGCAATGCGGCGATCCCTTTAGAGGCCAAATACTGAGACACGCTGAGGGCGGTGTGACACGGCGCGTTGTCGTGATGAAGGATCCAGTTACGAGCGATGTCTGGGTGCACCCTGTTGACTCGTTTTCGCAATCTTTCGAGTACTTGGCAATAGTAGACTTGATTCACAGCTTTCCCCGGTGGAACGAATTCTTCGTGGACGATTCCATGGCTATCAAAAAAGGCAATAATCATCGTTTTCACCTTCGACTTGCTCAGCTTTTTTCGGGCGATGATATATGTATGTATATCAAGGGAATTTCAAGGTCACAGGTTTACCACAAGCGCGGCAATAAAATCAGTCTAATTATTTAATTGTCAAACCTCGTATGTTTATGTGTATACTGTATAATATTTTTCGGTTTAATTTTATTTTTTTCTTAAATTTTATCATTTAATACGTTTTTGTTGATACAAACAAGATTTTTTAATTTTGTTATGAATATTTATATAATTTTATTTAATTATATTTTTTCTATTATTTATTATTTTTTTTTTAATTTCTTTTTAATATTTATTTTATTTTATTTTTTAATATTATTTTTTTTTTTAATATTCATTTAAATTTAAATTTTTCCTTTTTTACGCATTTATTATTGTTTATTAGTAGGTTTATATAATATTGTTGTTTTTCCACACAAAAACTTGTGAATGCCCACTGTCTCGCTTTGTTGTCCTCCCGTTTCTTCAAGTGTTGAATTTTATGATCTTATTTACGCTGACGCTAGATTATTACAGTTGTTGCTTATGTTGTGGTTGTTGCCGCTGTTGGCTTTCTTGTTATTCCTGCTGTCGCAGCTAATGTTTTTAAGCGGATAATGCTGACCGCTGGCTGGCGATTGTTGATTGTTAATGTCGCTGATGGTGTGATCGTCTCGACGATCTCGTACACCAGTGCTGCCGAGTTGGAGTTGGAACTGAAGTTGACCACTGAGGCACTGCTTCTACAATGTGTGTATTTTTGCATGCAGATGCACATATATACCGTATATACATATATGTACATATGTGTATGTGCATACATATATACAAACATATTCATTTGCAGTAATTTGTAAGTGGAAAGGTATAGCATTCCTTTGGCAGAAGAAGCAAGGATGCATGCTGCGACTGTGGTGTTCGTGGTTACAGTCACAATTCGCCAAGAAGAGCTCGGTGTGCGGGCATAGACTGACGACACTGTCTGGCGACGTTGTGGCTGTTGTTAATGTCTCATGGGTGCGTTTGTGGTGGCTTCTCATTTGTTTGTCACATTTGTAGTAGTAGTAGTAGTTGTTGTTGTTCATTTTTTGCTTGCATTTTATTAGCGCTTATTTAGTTAGCGCACTTTTGTTGTTGTTGCTCGCCGTTGCCTTTATTAATCGTCACACAACACACTTTTGCCTGATGACCGTTTCGTAACCCACAGCTCATGTTGTTATTGCTCGCTCCACGTTTACATATATATGTACAAATGTATGTATGTAAATATCTATGCATGTTGTTGCTGTTACAGCACAACATTAAAATCTGTTGGTGATGGCATATAAAAATCTACAATTACAGACGATCATCGATAACACAAAAGAGCGCAGCAAAGCAGAGATATTCAGGGAAAAAAATAGTGGCGGGAAAATTGCGCACGAAGCTTGGCTTCAACATTCGAAAAGCTACGCGGTGCGATTTAAATATAATTTCTGTGGCTTCTAAAAGTAATTGTCTAGGCTTAAGGTTCAGGCACACTCAAACTGCATTTCACATATGATTGGCCTCTGTTCCTTACAGACATTTATTTATACTATTTAGTATTGCCACAGCAGCTTCCTTGTTGTTTTTGTTGCATTTAATTTTATTTCTGTTTATGTCACAATCATTTATTTTGGTTGCCGCTTACAACGGCACAGTATACGAACAAGCCAGCAGCTTTGCATGTCCTCCGCATTGGCATCCGTTGCATTTACGCGGCAAGTGCATCTTCCTACTTACATTCCTTTCTGTATGTATGTATCCATAGAGGAACTACGACATTTTTATGCCGCAACAGATCATTACAAATTGCCCGGCTATGCGCTTAAATGTTTCGTATGCGTTTTAATGTCACTCACAGCTTCGTACTTCCATCGTTAGTGCGTGAATATGTATGTATGTATGTGTGGGCATGTGTGCAGTGCAACAAGTAAGTCAAATTCCAAACATAGCCATGCATTTAATGTTGTTTTTGTAGTTATTCGTTCCACATGTTCATCGGCTGCGAATTGTCTGGTGACAAGATTAACACTTTAACGATAAAGGGTGGTGCGATGCAGCTTTGTGCTCTTGAAGCGCCCTTAAGCTACTTTTGAGTCTTCGCTTTGATGTTCTCAATGATCATAAATACGTAAATACTTACATACATACTTATGTGTATGGTATAGTATGAAGTACATATTTTATTAGCATATTCTGGTAGAATATACTCTCATGGCCAACTTGCTCTACTCAAGTTTTTTATTTGTGCTCTAAACAAGGTATATTAAGTTTGTCACGATGTTTGTTATACTCAAATGGGAATGTCGTAGACTCTATGAAAATTAGACAAACAATCTGTGTAGGTACATACGTGCCTCAATTTTTGAAGTATTGAACTGAAATTTTACGTAAATAGCTCCTTTTCTTGGCAATAAGCTGCTAATTGTTAAAGGGTCCCGGTGGTCTAGAATTTTCAAAAAATTGATTTTTTTTCGATAGTTCGAAAGTATAGTCCTTTAAGAATATACTGTAAAAAGGATGTTCATAATATTTTAACTTCTACAGCCGTTTTAGCAGGTAGCGCAGGTACATTGCATTTATCTAAAAACTACTTTTTTCGGCGTGCCGTTGATGAAAGAAAAAGACTATCAATCACTTGGAATTTTAATATAGTGTTTATAAGATCAATATCTATCGCTGGGACTACGATCAAATTTTAATTTTAAGAACTTCGATTTTTTTTTTCGATCTAAAACTGGACAAAAATAGCTGTTTTCAGAATCTGAACTTCAAAAACGCGAAATATTTTTAATATTCAATTTTTTTTTTTTTGGTTGTAGTCCCAGCGATACAATCTTCGGATAAATTGTTCAGATCAGATCCTTATAGCATATAACTGTTATACAAACTAATCGATCATACTCAAGTCGTTATACACAACTTCAGACAGTTTTCTTACATAACGAGACATCTTCATCTCTGGATAGAGATACTTTTTATACTTTCTCCATGGTCAATGCTTTTAAGAAAATTCACACGAGGGCAAAAAAAAAATGTAAGAAATTGGTATAAAGCGAAAAACATATGTATATACACTCAACTCTTTTTTTACCGTTTATTTTTACACGGTTTTGAAGTTACACGGTTGAAAAAAAAATTTTTTTTTGGTAAAAAAATTCTTAATCTAGTTCGGTTTCAAAATCACTGTATTGAAATTATGTTTGTTTTTTACCACACTTAGCACCTTTGCTAAAATGAACATACATAGTAGTAACTTATTCGATAACTCTTACCACACATTTTGTTCGCATGATATTTATATTGCTGAAATGGATATCTTCAGCGATGATACAGACTTTAGTCCAGTTCGTCGCAAACTATAAGTAGCGACTCAAAATTATGTAGCTACGTATAGTAAATATTTTTTCCTTATTTCTATTCCAATTTGTCTGTTCTTAATTCTGGATTAACAGATTTCTTTTGTTTTTTGCTTAATCTACCAATTTTTCACCTGTATGAATTATGTATTTTACGTTTTAATGCTCATTAAAATGCCATATGAATTTACAATTTATATGCATATCTGAAATTTTATTGTTTTCAAAATTTTTTACACTGTTTTTCGAAGTAAATATAGCTCTTTATTTTATTTTACACGGTTTTCAGATTACATGGAACGCACAGTGGCATTTCGGCGGAAAAAATAGGATTTTTCCACTTTCCAATTTCAAAACTTTAATGATTTTGTTTTGTAAAGAAATATTTGAATAAGAAAAATTCAACAAGGTTTTTTATAAAAAGTGAAATTTTATAGTTAAAAAAACTAACAGAAGTCGACGGAAAGTTATTCAATAAAATCAAATTAAAATTATTGTCCAAATAAAGAATTTTTTTTGTATGTAAGTTTATAGCTATGGCTTTTCTTTTATTTTTTAGTGAAAATATAGCACCTACTTGTTTATAAAAAAAAAATTTAATGAAATTGGCAAAGTAAGCTAATTTTTATAATTTTTCAAAAATTATACAATAAAAAATATCAACTTTTCATTTTTTGATGGAAAAAAACTTTATGTGCTTTGCTTTGCTTAGCCCTCTTACTATAAAAAAATGAAAGTTCCGTGTCTGTATTTTCAATTAAAAAAAAAACAACCGCCAAATACCGTCCCTTTTAGTAACATCGATTTTAATTTCCACAAATACTGATGTCTTCAACAGACTTCTTACAACTTCGGATCCTTACATAAGTAGCTTAAGGCGTCATTCAAAAAAAATTTCCTTAGAACTAGATCCCATTGTTAAAGATATGGTGCTTGCATAATATTACAAATAAAAACTAATACAATTTTTCGCCTCTTACATATTTTATTAAAACATTGCATATTATATCGGATTTTTATCAAGGTAAAGGTATAAATAACGTCACTTTGGGTTTAAGTTTAACTTTTTTTCATCAGAAGAACTCAATTAAGAAGTGTCCCGAATTTCAAGTCCCTAGATCCAAAAATAAAAATTGCAGTTATATGGGAGGTGGGTGTGGCAGTGGGCGGTTTTCCAAGATTTTTTCAAAATTTCTTAATTTAGTCCAGAGAAGTGTTTCTGCAAAGTTTCATTGTTGTACGACCACTCCTTCTATTTTTTTCCAAGAAATGTATGGAGCGGTGCCACTGTGGAACGGATCCCCCATTTTACTATAGAAAATGCCTCTTTTTTTAGACGGTTTTTTTTTTTTACACTGAGGAACGTATCTACCGTGTAAAAAAAGAGTTGGGTGTATATTATTTCTGAAAGATAATTACGAAATCATGGCAAAAAATATGATAAAACCAATGAGGAGAGTCTGAGTTCGGGTATAACCAATTATTTCATAATCTTGCAAGGATAAAGGCCGGTGTAATGCCTACAGGTACGTAAGGATTGTTAGTTATATGAGGTCTAGATCAAGTTTCCACCCGATTTTATTCATTCCAAGCGCAAATATGCACCGTTAATAGAAAATCGTGATCTCTCAATTTCATTAAAATAACTTGGAAGATCGGAAATGTTTATACTTGTATTAGGTATATAGAGGTTAAGGGAGATATTGATACGATTCAACCCATTTGTAACACACAGACATACTACTATCAGGAAAGGACTGATTTTCCATTATATATCTCACACTTTGATCCATATTTTCGGTAAAAGGTCAACCAAAGGCTCTGTGGTACACCTATTCGGCACCTAGAGGCTTGAACAGTTTTGGTTCGATTTGGACACTTTTTTGTCAAAAGGTGTTAAACTTCAAAGGCACTTTTTGTGTAAAGATTGATCGTTACATTAATTGCTTATTGGTTTGTATACCAAAAAGTGAAAAAATCAAATGAAATTTAAAATTTTGATATATAGGAAGTAGGCGTGGTTGTAACCCGATTCCACTAATTTTCATACTGGAAAATAAGAATGTCAGAAGAATGTATCGTTACGTCACATTTGGCCGCAGAAGTCCCGAGATATGGAATTTCATCTAAAAGAGATTGTCCAATTTTGATCCCGGCTCCTTTAAAGCCCTCTTATATCTTCTTGTTGGTAAAATTTAATGTATCTGGCGTATATACATAGTTATTGCTTTATTTCGCTTTAAGTACTTTTGAACAGTACCGTTATATGGGGAGAGGATATCATCCAATTTAATCTATTTTCATAAGAGCTTTTATAATATTTGCTCTAAATGAGTTTGGTTGTGGTAGTTTTAGTTTAGGAGATATGTAAACCTACTAGAGATCGGGGCCACCCATTTTGTGGGGTGACAGTTGACCGATCAAGCTCATATATGAACACGTCCTTAATTTTTTGCCAAAAAACACTTGTCGCAAGTTTCATCAAGATATCTTAAGTTTTCTCGAGTTATCGCTTGTACAGACGGACGGATGGACAGGCAGAGCTTCGTAATATATGTATTTCAAAAATAGTCTGAAGAAGCTGCTAAGATGTCAGTTCATTGGTGGATATGTAGCAAAAAGTGTGCCTTAGACTATACTGTTTTGGAAACGAAATCTCCTTTAGTATTATATGCTGCTGTTGATTGGGATTTTATTTTTCTATTTAACCGTTTATTTAATTTTCCTACGAACAAAATAGTTAAACCATAAGAGTAAAAACAATTTAATTTTAATATTCTCGCTTTTATGCAATTTCTCTTTGTCCAGTCTCTCATTGTGCTTGTTGCGCGACGAACACGTGACGATCGTTTGTTTTTAATCCACTCAAGTGTATTTAATTTTTTTGTTTCCAAGCTAATGCACTTGTGCCAATAGCAAAAAAACAGCTAAAAAATGCTGACAGAACGAAAAAAAAACTTTCGATAAGCGCCAAGTTGCTATAGAAGGCAACGATGTAGTGTCTACATTTGTACACATTTTAAATAAGCGACGCTTTGCCCGAAAGCTGTGTTCGAGAGACACTCAAACAATAACAACTACTTAACGACACATTTATGAATTAATTCCCCGTCAATGAATTTTGAACTTCATTCAGCTAAGAAAAATTTGTGATGAAGCAAATAAATTCAAAAAGAAAATAAAAACTGCATGTAGTATGTAAGTTTGTGTGTACAAGTGAAACGTTAAAATCTCAGCAATTAAAGCTGCATTAAGAATATAAGCTTATTAAAGCCAAAAAGAGCCAGCGCACGCGACCACCCACAAAGTACAGTTATACGCTTAGCCGAGCTTAATTTTTTAAAGCGATTAAGCACGTTTAATAACTAATAAGCTGTTGATTTTATGACTGAGTATTTGTGATATAAGTTTTATTAGTTCTTTTGGCGTATGTACCAAAGAATTTCTCTTTGTTCGGGAGTAATATTTGCAACAAGAAACTACTGGCTTAAGCTATAGTTACTGTTAAAAGTACCCACTTGAAAAAATTATTTGTAATATCAGGCTTGTTTATTTTCCCATTTTCCTTTAATGACTTATTTCTATGTATTTTTATTGATTTTGAGAATTTATTGCTTTACTGTTAAAATCACTTGGAAATTATAATTAAATTCCCCGGCTAAATAATATTTAAAAAATGTATCTTGCTAAGTTGGTAGGACTGTCCTTAATTACTATGCCAAATTTGAGCGCGATCTGCCAATCAGTTTGCTTCCAGCAGCTGCTTAAGTCGGTGGTGTGTTGCGATTTTTACAATGGAGAAAAATATCGAACAAATAATTTGTCTCAAATTTTGTATTTCTGATCAAATTTCGTGGGCGGAATCGTTGCGGATGTTTGAAAAGGCTTACGGTAATTGAGTTTTATCAAAATGGCTTGTTCTGGACAACCCTAGAACTCTTCAACTGATGAAAATATTAACAAACTGAAAGAAAAGGTGCTTGAAAATCGACAGGCAGATGTTAGAGAGATGGCCAGAGAGCTCGACATCTCTCGCGAGTATGTTCGAATGATTTTGGTAGATATTTTAAGTATGAAACGCATTCTTGCTCGACTCGTTCCGATAAAGCTGTTTTTTTTAGAAAAAGTACGATTGAGACCGAATTTAAAGCCAAAAACGCAATTAATACCATCGATCAACCTCAGTATTTACCAGATGTGGCGATTTTTTCCTGTTATCCAAATTGAAATTGCCGCTCCATGGAATCTTTTATTCGGCGATTGAAGAGATGAAACAAAATGTTTTTGCATAATTAGCATGTTTATGTCCAATAAGAGTCCTTAGGTACATATGTACATTATTTACATAAATTTGGAAAGAAAGCCATCTTCTCAAAAAGCTTATTACACCGTTAAGAACATTCTTCTATCCTATTTGTAAGTATATTCTCAGAAAACAATACCTTGCGACAAAATACCCGCACTTTCTTAAAAAAAACTACTTTAAATCTCTTTAAATAAAAGATAACCACGACATCAAGGACTATCTCAACAGCAAAGAGATGAGTTTCAGGATATTTAATCCATGCTGAAAATTTCACTATTTCAACTATGGCAAATCACGGTAGTGCCAGATTATAACTAAATTATTCGAACCTTTTTACACCACAATTTATGTATTAGCACCCTATGCAATAACTGTTTTAAAAAGGATTATAGGGTAAAACAAATGGTTTTATGATTACATCTAACTCAAAATTCATTTAAATTTAAAAGAGATAGACAGTCAATATAAAAGAGATGGACAGTCCCGACATTTAATTAAAGTCCACATATCCCATGTGTTAATAGCCTAGTCTCCAGTGTATGATTTATAAGTATTGATTGGAAGGCTAAAAAGACTTTTATCACATTATTTATTATGTTCACACGTATTAAAGTTTATGGTTCAGACACATCGAAAATACCGCAGGAAACGTCTAGAGCAAGACTCCAGGGAAACAATGGAGCACTTGTCCCGCATTGGCAAGACTATGGTGTAAGCATCCACATACACTGGAGGAGGTATCGATAGTAGAGATAGGGGCCGCAGAGTCTGTTAAAATTCGGGTCAAGCACAGGCATCGCAAAGGATAACTACTCCTCATGAACCTAGTGACTGCACTCCTTCTGGTATCGCAAAGGACCAAAACTGGTCTATGCGTGGCTTATTATTATTGGCTTACCAGATTAACCTGTCGTAACCTATTCTAACCACAATTGGCAAAAATAAATTCTGGAATTGTTTTCAAAAACTCAGAGCATACGAGGTGTGATCAAAAAGTATCGCGAATCGTAACTGACAGTTTTCTTCGATTGCAGGGGCGTGGTGCATCATGAATTCTTGCCACAGGGAAGTACGGTCAATAAGGAATATTACCTGCAAATTATGCGCAATTTGCACGAAGCAATCCGCCAGAAACGCCCGGATTTGTGGAAGAACAAAAATTGGTTTTTGCACCACGATAACGCCCCTGCTCACACACATCGTTGCTTGTGCGCGACTTTTTGGCCAAAAACAACACACTAATGATGTCGCAGCCACCATATTCCCCAGATCTGGCCCCCTGTGATTTTTTCTTGTTCCCTAAACCGAAGAGGCCCATGAAAGGACGACGTTACGCTTCTCTTGACGAGATAAAGACGGCATCGAAGGAGGAGCTGAAGAAGATAAAAAAAATGATTTTTTGAAGTGCTTCGAAGATTGGAAAACCCGTTGGCACAAGTGTATAATATCTCATGGGGATTACTTTGAAGGAGGCAAAATAGATATTCATGAATAAATAAATAATTTTTGAAAAAATTCGCGATACTTTTTGAATACACCTCGTATATCGGAAGCGCTAAAGTTTCGCATAAAATTCACTAGCCATTTGGTGTCGGTTTTAATTAGTTTAACCTGTAATTTATGGTATCACCAGGAATATACAGACATACATGTATGTATGTATATATGAAAATCAACTTATAATTGCAGCCAATAACTTTGGTATTTAATTAAACCCGCTGAAAGCATGTTTTATAAAAACAATTGGTTGAGATTGAGGTTAAAAATGCTTGTGAACTCATCATTCTTGTGGCATAAAATCACGTAAAAACCAAAAATACAAAACATGTACTAAACAGTTATTCAAATAATTTTCCATTCTTGACTTATGACAATGTCTAGTTTTTTATGAAATGTTCGCTTGTCCTTTTCGTTTGAGTTCACTTGCCTTACTCAACTTGATGAAACGTTTATGCTCGTAATAAATTGTATTTTATATGACAAAAGTTACCAAAATATATGTAGATATACATATGTATTTAGTATATATATGAAGTAGACACATTTACATATGTATATTATGTAGTATATACATATACATATGAACAAAATAGCAACTGTAAAGGACATTCAGTCATATCGGGCTGATATAAACACTCCAACATTGACTAAATTTAATTTATATGTATACTAGGGTGTCTCAAAAAATCAAAAATGTTTTTCACCGCTTGGTATTCTAAAAAATAACTAATAAAGTTTGCCCAAGTATGAGTTCTTAATTTTAAATGGAATGATCTCTTATAATTAAAGAAATATATACACATCATACATATAGATATATGTTCAAACATATGATTTTTGATGATGAAAATCTCGTAAATCCTTAACTTAAACGAAAAATTATACAGACCTCTTTTGTAAATTTCCTACAAAACTATGGGTTTCTCAATTTATAATGACTTTTTTTTCACTAAAAAAAAAAAGAATTGCCTTAAAATACTTAAAATAACCAAACTTCAACCGATAAAATCTCTTAAACGATTAAATTAACGGAAAACTCTTAAGAGATTTCCATTTTCTATAAAATGTATGAAACGGCGGGGGTTAAAAAGTGGTTGGAAGCCAGTTTACTCGTATTTATCCGTTATAAAAAATATAAAACAGTAAAATGGAGACCTTTTCATTTCAATTAAGGGCTTCTTTTTGGAAAGACATTCTTAGCGGTGTTTAAGGGCCTATTTCGCAGAGTACCAAGCAGAAAAAATTTAAGTTTTTACCCACCCTAATGCAAACATATTTGAATGTGTACAAAAAGCATATAGTAACGGTATATATACTAGATTTATGTGCCTCAAAGTAAACTTTTGTTCAACAAACTTCTACTTTTGCCACACTTTTTGGCCATTTTCGCTTTTATTCCACTTTATTTCTTGCTAATGTGTATGCTTTTATGAATCAACGTGTGTACATATGTATGTGTGCATTTTTGTAGTTAATATGTGTTGCTGGAAACGTAGACAAAATCGTAATTCGATATCCAATTTATGTACGTTATGCTCATTTTTGTTTGTTTTGTCTTTTAGTTTGCTGTTTTTTGCTTTTTAGCAGCTAAAGTTTGTATTATGTTGGTAGGAAAATTTCATTGCCTTTGGTACTACTATTTATATAGTAGATACATACATATGTATGTACTTATATGTTTGAAAAAATATAGCACACAAGCTTTAATATTTTATATAAATTTAGATTTCCAAAATATATAGAACTAATTGTCAATTCCTAGTCAAGTAGAGCTTTTCGAACTTAAGCAGTTTTGGTTATATTTAATACAATTTTATTTAAGTATAACTAAATTGTTTGAGAGTTTCAGCAGTACAAGCAAGTGCGGTTCGGTTATCATTCACAGCTCTTGTCAAAATCTTGTCGGCTAAATAGCTCAACAAATTTCAATTTTAGTGTTGAACTGTTAGTTGGAGAGACCGCAATCCATATTGACGTTGCATGTCCGTTTTCAATGTGACACGCCCTTATACCTGCAGAGGGACAGAAACTTCGCAATCCTGTATTAAGAGACCTCGATTGAAGGTGCGCGAAATAGCTCAAGCATATTAAAAAAGCGCATAAAATATTGGACAAGTGAAAGCTGTCGGCAAGATGCGTCTCGCTTTGGCTCTCCAAGAAGACAAAGCGCAACCTTGAGACCTTACTACAGAAGTGTTTTATGTCGTTTAAGCAAGAGTTTTAATAGTTTCTGCACCATTTCGTGACAGTCAACAAAACATGTTAAATCTGCGAACTTCATCCGAGAAATTTGTTCGAGAGAACACAAAACGACCGACCAAAAAGATCTCGTCTATGATTTCCAGGATTCAGAAAATGTGCTCTACCTTTACTAAATATAGAAGGTAAAGTAGATTCGACGACAAGTAGCAGAAAACACCTTTAACTACCAGACACTGTGTCTTATAGGTTTGGTCCCGTCCGACTTTTTTTAGTTTCCAAAATTAAAAAAAAAAGTTAAGTAACCACGTAGTCCTACTTTACATACCTCTATTAAACGGTTTTTTATGCCGGGCTAAATGAAATGGAGCCTCACTTCAAAAAAAAAAAAAACGTTAACTTCGGCTGCACCGAAGCTATATAATTCTTCACACTTCCTTTTCTTATAGCTATACGAGTATTTGTAACTTAATCTGAAATCGCAATCGGCCAATGGTCACTTTGAGTAGTAAGTTACATGTTATAGCTCTATCTGACCAAGTTACTCAGAGATTGTAGCCTTGCTTTGCGCAATAATCCGAGCTAAGCCCGCCAAGATGTCTTGTCTAAAGTTTAACATATGTATGTGACCTGGTCTACGAAAAAGAGGCTTAGGTGTCAAAAAAAAAATAAAAAAAAATAAAAAATAAAAATGAAATCAAAAAAAAAAATAAAATAAAATAAAAAAATAAAATAAAAAAAAATAAAAAAATTGAAAAAATAAAAAAAAAATCATTTTTTGACACCTAAGCCCCCTTTTCGTAGACCAGGTCACATATATGTAGGGACTTGATTTTGAGCGGTTAGCCTGTACGGTAGATATGCATTATAGTGGTTTTATATCGTAGTTTTTTGCGGAGGAATAAAGTGTACAAAATTACATAGAGTCTCTTGCATAGATACAGACAAACAGATAGCTAAATCGGCTCAATTCGTCATGCCGACGACCTCTGATGTCAGCATTATAGAAAGTAAAAAATATATGTATTATTATTTCCACTATAATTGAACAAGGAGCATATTTAAACGCAGTTAGAAAACATGAAAAATCGAATATTTGGTTTTATAAAAATAAATTTTCAACTAAAACTACTAAAACAACTTTTCTTATTTAACTTGCCGCCCTTACAAGACGGCGCTAAACACTCTTTTGCGCCGACCAATTGCCAGCATACACACTGGCAAAAGTGCGCTGAAGTGCTTACAAACAATGCAGTCAGGAAGTCAATCAACCAAACCAAACACATCCATACATACAATCGGCAGCGCTGCTGACCTCCAGCAGGACATTTGAATGCATCGAAGCGCAACACGCGCTACAGCGAATATACAGATAATATGTACATATGTACGTGTAAAGAAAATGGCCGCTAAGTGCAGCAGAAGAGAGTCCTCAGCGCACAATACGAAAACTGCGAGTACACATTAGCAATTACTTTAAGTATGCTTATGTATTTGTTCCTAAGTGTATTTATCATTGCCGTCGGATCTGTTTGACGCGCACTCGAAAGGACGTCGGAAAGATGTCGGAGTCAAGTTGATGCATTCTTCGCTGTTTGTGGTTGTTGTGTGCGATCTTTGATCGTTTTTTTTCGCTGCTTCTACGCACACATGTTTGAGCGGACTTTGCAAATATTTATTTAGAAGTGAAGACAGGCAGATGTTTTATTTAAAATAAATATTGAAAGGGAAATTTTATTTTCGATAAAAGAAAAACGATTTAGCATTTGCATGGGAATGGAAATTGGTTTGGCATTTTAAGGAAAGTGAGAGATATTTTTGTGTTTGCAAATGTTTGTTAAGATTTTCTTTCGAAAACAACAAAGCAGCGAGAGTTATTTCGGTAGCTAACTCGTTTCATTTTGACCGACATAAGAGATGGGGAGAGATAAATATAATGAAAAATAAGACGTTTTAAAATTAGATTTATTTATAGAAATAATTAACTAGACACCAAATTTTGGGCCTTTCTAAGCTGACAGTTAAAACTAACTTTTAGATTATTTTTCTGCAATCATTTAATAAAATAACATTATGAGCGAAATGTTTAGTACTTGAAAATAATAATAGCTATTGTCTAGATTCCGCAATTAAAAAAAAAAAAACGTTGCACAAACTTCATCTACTATTTGTAGCTTGTTTAAGGGGCACACCTAGTGTGAAATTTTCAGAAAATCGATTTTTTGTTTTTTCATATTTCGATAGGTTATACCTTCCAAAATAACATACTAAAATTTCAAATCGATATCTGAAACAGTTTCTGAGTTACAGCCATTTAAAAGCGTAGTCGCTCGGCAGTTAGTTAGTTGCATTGGATACGAGGCATTTTCTTAACGCGTTTTTCTCGAAACAGCATTTTTCGAATTTGCTGGAGTGATTACTCGGAGACAAATGATCCGATCGCTATCAAATTTTTTTTTGCATCTTCTCTATACAGTTCTCCATACGATGACCCTCCAGTTTTTTGATTTAATCAAAAATTGAATTTTGGCAGGCCAAAAACGAACATAATTTTGGGTGAAATTTAAATTTTTTTTTCAACATGCCACCGTTTTGTCAATTTTTGATTTTTTATTAGCCCGAGGGTCATCGTACAGACAATATGTTTTAGTTTAACGAGATTTTTTTTTTTAGGTTTTATCAACGGAGAAAGCTGCAATCATGGCAGCAGTGGAATACCTTTTTTTTGGCGCCGCCGGAGATCGCTTGTCATTTCAAAAATATTTCATATTTTCTTTAAAAAATTTGTTTGTGTACTTTTAAGACATATGTATGTATATAAATATATCCTAAAAATTTTAAAACGATTGAATGACTATTTTTTTTTTTTTTTGATCCCAAAAAATGCCTTTTTTTTACGCTGTCACACCTTAAAGGGTGAGTTACCTTTAGAATTTTCAAAACACTAAAAAATTCTAATAAATTGAAAAACTATTCAAAAATATAGTTCCAAAGTTTCATTGGTTTATTCCGAATATTTTCGAAGAAATAGACCTTAGAACCATTTCACTTCATGCTGCGATCTATACAACCGGAGAACTTTGAGGCTCGTTTCCTTGAAACTAAATTTTTTCATCCGGCCGTCAAAATTGCGAGCGAACTATTTAACCGATTTACTTGAACTAAAGCATAATTTATGGACAATTTTATACTCAAGTGCGCGCTAGAGCGCTTTTCCGAGAAAAATGGCATTTTGAAGGTTGTTTAATAATTTTGATCTCGAAAAACACAGGTAAAAATAGCACTTTTTAGAAAATCCTGGCCTACATCACCGATTTCTCAAAACCCCTCTACTATGCATTTGATAAAAGCTTCCAGATTAAAAAAATAATTTTTATTTTGTAGTTTAATAATACCTCTTAATATACATATGTACATATGTATATGCAAAAAAATCGGATGTGATCTGTTTTTATTCTTCCATAATAAAATTGGAAAAAATACCTTTTTTGAGGATACTAAAGGTATCCCCCCCTTTAACCTTTGCGAACTCTTAATTCAAGGTGTCATCAGCAAGATAAACAACTTGAATATATTCTGAAATATCTAGTAAACAAAAAACCTTAAGCTTTTGCCATTATTCTCCAGGAGGAAAATGAAAAATGACGATGTCAGCCAGAAGCGGCCTGTTCAGAAATAGCTTTAAGAGGGTAGTAAGGTAGTTTTTTTTTGCATTTTTTTTATATTTTATATTAATGTACAATATCTTAAGATTATTCTGTGAAAATTTGAGACCAATTAAAACAAAATTGACTGAGATATACACTTGTTGGTCTCCGCCCTCCGATTTGATTGTGAGCGGCTGTGAAACTTTAAACGTCTTTTTCTCACACTTCATTTTTCGAAGACGGTGAACTCTGTAGCTCAAAACCTACTGAACCGATCCTTTTGAAATTTTTCACAGTCTTTCTTTACATAAATAGTGAGGTAACGGTGGCGAGTTTTCTTTTATTTTTAACTTATTTTTAAACAACAAAATTTCTGATTTTTTTGATGAAAAATCAGTATTTTGATTTCTGAGCGTTGTCAAAAATTGAAAAATCATAAAAAAAACTCGATGGCGTTCCTGAGGAAACTTATCAACTAATCAAATCAATTTGGGTTTTTAATTTCACATGATCCAGTCATAAGTTATGCGGTTTACCGCGAATTAATTTTTTTTTGAGCGTCTGCGAAGATTCTCTGTCACCGGCTCATTTTTTAATATTTTTCTATGAAACTTTCACAGAATATTCTTTAAATATCATATAATTATGCAAAAATTACACAAGTAAATAAATATTGATTGTATCTTAAAAAAAAAATTATTGAAAATATGCCTTTACTCGCTCGAATTAACCTTACTACCTACCCCTTTAACAGTAAAGCAAGAATAATTGTTTGTTATTGTGAAAATTAGTGTTGAACTTTTATAACTAACCAAAAAATCTCAACCTCGAAACAGTAAAAGAATTTGAAACCACAAATTCCATGTAAAACTATTCAACTCAAGGCGGTAAACCTGTGTAGATACTATCGCTAGAAGAAATTTATGAAAGATAAAATTTGTTTGCAAATTTCGAGCAAAGTGTTAATATTCAATACTTTTTGGAAAGTGTTGTATACATCTACACAATTTAGTCGTAAAATCTAATTAATAATCTAGCGTTTTTCAACGCGTTTCTTCATTAATTTCCAATGTCAGCTGCTAAGCTCATATCACCTACACTTAATTGCTCATTTATTTGAAACATGCAACATTAAAAATATGCTTGTTGGCTACTTTAGAGAAATCATGTTTCATTTAATATAACATAAAATACTATATATTGGTTATATGTATGTGTATATTGACATATGGAAAAAATAATATTTTATGAAATATGAATTTCGTAGTACTCTGACATACGTATATTTTGAAAAAGCTGACGACAAATGTGAGGACTTTATTAAAAAACGAGCACACGCACACTGCCATATGTAGATACATTCATATATGTGTATGTACATATATAATAAGAAGTGGCAAATAAACATGAAGATTGGATTTTTCTGTTTTTATGCCTTCACGCTTTTCACTGCCTCAGCCGAATAAATTTGACAGCAGCGAGAACAAGAGGAAGAGCCTGCGAACAACTGACCACCAGCAGTGCGTTCACAGCTCGTGCAATGTTATTTTCTTGACATTATTATTGCTATTTGTTTCACTATTATTATTATTGTTGTTGCTGTTGTGATTTCGGTATCTGTTCGTTTGTTCTTGTCCAAAAAGCTGTTTTGTCTCAAATTCATGAAAATGAATAGTTCTTGTGACGGCTCGTAAGCACTCGGTGGCAGCGTTCTCGGTGTGAGCGACCGCTGCTGATGTGGGTGTGTGCTCAAATGTACATACATACATACATCATATGTATGTAACTGAAGCTTTATGTTTTGTTTTTTGTTTTTTTTTTGTGTATCGCTTATTGCCAAGGTCATACCGCTTGTACTGCCCGCGGATGCAAATATGATCTTGTGGCGAATTTTCCATGCGCTTTCTTTCACCGCATCTCATTTGTAAAAACAAAAAAGCGAATTTTACATATTTTCACAACCCTGACACTAATTATACGGTTATTTATTTTAGTTGAAATTGCATATGCAAATATTTTTTGTTGCATTTGGTTTTGCAAAATTTTTAAACGTCTGTAACTGTCACATTCAGGGTTGCACCCCCCAGTGCCAAAGTAATGACATCTTAATACAAATATTTTTTTTATATATTTTCACACAACATTCTAGATAATTTGCGTAATATTGTTCATAAAATTAACGGCACATAACGTAATTTTTAGCATGAGAGAGTGTAAAACAGCAAATTGGGTGCTTTATTTCAGCTTTTTTTCTTAATTTTTCTATATATATGTATATTTTTTAAATAGATTTTTCATATTAAATTGTTTTTACTTACTCTTTGTGTTCGGCAGCGCGATCCCGTTGTCTGCGATTTTTAAACCAATTTGAAACCTGCAAATGGAAAAAAATTAAATTAATAAATAAATATAAACTTATTAGAGTTGTTAACATTTATGGTAAATTTTGTTTGCTTTTATATTTTAATTTTTATTCTTTTGTATGCAAATAATTATATATACATACATATGTATATATTGTTTGCTTCTATTTATAATTATTTTTAATTCTCTACATTAAAATTTTTTCTTAATAAATAATTAAATAAAAATATTTATTGCTTTGTTTTAAATTAAATTATAAAAATGTTTAATTTTCTCAACTTTTTTAATTCGTAAATTTTTTTAAAGTACATACGTACACATTTGTACCAGGCCATCTAAATGATTAATCATATTTCGGTCATTTGTTACAAAACACAACTTAATTAGCTGCATTCAAGCGAGAAACAGAGAACGATTAAGTGGTGAAATTGATAAATTAATAAAAAGCAAAGCAAATGCCACACAAATGTATAAATAACACGTAAATACGTTAATATCTATGAACATACACATCTATGTTAAGAAAATAGTGGCGATTTTGACATTGAAAATTTTAAAAATTTCAAAAATGTGAAAATTACGCTAAACGCTGAAGGTGAGCATAAATATTTATTTAAGAGAACAAATTACATTTGGGTGTAATTTTTTTGCAGTGTATCAACAAAATGTTAGATTCTTTAAAAACATTTAACTGAAAAAATAAAATTTTGATTTTTAAAATAAATTCTTAAAAATTTAAATATTTTTAGTTTATATAAAAATTGCTAATATTAAATATTATTAAAATATTTTTGTTTTATATAGAAATTGCTGTTATTAAAAAAAAAATAGATGAAGATGGATAAAATGTCTAAAGTTTTGGAAAAAATATAATTTCTAAATATATCTTTGTGTTAACATTTGTCTCTTTTGCAGTTATAAAAGTTAAGTTATGAAAAAAAAAATGTTTTTTATTTTTAATTATTTTACATTTTACATTTTTAATATTTTATATTTTTTATTATATACATTATTAAATTTTTATTGTATTACGAAAAAGCAGTTGTTAATTGCTTTATTTTTATTTTTATTATTCTTTTTATTTATTTTTGTTACGAAAAAAATTTGTTAGTTAGTTTTTTTTGATTATATTTTTTTATTAGATATGTATCATATTTGTATGTTTTTGTATGAACTTTATTTTTCTTATTTTTCATTTAAATAATTAATATCAAAATTTTTTATATTTTTTAAATTTGTTTTTTGTGCTTTTTTTGTAAATGTGTGGTTTAAAAAATATGTAATTTGTAAGATATTTTTTTTAATTCAAAATTTGAAAGTTTGGCATTTCTTTGATTTTGGTTTCAGACATTTTGAATTAAATTTATAAATTTTTAGCAGTAAAATAAATATTTAACAAATTTTTCTATAAAAAATATATATGTATTACTAGCAGGGTTGGAAATAATGCTCTAAAAAGAATAGAATTAACATTTAAAATTTTTTTTGTATTCCCGAAAAACTTAGCAAAAAATAATTTTTAATCCCAAATACTGGATTGAAAAAATTAAAAGTAATAGAATCCCAAATATGGGTTTGAAAAATTAATAAAATATATATTTGTATTCCCGTAACCGTATTAAAAATTTTATTTTAAACCCAAATGCCATACAGAAAAGAATTAATCACATGCATAAAGGTAGAAATATTTAAAAAAAATTAATAATAAAAAAAAATAGTTACAAAAATGATAAAAAAAATAATAATTAAAAAAAAAATTGTTTTAGAATTTTCATTTTTCCCGTTTACATACTTCTTGTGCTACCATTTTATACTAGAGGGTGCACATATCCATCATTTTCAATGCTCTAGAGCAGTAGTCGGGAAACTAATCATTCAAATTATTAATTTTATACAAAATTTTCAGTTCTGATTTAGCGATTTAATTTAAAATTGTTACTATTATGTAAAAAAAAAAAA
The DNA here is from genome assembly GCA_037783105.1 of Bactrocera zonata. Taxonomy (NCBI): domain Eukaryota; kingdom Metazoa; phylum Arthropoda; class Insecta; order Diptera; family Tephritidae; genus Bactrocera; species Bactrocera zonata. The sequence continues at coordinate 161,465 of JBAWJQ010005995.1, read as the reverse complement.
TTAAAATATTTACTATTAAATAACAAATAAAATTTTCAATATTTATTCTAAACATATTGTATATTTAATTTTTGTTTAAAAAACTCGGAATTAAAAATTAAAAAATTTATTTTTAAAATAAAAAATGTAAATTAAAATTTTTTTTTTTTAAATAAAAAAATATAAATTTAATTTTTAATCCAAGATGTTGAGAATAAAATCTAAAAACATTTAAAAATATTAAAAATCGAATTAAAAGTCGAATTTTCAAACCAAAATTTTTGAATTAAAAAAATTTGCAACACTAATTATGATTTTAATATATTTTACACATATGTTGCCATTTAATAAATATAATTAGTAAAATATATTTTTTAAAATCTTTTATTATCAAAAATTGTTTACCGACCTGTGTGGTTGTCAGTCCTGTAGCCTCTGCTAATTCACGTTTCTCACGCGGGGAAGGATATGGATTGTGTGCATACCAGTCTCTTAATACAGAGCGAGATTTCTCCTGCGGGAAGAGAAAAATATAGTTATTAATTACACATTTTTACAATAACAAATTTTAGAAGATTAACATGAATTTTGTTTATTTGAAACACAATTTATGACTGAAAGATGTTTTAAATTTTTTTTGAAATTTGTTTCTATTATAACAAAATTAATTGTTTATATTAAAAGTCACGTTAATTCACTTACTACACTAATAAGGTCATGTTTTCACAATAAATTTAATTATGTAAATCGTTTTGTAGACTTTGTCGAAATCACAAAGATTTTTTACAAAAACATGTGTACATGCATGTAAATTTTCACCGCTTCATAGACATACTACAAACGTATATAGTATATGTAGAATAAGTATTTTACCAAAAAAAAATTCTGTTTCAGTTTACAAATTTCAACATTGAGTGATTTGCAAAGTTTGGAAAGAAGAAAAATAAAATTTATATATAATACATACATGTGTATATACATACATATGTGTAAAATTTCATCCAAACAACTTTAAGAGGTCATAAGTTAATCAAATGAAGCCATTTCGGTAACAAGCACTACTGCAAATATTTTTCCCTAACCACCAAGAAGCTTTAAAGCGCTGCCAAGCTGTTGTCTTCAAGCCAGCTTAATTGTTGCTGATTATCAATCCGACTTAACAACCTGCAAACGCACATATGAAATGCGGCAGGACACGTAAAAGTTTTAACTTCATTTCCAGAAACAAGTTCCGACACTACTACGATTTCATGCGTTCAGAATTTCCCCCTTTGTTTGAAAAGTAGAGCGAACGAAGGCTCATGTGTGTGAAGAAACTTCACTAGCAGCAGCAGCAATTAAAAAAGTTACCCTCACCGTGCATAAACTTTGAATGCAACGCTGTATGCTTGCCTGTCTCCCGAAATTCAGCAAGGCATACACATACATACATATTTAGAGGCACTCACTCACCTTGAAGCAGTAACTCGTCTCTTCGCCATCCCAAATTGTGCGTGGCAGTGGAAATTTGCGACGTACGCGATATTTACCAACAGCACCTAAAGGTCTTCCGCGCAGTTTTTCGGCTTCCACATAATGCGCTACATTTCGAATCAAATAAAAGTGTTCAAAATTAATACAAAAATCAAAAGAAAAAAAAAATATTATTAACAACATACAAAAACATATAAGATTTCGCTTTAAGTAAATAAAATGACGTGTAGAAGTATATTCACCTTTCAACCATAGCGCCTGCAATTTGGCATGATTGTGTGGTGAGAATTGATGATGCTCAAGCAGACGATATAACTCCTTATACTGTCCACGATGGAATGCAACAACGGCCTTCGCTTTCAGCACAGACTCGTTCAATTGCAGTTTATCACATTGCGGTAAGGACCAAAGGAAGCGGCCCAGTCTTTCGATGTTGCCAGCTTGTTGCAGTACCTAAAATAAATACATATAAAGCAACAAAATTGAAATTTATCAAACAGTTCGTCTATTCAACTATATATTAGTTAGTAACTTAAACACGTTTATTGCCTTCCAACTCACCTCACACACGCAAGCCACTTGCTCCTGCGTGAAGCCAAAACTGGGCAACGTCTCACGTCCATTGCTGCCACCGTTCGTATTGCCGATATGACCAGCGCCACCACCACCGCCGGCAGGTCCGATAATGCTGCCATTGTGTCCCAACATGTCTAAATTATTATTGCTTGTATTGTTGTTATTGTTATTGCTAAGAACCGCTCCTGCGCTGATCAAGCCCGTCGGACTGTATGGTGGCGTTTGACGCGCACTCAATACGGCAGCATTGGCGGCAGCCAAGTCGTAGAAATCCGTGGCGGTATGTTGAAGCATTTTGTTGTTGTTTTTATTTTCAAATACACCTCCTTTAATCAGACTTTTTTATATTATTTGATAACTAATACTTTTTCCAAGAGTTATTGGAGCAAGTGACACATTGCAAGAGTTGTTAGAAAACCTGCAAAAGAAGATGACAATATATTTTAAAAGATCATTCAGAATAAGCACATCTTTATATACTACATATATTTTAACTTTGAAAATATTTTGTATTTAGGAAAAATAACTATGTATTAATAATAATAGTAATAAAAGTTTCGGGCGGCTGGAATCTTGTGCAGAAGTTCATAAAAGTGAAGAAAATTCAATTCTTTTACATATGGCTCAAGCAGCTCACGACTCCTGGTCTTAGACGAAGTATCGTCTGAGTAGCCAAAAAACATCCTTTAGAAGGCGAGCTAATGTGAGAAGGGGAACAATCCCTCCCCAGGGTTATGAGCTGGGTTTCGTACCCGCCACGTAAAAAGTGCCCTCAATGGAAAGGAAAAAACAGCCTCGCATAGAGAAGGTACAATCTTTTATAAGAGTTTACAGCTTCTGGCGTACACCGATGATATTGATATCATTGGCCTCACAACTACGTCGTTAGTTCTGCTTTCTCCATACTATATAGGAAAGTGAAGCAAATAGGACTGGTAGTGAACGAGGGCAAGACGAAATATCTCCTGTCGTCATAGAAACAGTCGTCCCACTCTCGACTTGGCTCCCATGTCACTATTCATAGTAATTTAGTTGTTGTAGATAATTTTGTCTATCTTTGAACCAGTATTAACAACAACAACTATGTCAGCCTCGAAATCCAACGCAGAATAACTCTTGTCAACAGATGCTACTTCGGACTGAGAAGGCAATTGAGAAGTAAAGTCCTCCTTCGTCAAATAAAGACCAAACTCTATAAATCATTCATTATTCCCGTTCTTATGTGTGATGCAGCGTATGGACAGTCAACCTTACGAGTTTTCTAGAGAAAGGTTCAGCGGAAGATTTATGATCCTTTGCGTATTAGCAATGGCGAATATCGCATTCGTTGGAACGATAAGTTGTAAGTCACATTGGCATACATAGTTCGGCGAATTAATGCACAGCGGCTACGTGGCTAGGTCATGTCGTCCGTATGGATGAAAACACTCCTGCTATGAAAATATTGGACACAGTACCCGCCAGGGGAAACTGAGGAAGAAGAAGACGGAGTGGAGGTCTTCCTCTTCCTCTGTTGTTAGAGATATCAGGTGGAGAATTACCTGTATCTCAAATTGGAGAGAAGTTGCGAAAAGAAGAAACGACTGGTGCGCTGTTGTTAACTCGGCTGTAACAGCGTAAGTGGTGTTTACGCCAGAAAAGAAGAAAAATAATAAAAGTTGCGACCAGTTTAGTTAATACGGTTGGGCATAAAAAAACAGAAAATTCAAAAAATAAGGACAATGTTAACTTCGATTGCTTTAATACCCCACAAAGTATTAAAATTGGCGTACAAAAACATGATTGGGTCTGAATTCTTGAGGGGGTATTCTAGTCTAGAAGCATGAATTTCAGGTAATTTTTAAAGTGTCGTAAAAAAGGCAATTAATATTCTTACTATCCATTTTTTATTAGCTATTTGTTAATTTTTGAAGAGTAGAGAAAAAAATTAAAAACTAAAAAAAGTAAAAAATTTCAAAAATTATGAGCTGACGAAATTGGGGGTCTCTAAAAATTTCCTCGTGACCATACTCATGATTTCAACCCTCCCATTTATCTGAAACCAAGAAGAAAAAAAAGGTTATTAATCTAGAATAATGTCGCAATGGCCGGAACTACGGAAAAGTGGGGAAAAAAAATTTTCACAAAATGGCGACTGCCTAAAAAAAAAAGTTTTTTTGGATCACATTTTCTGACTATTTTGAATTTTTTAAAAATAATAAAAATAAAAATTTGGGGATAGGGCTAGTTCCAACCATAGACAAGCCTAAAAAGAAGACTCTATAAAAATTTCAAGTAAATCGGTCCAGTAGAACCTGAGAAATCATGGGTATCGTTCCGAAAAAGTTAGTTTTGAGAAAAACGCGTTTAAAGTTTCGCGTTCCGGCCGAACCAGTTTGGATGCCGGGTCAGAAAAATGCCTATATCTCCGAAAATAATTTGAATTTTGAAAAATCCTCTTGTACACATATTATTGAATAGTTAAACTTTGAAAATATAAAAAAATATAAAAAATCGATTTTTTTTTAATTTCTAGACTAGAAAACCCCCTTAACTGATAATATATTTATTCAGATGTATCTCATTATGAACAGAGATCTGCCAGTCGATCTTAAATTACACCAAAACATATTAGATAAAAAAGTATTTTCTGCTAAAAATATCAAATTTAGTATAATATTTATATTCATTTACCATCAATAATAAACAAAAATTTCTTTCTTTATATTGAATCCTAAGCCAAAAAAAAAAAAACAATAGTGTTCATCTGCCTCTGGTTTTTTCTACTCTCCATTGTTCATTATTTCGAACACTCTCCCTCTCTCTGTGTCCCTATCTCTCCCTGTGTCACTGTAATGCTCTGCGAGCTTTTCTCATTTTTTCATATTTATACTCGCTCTCCTGTGTTAAATTTTCACTCACGAGTGTGCATCCCAATTTGTCGTGCCTTTCGAAAATTGGCCGCCTGCCAACAGCAAATTCTCAAATAACGCAGATCATTTCACTCAGCACAACACAAGTAAGCAATAAATAGAAGTTTCGTATTTCATTTTTAGAAATTACCAAATGTTTACATATAATTCTAGCATTTTTCCTCACGAAAATAAGGCAATCAAATGTTTAATTATGTAAAATTTAAATTTTTTTTAGATACCTCCGTATGTGTCTGCGCCCTATACAAAATATTTGAGTTGAATGACGAAAAATAATCGCTCTGGTTGTAAGGAGGTGAAGAATGTGTGTGTAATTAGGCACGAAATTAAAATATTATTATTTTTGAGGCATGTAAATTTTTTTAAACTTTTCAAATTTCAATAGTGAAACTTAATAAACTTTAACATGAACATACACATGTATGTAAAATTAATATTTATAAATTTAATTTTTTATTTTGATAAAATTTTTCTAGTCTCTAAATTTCAAAAGTAAAAGCAAAATTATATACTTCTCACTTGCCACATCATTACGAAGTTTTTCTTCAAGCTAAAAATTTAAAAATAATTTTTTAGTAATTAAGACTTTTCATTGGTAATTAAGGTTTCATTGGTAACCTCAGGTAAAAAACAGCCTTTTTTCAACAATTTTTTCTCATATAAAAAGTTAAATATTTTATTAGAATTTTTTATTTTTAAAGTATACACTATTAACAAAGAAATTCTGAAATTATTGAAAAAAAAAAAATATTTTAAACGCCGCCATTGCGATGCCATTTCCGGTGACCCTTCGGAAAAAAAATGCTCCCGCGTTGGCAGGATAGCTCCTTACAGAAACATCTTAAGTAAAAAATACCTTAGCTTAGAACTTGGTCGAAGAAAAAAAACTGAAAAGTGGATTTTTGGCTTTTGAATTTTTTACAAAAAAAAAAAAATGAAAATTTCAGTGAAAATTTGGTGACATTTTTTATCAAATAGTTGTGAACGGAAAAAATCTTTCGTTTAAGCCTTTAAGAATTGTATCTCGAAGACCTGTGCAAACTTTCATAAAGATCGGTTGAGTAGCTCTCCAGAAATCTCGAGGCTGTATCTCCGAAACTATTACTCGGATCAACTTGAAAATTTAGGACAATATTCAAGAGGTTGTAAATTTTAATAAGACAGTAAAATTTTTTTTTTTTTGAAATTCGTAAACTCATATAACCCCTCCAGTGATGCATATGGTTGACTTCGGCCTGATCAATTATTCAAAAATATTGTTTAAAAATTCTGTTCAGGTAGTACGTAAAGTGTTGAGAATTTTTATATACATACATACATATGTATGTAGTTTGCGAATATCAGTACATTTTATACTAGTTAGTGCTTTATGCTAATCATTTCGGCAATGCAGTTTTCGCCGATGGCTAGGGTATTATTTATGTAAGTTACAGGCATTGTCACGTTCACATTTACCGGAGCCTAACCTAAAAAAATAAAAAATGCACAAACAATAATAAGAATACTAAATATGCCAATAATTTATAATATCCGATATTTTTTATAATATTTTTTTGAAACATTTTTAAAACTCCCCACACTCCTTAAACACTTTCTTATCAAATTCCACATTTTACAATTAGTCTAATTCTAAAAGCAAAAGTCAAAGTATCGAATTTATTTCATTAGCTATTGAAACACTTTTTCATGTACATATATATATCTGAAGATATGTATGCACATATATACATATACTATACATATATATATAATAATGCGATAAAATGTAAATAACAACAACAGCCAATATACGTATAACGGAAAAGATCGTGCAGCCGCGAGATCACTGAAAGTGAATACGATCTGACGATTTCTGCGTTTACACGAACGTTGTCTGATGCCAAAACACCCGATCCGAATTGTATGGTAACCCCTCTGAGTAAAGTAATACCATGCGTTTTGTATAAAGTGTAGCAGTGGAGGAGAATGATTTCAAGCAGCGTGCGACGTAGGTTGTGTAATTTTAGAATTCTTCTTAATAATGTATGAGTGGTTTATTTTCGAAAAAGTGTTTTGAATCAAGCGAATGTACGACTAAGTATACGTGGAATCAAAGAAAAACCAATTAAAGAAAGCGAAAGCGAATCAAGTGTGTAAACGGGAGTGAGAAAGAAGTGTTGTAGGAAATATTATATGAGAATAAGTGGTAAATATGGATATGATCAAAACATTTTGAGTTTAATAATGTTATTAGAGAAATTTCCCGTTAATAAATATAATAAAAATATTTATTTTAATAAAAAATAAATTTAAATTAAATAAAAAATTGTAAATTGGTCGCTTACTTCTAAAAACAATTATGAAGCTAGAAAAATACCTTTATTGAGTAGATAAATTATAGATAATTCTATAAAAATATACACACAAATAATTTAAAATATTGAGCAAAATTTTAAAATAAATATTTGTAATGTTATTTTTTTTAGGGAAATGTTTCTAATGAAATTTTAAAATAAAAATATTTTTTAAATAAATTATGACAAATTATTTTTATTTGTTTATTTAAAAAAATATTTTTGTTTTATTTCATAAAATTATAAAAAAAAATAAAATAAAAATATTTTTTATAATTTTTTTTTTTTGTAAAAATATTTTTATATTTTTTTTTTGTAAAAATATTTTTGTTTTATTGAAATTATTTATGAAAATTAAAATAGTTATTATAAGTCTAATATTTAATAATATATTAAAGATATTTAGATAAGATTTGTAATTAAAAATAATTTTAAATAGATTTGTGTAAATAATTTTTCATTTACTTAAAATTCGTAAAAAAATATTAATGGAAATGTTTGCATATACTTTTAACAATATTTTCAATACACATACTAAAGATAATTATTTTGTGAAATTCGTATTCTATATTCTATACCTGCCTACAAAAATTTTGTTTTATTACACAATTCTATATGCGTGTTTATTTTAATTGAGAAGTGAAGAATCACGCAAATGTTTCAGCTCAAAGAAATTGCTTGCTTTGATAAAGATGAGGAGAAATAACTCAGCATGTTGCCACTTGTAATGAGCTGCAAGCGAATTAATATCCTAAATTTATGGGCGGAAGTGAGTTTGCAATAAAAAACCTAATTTGATTATGCTAATGGCAGCTTAAAAAGCATAATTAATGGAAAAGTTTCATAATTTTCATAGAGCAGTGTTTCTAATGGAAATTTTTTGTTTTTAAATTCTAAAATAAAAACTTGGCGCAAGGATCATATGTATACATATGTAAATTTGTTAATTATGGTTCCGAACAAGTTTAAAAATAACAAATTAATATAAAGACTACATAAATGATAAAATAAAAAAAAAAAACTTCAAAACGATAACCTCAAATATATTTACATACATACATACATTTCTTAAGAAAACTCTATTTGAATCATCTATTGAAACACGTTTTTAATAATTAATATTATAATTAGAAATTTCACGAACTATTTCTATATGAACTTCAGTTCGTCCTTAATCATGAATTAAATTCTTCCGCAGACAGATATGGTTTCATCTTAGGCACGTATCAACAATAGAGCATAATTTGAAAACAAATATTGATGCAGATGAGATCACTTGACGTTCCACAACCGTCGGACTTAGATGACCGGAACACCCTATAGCTACCATAAAGACTGATCGACCATAATTATGTATGTTTTGTATTTGTGAAGAGTGTTAGGGCTATTTTCCTTGTTAGAATCTCAGATAAATATTCGGCTATATTAATATTAAATTTTATATCCACGCTCGCATCTTTATATATTACATAAATATATGTATGCATACATGTGTCTGTATAAATTATAGGTATACAAATATACATACACTATGCAACACAAGAAAATTTCTGCTCTGGTTTCTCGTTACGTTTACGCATTTTCTATAATATGCAAACACATAACGGTTTATATTAGACTGCTAGCTAGCTCTTCCGTTTATTGTTATTGTTGTTCGCACACTTGCCATCGCTGTATTGTTAGTGATTTGAGATATTCTTGGATCTGTTTTCAGTTTCATGTGTATCTGTAATGAAAATACCAACGCAAAGTTTTTCTTTCTTTGCGCATTTCAACGTTTTGCTTTATGCATTTCAATTTCACATGAAAATAGAACCTCAACCGCCGACAGTCGACGACTTGTAGGCAATATTAGACCGATGTCTGAGTGCAACCAAAGCGGCAAAGTGCATATATTGTATATATGTACATATATATGTATGTATGTAGAAATATATATATATGTATGCATTTCATAAAGTTTCCTGTGCGTAGATATGTATGTTTTCATATTTGTAAGCATACGAAAATTCGTTATAATTTTCTACTTTTCATACGAAACATTTTGTTTACAGAGTTTTGCCGGCAATCGAACTAATTACATTCTTCGCTGAATTCGTATAAACTTCTAAATTTCACAACGAAAAAACAAATACATACTATGTATGTATGTATGTATGCATGACGTATAAAATCGTCTATGCCGATTCCGATCCCGATCGATTACCACCAGCCGACATTCTACATGTGTAATGCATGTACATCTGCATGCATGTATGTGTGTGTTTATATTTGGTGGCCGTTATTTGTTGGTTTTGTTGCTGCACGATATGTTGTGATCCAATTGCGATCGTGTTGTGATGCGCTGTGATTTGATGCGATCGTCTGCGCGATTCAGCGCAACTGTTTGACGTAATACAATTTAAGGAAAACAGCTGTTGATTGTTACTAAAAATTGCTTGAGTAAAGAGACTCCGTCATCAAATAGCTTACGAAAATTCACTTTCAATATTATAGAGCATTGCGAGAACAGTAAAAAAATATTTTTTTATTTATTATTTATTTATTTTTTTTTTTATTACCGGTGGAACCTAACTGCTAGAAAGATTGTGGATTTTATAAAGAGTACGAAGGGTGGGAAAAGGTGTGGAACTTACAATGAATATGTTGTGGAATATGCTTCGACATACATATAAACTCGCAGTTTTCTTTAAGTCGAACTCTTGAATTGTTAATATCGTCTAGTAGTCAAATTTCATACAATTTTCTTTCCATAACTCAAATTTTCTTAACTCGAAGTTCTTCATAAATCGAAATTTTAAATTTAGTCACATTTTTCGGAGGAATCCCAGTTTGTATACGGCTGCTCACGTACAAGCCCTTCTAATATTACAATTACAGATTATATTGAGGTGGACAATGAGATTTCCGCAGCCGCATCTATAACCGAAGATATTGTAGAACCGAATATTTCAAACCCAATGAACATGACTTCTTGCGCCATGAAAAGCGATGAAGATTCTGAAGAAAAAATTATTCAACCGCCTTCCAAAAATGATGTAAAGCATTCCTTTGCAATTTTCCTTATTTAGTACGATGGATTCCTATTTAAAGACCACGGAGGAAAGAGTCATGTGTGGAAGTTCACGCAAGTGAGGAAAGTTCACTTGGGAGTGGCCAGAAACGATTCTTTTACATATGGCTCAAGCAGCTCACGAGTTCCGGTCTTTGACCAAATATCCTCTGGGTAGCCTAAGAACATCTGTTTGAAGGCGAGCTAAAATGAGAAGGCGAAACATCCTCTCCATAGGGTTGTACGCTGGGTTTGGAACCCGCCACGTAAAAAACACCCCTAATGAAAAGATCTAAATAGCCTCGGCAGAGGAACCCGCCTTTTGATGACGATCATGGCAAACGAAATAAGGATTACGATTTAAGGGCATGCACCTGGAATCTCCGGCCCCTTAATTGGGAAGGTGCCCCTGCTCAGCTGGTTGATGTCCGCATTAGAGTGAAGGCTGACATCACCGCCCTCCCAGTAATGAGATGAGTGGGATAAGGACTGAGGCGAATAGGTCCTTGTGGCATTTACTAAATTAGCGCAAATTTGGTGTGGGACTCGTGGAGGGAGAGAGACTCCGTCGCCGAGTCTTGGCATTCACCCCGAAGGATAAATGTCCAACCTCAATCCGCATCTAAACGAAGTTCTTCAACATATCGCTGATTTGCGCTCATTCCGCTACGGAAGAGAAGGACGATGTAACCAAAGATGCCTTCTATGAGCGCTTGGAGCGCACCTATGAGAGTTGCCGCCGCCACGATATCAAAATCGTGCTTGGCGACTTTAACGTCAGGGTGGGCAAAGAAGGTATCTTTAACACAACAGTCGGTAAATTCAGTCTTCATGATGAAAAATCCTCAAATGGGTTGAGGCTGATCGACTTCGCCGGTGCCCGAAATATGGTTATTTGTAGTACTAGATTCCGGCATAGAAAAAATCATCAAGCTACCTGGCAAGCTACCTGGCTCCGAATCGAAATGCCGCCAACCAAATCAATCACGTTGTGCTAGACGGAAGACACGTCTCCAGTATTTCAGACATTTATTTTATTTTATATATCTAATAATCTTTTTGTTAAAACACTTATTTTAGTTTTTTCATATTTTTTAAAAATATTTTTCCTTTTGTCTCCCATAAGCTTTTATTTGTTTATTACTTAAGTATGCCATTTATTTTTCTAAACTGCTTTTAATATAATGCAAATATATGGACCTATAAAATTATTCAACAACATACTCACAATCAAACAATTTCTTCAATGAAAATTTCTATAAAAATTTTCACCTTTGCAAAACTCAACGTTTTCGGAATTTATTGGCGTAAACAAACCATTTCTAATACGTCTGTACATATAATATATACATATTTGTTTATACATACATATATATGCACATACATACCTGCATTTGAGTGTTGTCCCCATTATGACAACAACACTGCTAAAGAAAAATTGATAAAAATCTGTCATTCACCTGCTGCCAGCAATGCTGCTGCATCATCGCCTACTTATATAAATAGCTGCGCCTAAATCATTGTACTGCGCGTAGACATGCATATACATATGTACATACATATAAGTGTATAAGTGCATAATATATGTATTAACAGTGGGGTTAAGGCATTTCATGTCGTAGATATGTCATGCGATACGAAACGATGCGATACAAATGCGAGGCGACACGCCTCAACTCTTGTAAAACCTACAAAGCGTAAGAACATCAAAAAGATAAACGACACACGGTGGCAATATGCAAAATGATGCAGAAATAATTATAAAAATATACGCATGTACGCACACATATACATATACATATGTACTTACCTTCGAATATATACATATATGTATGTGTATGCGTAAAATCGTAATTAATAGCATGTGTATGTATGTATATTCATACATATGTAGATATTTCTGCATATGAAGTGCAGCACTGTGCTAATTCTTACAGCAACAACGCATAACTGGTGACAGATCACTCATACGCCACGTCGGCTAAGCGACTCACATGCATATACACATGTGTATGTATGCTATAGGCACCTGCATATCGGCATGTCTGCACACGTTCGCCGCTGATTTTGATTAAATTGCTTAAGGAGACATGCTGCATTGCATTTAAGTGTAGGATTTCTACACGAGCAACTGAAAAAATGTGACAACAGGTAAAAACTTTTGAAGAAATTCGTTTAAAATTCTGCTAAAATGTCGCGCAAATATAATTCGTTACGTATGTAGGCACACTTGTAGATATACGTGTAATCTAGACACGCGGAAGGTGATCAAAATTTTATTAGAATATTTTATTTTTGAAATTTGTAAATAAAATGCATAAATTAAAGGAAATTTCAGCATGTAGATATTAATTGCAGTGGACATATTCGTAAAATGTCTGCATTCAGAGCACAAAAACAATATTTATTTGGACATGAAAATATTATTTTAAGCGTTTAATATCGGTAAATGTGCATACCGACGCATTCATCTATTATATAGTACAAATATTTATAGTACTTACGTCCAATGAAAGGCAAATAAAGTTAAGTGCTCGTCTAAATTTGAAAACACAACTAACCAAGTGCATTAAAAGTTATATTTATGTCAATGATGCACTTAAAAATTGCTCGAAATTATTTTACAATTGTTTTTTTTTTTTTTTTGTTCTTTTTTGTAAAATTTACTTTATTTATCCATTTAATTGACATATTGTCGAATAGTTGTAACTGAGGAATTCTTAATGCTTTATTTATTTCTTTATTTCTAGTTGCGCAACATTTTATTCAAAACTTTATTTCGAAAATGCTTCATCGACTTATTAAATTGTACCCAGTGGTCCAAAACCTCCATTTTTCATGATATTTGAGTCCAAATGATACAAAAATAACTACCGCACTACCGTTAGATGTAGAAATTTCCGTTTATTGAGAAGAAAATCAGATCTCATAGGGGAAGATACGCTATTTATGGGATCTTTATTTTTAAAGATTTTAAGCAAACTTATAGATGCAACCTTCTTGTACAAGCTTGAGTCACTTTAAAGCGATTGAGTAGTCAGTCAAGTTCCTTTCAGACGCACAAAAACCCTACTTTCTAATGTTGTTATTTTTAAGGTTTGTGGGGTGTCCACAATAATAAGGACATTAGTGAGTGCAAACAAGAAGCTAGGCCCTTGTTATATAATATAAGTGCTTCCTAAGGTTACAATTGCCACTGTCGAAGGCGACAAGTAACACGTAGAGCAATAAGTCCCGGGACTAAATAAGAAAAACACATTTTTTGGCTAAATTCGACTTTATTCATCAACATTGTCTCCTTCAAGAGCAACATAATCAGTCCAGCGCTCTTTAACATTTCAATACCTTTCTTATAGAACGATTTATTTTTGGCCTCGAAATAAGCGTTCATTTCGGCGATGACTTCCTCGTTGGAGTAGAATCTCTTTCCTTGGAGCATTTTTTTGAGGTCTGCAAACAGGTAGTAATCACTGGGGGCCAGATCCGGTGTATACCGACGCAAAAAATCCGGTTTGTCTCGGCGAAACAGCTTCAAACAGCGCTCAGAATCAACGACACGTTGTCGTTTTTGATCCAACGTGAGCAAACGCGGCACCCACTTTGACAACAGCTTCCTCATAGACAAATGTTCATGCAAAATAGTGTACACACTGCCGTATGATATCTTTATTTCACGCAATTTCAATTTACGGTTTTTAAAAACGATTTGGTGGACTTTTTTGATGGTTTCCGGTGTGATTGCCTCATTTGGCCGGCCTGAGTGTTCAGCATCTTCAGTGTCTGTACGACCACGTTTAAAGTCGGCATACCACGGACACATGGTTGTTTTTGATGGAACAGATTTCCAGTAGCACTTTTCAAGCCATTGCTGAGCTAGCACTGTGTTTTTCTTTATCAAAAAGCAATGAGAAACCAACACATGAAACTGTTTCGAATCCATTGTTTTGAGAAAATCAAGACAAGCGTCACTTAAATCACTGTGACTCGTTAGCCAAACATCAGAATGACATGAAATTTTGACAGGTATCTTTTGAAGATTGGTACTTATGAAAAATCATACGGAACTTTTGTTGGCGGCGCCATCAGTCAGTCCCGGGACTTATTGATCTACGTATTAGCCTGAGTTTTTCATTTTGAGATGTTGATTACAGGTTGTAACCACCCATTAACAACTTAACATGACGCATGAATGGGAGTTGTTGCCAATGCTGCTCCCTACCGACGGCTTCATCACTGCGGAGCAGCTTCCCTAATGGTGTGGGAACCAACCGCAGAGAAAGGTTCCGGTTCTACCATGTGGGTGGATGCTTAATGCAAGCTCGTTAGCCAGTTCATTCCAGGCTATACACACAGAAATTTTCCTATCGTTCCGGTGAATATTTTCAAAGTTACACGCAAATTTGAAAAGACATTTCAGAGAGCTTGGAAATACAAGGCCAAATTTTAAACGCGTTATTCTCAAAAAGGTGTTTTCAAAGTCGCTGACTAACATTACTCGAAAACGGCTGAACCGATTAGTATCAAATTTTAACACGAGCTCCTTAAATATACCGATAAATATCTTTATACCCCGAACAGGGTATATTAAGTTTGTCACGAAGTTTGTAAGACCCAGAAGGAAGCGTCGGAGACCCTGTAAAGCATATATATAAATGATCAGTATGTTGAGCTGAGTCGATTTAACCATGTCTATCTGTCCGTCCGTCCGTCTGTCTGTCTGTATTTATACGAACTAGGCCCTTTAGGTTTCAAGATATCCTTTTGAAATTTTGCAAACATCATTTTCTCTTCAAGAGGCTGCTCATTTGTCGCAACTGCCGATATCGGACCACTATAACATATAGTTGCCATACAAACTGAACAATCGGAATCAAGTTCCTGTATGGGAAACTTTCGCATTTGAACATGTATCTTCACAAAAGTTGGCACAGGTTATTTTCTAAGATAGTAATGTAATATACGAAGAAATTGTTCAGATCGGTTCACAATAGCATATAGCTGCCATACAAATATGACGATCGAATCAAGTTCTTGTATGGAAAATTTTTGCATTTGACGATATATCTTCACGAAATTTGGTATAGATTATTTTCTAAGGCAATAATGTAATCTCCGAAGAAATTGTTTAGATCGGCTCACTGTAGCATATAGCTGCCATACAAACTGAATGATCGGAATCAAGGGCTTGTATGGAAAACTTTCGCATTTGACGATATATCTTCACGAAAGTTGGCACAGGTTATTTTCTTAGACAGTAATGTAATATACAAAGAAATTGTTCAGATCGGCTTACTATAGCATATAGCTGCCATACAAACTGAACGATCGGAATAAAGTTCTTGTATGGAAACTTTTGCAAATATCTTGCTATAGATTATTTTCTAAGGCAACAATGTAATCTCTGAAGAAATTGTTCAGATCGGTTAACTATAGCATAGCATATATGTAGCTTCCATACAAACTGAACACATAGTTACTAAAAGAAATGCACCTCTGAAGGGTATATTAGCTTCGGTGCAGCCGAAGTTAATGTTTTTTCTTCTTTACTAATACTAAATCTTTAAATAAAGTTAAATGATACCATAATATATGTATGTATGCACAAATTTTTGAATCAATAAATTTTTCTCCGAAAAAATTCTGGAAATTTCGGTCTTCATAACCTATAAATAACCTCTTAAAACAAATGTCAGTTGTTTTTTGTTGCTTATTTTTACTTTTTTTAAATTTGTTTTTATTTACTTTATTTTTTTTTTCGCAGTGTCTTTTTAAATTTTTAATACATTTTTCTATAAAAAATGAAGTTTTTAGTAAAACCATTCCTAAGCTATTGATATTGCAACCGCCATTCAAGCCAAGCTTTAATTACTTATTTATTTGTCCCAGACAGCAAAGCAGACATTAATTTAATCCAATTTAAGCTAAATTTTACTACAACCATAGACAAATTTGAAAACAAAAACAACATTTAAAATACTATACTAAAAGCCAACTGGTAGTAGAGGCTAACTGGAAGCCAACAGTGTCTAAATTAATACTTTGCAATAATAATAAAAATGGAAATTAAAAGAAAATTGTTGAAAAAACAAACATATTTAGAACAACAATAACAACCATAGCAAAAAGAGCGACGAGATGACATTAAAACAGAGTAAATAATTGCATTTCAAAGCAAATGTTAATGCACTACAGTCTACCAGTGCACACACATTTACACATGCAGTCACACGGCCACACAGTCGCACAGTCTTTCGGTTGGTTGGCCATATGCGGCGCAATATAATTCATTGCAACAGCTAAATTTGAATTTGAATGCTGAATGAAATTTCTGCAATTACGAATTTCACAAAAATTAAGTCATTAATTTACAAAAACAAACAGCAGCAGCCAGTCGGAGTGGAAGTGTGTGTGTGTGTGCTTAATCGCTTGTGTCACAGTGAGCGATGGAAAGTCGCAACGCGTCGCACCAACAGCAAACATAAGTAGCCAAATAAAGACCAACAGCAACAACACACGATATTTGCTTATGAATGCAACAACATTTTGCTGCATTCACAATTTAGTGCAACAAAAACACGCATTGGCGCGCCGTCGTCGTCTGCTCTTTTGCTTGCCAGCGACGCATGTAATGCTGTCAGCAACAAACATTTTTCAATTCTCACCAAGCAAAGTGCAGGGCACAACAAACCAATATTGTGCTTTCCACTTACATACATAAGTATGTATGTACAAATGGCTATGTACTTATAAGCATACTTACATATACATAAATATGTGTAAATTTTCCTGTTATTTGCTGAGGGCTCTTTTGTTGCCTTCGAGTGGCGTAGAAAAATTTGCACCGCCATGAAGACATGAGTTAAGTTAATTAAAGTTTTTTGCCTGTCATTTGTATGTTGCTACTTTTAATAAATTTTCTTATTGCAAACATTTCTATGTTTATGAATGAATTAAGTCAAACGTTGGGTTATACAACATTTTTTTGTGTTACTTGACTGGCGTTTTTTATGGGTGTCTTATGAAATGAGCTGTAAATAGCTACATAATTATGTGGATGGTATTTCAAAAAGATGGCCTTTTGTACAAAGATCCTAAAATGGTTGTGTTTTGAATAAAAAATACATAAGAAAATAACGGTAAAATAAGCGGTAGCTTTGTTTTATATTTACTTAAGGGGTTCTGTGGGTTTCCTAGGCTAAAAACAGCGTTTTTCCAACAAACAACACGCGATTAACAAAGAAATTCTGAAATTATTGGAAAAAAAAATATTTTAAACTCGGTCATTGCGACGCCATTTCCGGTGATCCTCCGGAAAAATGATGCGCCCGCGTTGGCAGGATAACTTTTTACAGGATCATCTAAAGTGAAAAAAACATGATTTAGTTAAAAACTTGGACGAAGAAAAAAACTGAAAATTGGATTTTTGGCAAAAATGTTTACAAAAAAAATAAATTTTAGTGAAACTTGTTTTTTTTTTTTTAAATACTTGTAATCCTTCGTCGAAGTCTTTAGCAATTTTATCTTAAAGACCTGTTTAAATTTCATGAAGATCGGTTGAGTCGTTCTCGAGAAATCTTGTCAAACGACTTCAAAACACAGTTTCAAGAAAAACGCGTTTAATAACGGCGCACCTAGCTAGCCTCGAGCCCCCAAATTCTCAAGGCTGTATTTCCGAAACTGTTACTTGGTTCAAGTTGAAAATTTAGAAGAATAAGACAATAAAAAAAGTCGATTTTTTGAAACCCGTAAACCCATGTAAGCCCTGAATTTGCATAGTTTGTTTCAAGAATGTTGGATAATCTCATACTCAAAATTTTTGTAGTTGAACTAGAATTTTGTTTTATTAAAAAACTTGAATTTTATTTTCGATTCTTAATTTTGCTTTTGTAAAATAAAATTTTAAATTTTAAATTATTATTTTTAAAATTTAATTATAAATTTTTAATTTTGATTATGGAGAATTTAATTTTCAATTTTCGATTTCGATTTTGAAATTTTTAGTTTTTAATTCTGATTTTAAAAATTTAGTTTTCTGTTTTCAATTCCGATTATGAAAAATAAAATTTTCAACTTTCAATCCAGATTTTTAAAAATTAAACTTTCAGTTTTAATTCGATGTGAAAAATTTAATTTTCAATTTTTAATTCTGATTTTGACAAATTAAATGTTCAATTTTTAATTCTGATTATGAAAAATTAAATTTTCAATTTTTTAATTATAATGTTGAAAATTAATTTTAAATTCCTAATTTCGATTTTGAAATTTTTAGTTTTTAATTCTGATTTTGAAAATTAAGTTTTCTATTTTTAATTCCGATTATGAAAAATAAATTTTTAAATTTTCAATTCTGAATTTTAAAAATTAAACTTTCAGTTTTAATTCGATCTGAAAAGTTTGGTTTTCAATTTTTATTTCCAATTTCGACGAATTAAATGTTCAATTTTTATTTCTGAATGTGAAAAATTTATTTTTAAATTTTTTAATTATAATGTTGAAAATTAATTTTAAATTCTTAATTTCGATTTTGAAAAATTAAATTTTCAGTTTTTAATTCTGATTAAAAAATTTAATTTTCCATTTTTAATTCTGATTATGAAAAATAAATTTTTAAATTTTCAATTCTGAATTTTAAAAATTAAACTTTCAGTTTCAATTCAATTTGAAAAGTTTGGTTTTCAATTTTTAATTCTGATTTTGACGAATTAAATTTTGAATTTTTTAATTACATATATTGTTGAAAATTAATTTTAAATTCTTAATTTCGATTTTGAAAAATTAAGTTTCCTGTTTTTAATTCCGATTATCAAAATAAAATTTTAAATTTTCAATTCTGAATTTAAAAAATTAAACTTTCAGTTTTAATTCGATTTTGAATAATTTAATTTTCAGTTTTTTATTCTGATTTTGACAAATTAAATGTTAAATTTTTAATTCTGATTATGAAAAATTAAATTATAAATTTTTAATTATAATGTTCAAAACTAATATTAAATTCTTAATTTCGATTTTGAAATTTTGAAATTTTTAGTTTTTAATTCTGATTTTGAAAAATTAAGTTTTCAGTTTTTAATTCTGATTTTGAAAATTTAGTTTTCTGTTTTTAATTCCGATTATCAAAATAAAATTTTAAATTTTCAATTCTGAATTTAAAAAGTTAAACTTTCTGTTTTAATTCGGTTTTGAATAATTTAATTTTTAGTTTTTAATACTGATTTTGACAAATTAAATGTTAAATTTTTAATTCTGATTATGAAAAATTAAATTATAAATTTTTAGTTATAATGTTGAAAATTAATTTTAAATTCTTAATTTCGATTTTGAAAAATTGAGTTTTCAGTTTTTAATTCTGATTTCAAATATTTAATCTTCAATTTTTTATTCCGATTATGAAAAAAAAAATTTTCAATTATCAATTTTAAAAATTAAACTTTCAGTTTTAATTCAATTTGAAAAATTAAGTTTTCAGGTTTTAATTCTGATTTAAAAAATTTAATTTTCAATTTTTAATTTTGATTGTAAAAAATAAAAATTTTCAATTTTCAATTTTGATTTTTAAAAGTTAAACTTTCAGTTTTAATTTGATTTTGAAAAATTAAGTTTTTAATTTTTAATTCCGATTTTGACGAATTAAAGTTCAATTTTTAATTCTGTTTATCAAAAACTAAATTTTCAATTTTTTAATTATAATGTCGAAAATTAATTTTAAATTCTTAATTTCGATTTGGAAAAATTAAGATTTCAGTTTTTATTTCTGATTTTGACAAATTAAAGTTCCAGTATTCGGAATGAAATTTCTATTTGTTCAATTCAATTTGTGATTAAAAAGTTATTATTTATCATATTAATTAAATTATTTTTAATTCAGATGTCCGGTATAACAAAGTAAACAGCAATCAATACAAATCTTAATTCAATTATTTATTCCATATAAATTACATATACATATGTATGTATGTATATACGCACATACATATGTACATATGCAATTAACATATAAATTTTATCCAATAAAAAATCCCTTTGGCACACAGTACTTTCTCAAATGAATGACTTAATGCCATTGGGTGCCAAACTTGTACGTATGTATGTATGTATTAATATACATATGTAAATATGGACAGTTAGTGAATGCTTTAATGTGCACTTTAAGCATCGAATCACATGCACATACATATGTATGTGCAATGTAAGTAGATGTGAACATATTTTGAGGTACAATATGGAAAAGTGCATAAACATTATTTTCGCATTCGACGATGCGAGAATTCTTATAAACTTTTTTCACACACTTCCTCTGATAAATTTGACATCAAATGCTGTTACGCGTAATTTGTGCCTTGTTGCTTCTTTCTGCTTTCTTTTTACATATTTGTATGCATATAAACACTCTTACATGCGTGAGAATAATGAATGACATAACTGTGAATTTATTAATGAAATGCAGAAAATATGCAAACATCCATAACAACACTAACAGAGCGAAGGAGGACGATGAGCACGGCGAAGAAGATATAGAAATATCACATAAATTAAAACAACAACATTTATGGCTATGACTGCGCCGCAACAGCAGCTGGTGGGCGGCAAATTACTACCGACACTACAACAACGCACATGTAACTACTGCGGTCGATAAACATGATCGCTTATGATCTACGACCCGTTGTGGACGCAGTGCGCCGAGTGTGTTGCTTCGGCTGCATTTGTAAGCGATAGCTAGACGCTGTGAAATAGAGAGGCATTGCGTTGGCAAGAAGTTTTACGAGCACAGCAGCGCAGTCGAGCGGTCCAGTGGAGTTCGGAAATAGTCGTATAAGTACATAATGCGAAAGAAATGTCAAAGCAGCTGCTTAAGTGGCCGAAAGATCGCACGTCAGCACACGCGTAGCTGCATGCGCGCAGTGTTGCCACTTTAGACAAAGACGTCGAGGATATTAAATTTGGTTTTGCATTAAAACTAGCCACTTTCATGGCAATTAATTGAAATTTATGACAGCCAAGTTGGACTAGCAACGACAGGCCAAGAGCCACTGGGAGCCACCGTTGGCAACTGCTGTCGTTGCTTCTATGCAAAAGGAGGGCTTCCACTTGTGTTTGTTGTTGTTGTTATTACAGCTTTTATTTTCGTTGTTCGTTGGCAGACAAGCCACCCGCACACGCATATATTATCGCCCGCTCATGTGCCTGCACACATACGCATATACTTGTGCTGTGCTACCAAAATAGATAAATTGCTCGTTGTCCCACTGTGTATTTTTAGCTGATTCGAACAGTTGTTTTTGCCTTTTATAATATTAGAAATATGTTTATTTTAATTGTATTAAATTATAGTTTTTCACGTCACAGCCGCGCGCTTCTAGCGTTTAATATACTCAGAAAAGTGTGTGTGGTTTCGACAGCGGAAAGCGAAAATATCTGCAATGGTTTAAAATAGCCAGGCTGACGGGAGATAAATGCTGATAATAATAGGTTTGTATTAAATATTTTTCAAAATTAAATTTTTTTATTTTGTTTAATTTAAATTTATGCAGAATTGGCCGCTGTTCGCTAGAGACTGTTTGATATATAGGTTTTATGTGACCAGAATAAATAAGCATAATATTTAGAACCCACTAAAAGTATTAAGGGGGTATTCTAGTCTAGAAATTTAAAAAAAATCGATTTTTTTTTATATATTTTCAAAGTTTAACTATTCAAGAATATGTGTACAAGAGGATTTTTCAAAATTCAAATTATTTTCGGAGATATAGGCATTTTTCTGACACGCCATCCAAACTGGTTCGGCCGGAACGCGAAACTTTAAACGCGTTTTTCTCAAAATAGTCAGAAAAAGTGATACAAAAAAATTTTTTTCAGGCAGTCGCCATTTTGTGAAAAAAAATGTTTCCCACTTTTCCGTAGTTCCAACCATTGCGACATTATTCTAGATTAATAACCTTTTTTTTCTTTTTGGTTTCAGATAACTAGGAGGGTTGAAATCATGGGCATGGTCACGTGGAAATTTTTAGAGACCCCCCACTTCGTCAGCTCATAATTTTTTAAATTTTTTACTTTTTTTAGTTTTTAATTTTTTTCTGAACTCTTCAAAAATAAATAAATAACTAGTAAAAAAATGGATAGTAAAAATATTAATTGCCTTTTTTTACGACACTTTAAAAATTACCTTAAATTCATGCTTCTAGATTAGAATACCCGCTTAAGTTCTGTGAATACCGTTCTCAAATAAAAACGTTCTTCATAAAAAAAAACTTGATTTTTATTGGTAAGTTGTATGACGGCTTGTTGGTGAGACAAGGATGTGTGCAAAATTTCAAATCGATATCTCAAAAACTGTGGCGCATACATAGACAGACCTGGCTAAACCAACTCAGATCTTCACTCTGATTTTTTAGTATGTAGATTTTATTGAATTGATAACTTATTTTGTAAAGTGAAAATCACAATAGATGTGAGATAAGTGATATCCACACTTCGAAGATTGATAAGTGTATCTACACTTCTTTGAATAGTTTACTGTTATTTTGAGGCGTTTGATACCAATCGAAAAACTTTTCGAAACATGTAATACTTGGAGTTTTACACAGTAAGATCTTACTGTGAATAAGAAAGAAATACAGGATCTATACGATTTTTAAAGAATAATCGAGATATATTGAAACGAATGAGTAAACATTTTCTCTCAAACCGATGGTATTGATATTAAAAACTTTTAACATCCTTCATGTGACTTTGACACAAATTTTTTTAACAATTTTCGTGTGGCTTAAAGAGGAAGAGATGGCATGAATAATATCATAAATGAATTTATTTATAACTACTCTAAAGGACCATATAAAATATTGGGTATTTGTGTCAAAACAAATATTTAATGAGTAATCCGAATTTCCATATACTTGGTATGAACCCTGGTCCAGTTAAACTATTATTCGTTTAGTGAATTTATTTTTGTGATAATAATGATAGATAAGACAACCTCGCATTCTCCGTAGGCGATATTTGTTTTTGAAAAACAGTAAAAAGTCATAAGAGAACAAGTGCGACTAACAAGATTTCTTAACCACGGCTTTTAAGACATACTTTGTGACAAAAAGGTACCCGGAAATTGTAAATAAAACGCAAAATAATTAATTACTCATCAATATATAATTTGTAATGCTCTTACGTCAAAGATTTTTCCAGTCCTCGAAACACATTTCATAAGCTCTTTTGGTCTTCAGGTCCTTCAGCGAATTTTATTTTATCTTTATTTTACTTTATTTCTGGGATCGACTGAAAACTGGTTCCACGGAGCCGCAATTTCAGTTTGGTGAACAAGAAAAAATCACACGGAACCAAATCTGTGGTTGATTGATGGTATTAATTGCGTTTTCGGCTTTAAATTCGGCTACAATCATGCCTCGATGCGATCATGCATTATCATCGTGTAAAATCTATGAGCTGTTCTTCCACAATTTCGGCCGTTTTCGACGGATGTTCTCGCGCAACCTCAGTATGGCCAAATAGAACTCTTTATTGTCTGTCTGTCCCTCCTGAACAAATTCAGGATGCACCAAACAACGAATATCGAAAAAACAGTGAGCCTCATCTTAAATTTTGAGCTGCTTTGGCGTGGTTTTTGGTTTCGGCTTTTTTTTTCACTCCATTCTGATGATTGTTGACTTATTTGCATGCCATAAATAAATACGCACGATTAAGCATGTCCAAAGAGACATGTTTACGGTACGCTTTTTGGAAAAAAAATCAGCTTTATCGGGACGAATCGAGCAAGAACCCCATATCTTTGACTTTTTAAATATTTTTATCAGTTGAAGAGTTTGAAGGTCGTCCAGAACGAGGCCTGTCTTCAACGATCGCTCGACAGTTTTTGAAAGCTTTGTACCACTCGTGGGCTTGTTTTTTCCCGGTACTTTTTTGTCACAATTTATATTTTCCATTACTCTATACTATATTCCACTAGCATAACTCTACAAGACGATTTTGTACACAGTTCTTATTTCAACATTATCGTTAATAATAAGAAGAAATTTGACATGTTGCTTGCCTGGAAGTTTTCCACGTTCTCCTAAAAGAAGTTTGTACCAGTCTATGAAAGATGATAAACGATTCCGCTGATCAATAAATTCAACGCTTCAAATTGAACTTGGAACGATTTCAAATGACATTTTTGGTGGTTGAAAGAAAAAAACGTGTCAAAAAATCAATGTAACTCCTTGAAGTTCCAATTACCTGAAGAATTATTTCAAAATTATTGCTTACTCTAAAATATCGCTAAAACTAGAAAAATTATTGTAGCATAGCAAGGTATAGTATCTGGTGCAAAACGGGTTTCCGGAAGCTATTTGATTATTTACTTTAAATAGAGAAGCCAATTCTTTACTGTATTCAAACGCCAGACGAAATCAATAAGGTGTTATAATGATACAATAGCAGATCATAAAATATACCAAATAACTTCGATTGAATATTTACCAACACATACAGATATGCTAAAAATATCACAATATCTTTAAGCAAGAATTTTAAAAGAGTCTTGTTGTGGTATTTGTTATTGCTTTGTTACACAAATTCTCGCAAATCAAGTGATAAAAATCAATTAATAAATTTTCGAACAACTAAAGCGATGCAGATAAACAAACAAGTAAATCAACAATGAGCAGCAAATAAAGCCGCAAATTAACACATACAGAACCGGAAAGAAAGAATAATAAGCAACAACAAAGAGCGCAACAAAGCTGCACCATTTTAACACTTCTGCAACAATATATTCGAATATCCGATAAAAATATCAAATTTATGGCTGTTGAGCTTATGATTTCTTTGATTTCTCACTGCACATCTTAAACACATACATATGTACATACATACATATAGTATGTACAATCAAAAGTATGCATGTATGTACATATGTATGTATGTATGTATATGCAAATGTAAATTTTCATGATCGTGATTAAATACGGAGCGCTATATTAAATGTTTTATTGATTAGCCACCGCAGAAAGTGAATAAATCGAAATTTCGAAAATATAAGTATTTATTGTTGTGTTTTTTTAAATTTAGCAGCAAGTTATTTCAAAACCTACAAAATTTATAGGCAAAATGTGATGAGTCGGAGATGTGCCTACATAGTGAATAAAAAAATTTAAAAAAAAGAAAAAACACGAAAAACAAAAGAACACAGTGATGCGTAGGGCGCGTATTGGTTGGAGAAAAATATTGAGAAGAAATCGTCACTTAACACATTTTTATTTTGTTTTTTCTTTGTTAACAACGGAAAAGTGTACGCCACAAACTACTGGCAAGTTTTTCTATGTGCCGTTAGTGTTATAGCTTTTCTGTTTGTATGTGTTTGCACCAGGTGTGTGCTTGCTTTGCTTCTTTCAACTTTGAAATATTATACTTATGAGTTTTTCTTAAAATAGCAAGTATATAGTAATTTTTTAAGTGCCTGGTAAATGTTTAAAATGTTTCGGTTCGTGCAGTGAAAAATTGTATTCAATATATTGCGCGAGGTACAAGTCAATATTTATTTATTTTTTCTTGGCATAGAAATAAGGTACTTAAATTCAATTTGTAATTTGTTTTTAGTTTATTTTATTATTATGATTATAGTCTTTTTAAATACGAAAAGTGAGTCAGATGAATCGAATTTGCAGGAATGAGAATTAAAATCATGACATACATATGTGATCCCATCGTTCGTTTAGTTTAAAATTTTATCTACAAGATCTCAACTCTAAAGGTCTAAACTGCCCCGAAAAGCGAACCGGGTTATTAAATATAACTTCAGACAAGAGAAAAGAACTCTAAACTGTGCATTTAGGATTTTTATCAAGAATATAGTGCCAAGTATTTCCTTACGACTAGTAATTGAAGCTAGATTAAGAAGTTTTAAACGTTTGGTGTATGAAGGTAGACTTAACCTAGAATCGGAAATGCACTAAGGCAAAAATTAAAAATTATTTTTGAACACCCAGCCGAAAGCCTCCGATGCTAGCGCTGCGTTATCTTTAGTTTATGTAATAATTTTATTGTTATGTAAACTTTTATAAAATAAAAAAATAAAAATAAAAAATAAAAAAAAAAAAATTTGAACAGACTACAACTTGTCAGAATGAATTTTGTAACTAGGGTTTATACCACAGAGTCATATTTTAGGTCTAACCAAAGTTGTAAAAAGTGTTTTGGTAACAAACGGATTTTCAAATTCTTTAACGTTTAACAAAACTGAGAACACCTTTTGCTTCCACGCCTATGGTATCAATATGAATATATTGAATAACATAAAAAGGTGCTCAGCTCTCCGAGAAAAGCACACTGTCTTACGTCACTGTGGAACATTTTTGGGATTATTGTCTGGGGGGTGAGAAATTCCAAGTCAGGGTGATGGTACTGCATTTTTTGAGATTCAAAATTGAATGGCAATTCATTTCTATCACATCAAGCAACCAAATTGTTTAACAGACACACACAGATGAAACATCCATTGAAGTATATAATTTAAAAAGCTTTACTTCGTCGGCTTATAATAAAATTGTTAAGAATTCTATGACAGAAGAGATATCGTTAATAAATAACAAGCACAATATCGGTCCAAGATGACTACCTTACGGAGCTCCTGGAGAGGTTTTAAATTCATATGAAAGAGTATCCTCAAATATCACTCGTTGTGTGCACTTTATGTACTCTGCTTTTTAAGGTTATGAACTTAATGTGATTTAATCTCTTGGATTAATGAGGACAAAGAACGAGTGCCAAATTCTCTCATTAATTTTTATACTCTCTTGACTAATAAAGACCGAGATCTATAAGTTACTCATCATCTCCGTCCTGTTATATAATGCAGAAACATGGACATTGACAACATTTTATGTGTTAGAGTTACGAATTTTTGATAGATTTCAGCGGATTAAGAGGCAGCGGCTACACTGGCTAGATCACACTTCAGTTCTGAGAATATTCGACGCATTGACGCTGTTGGTGGAATCAGAGGAACAGGGAGACCTTCCTCCGTTGGAAAGATCAGGTGGAGAAGGTCTTGGCTACACTTGGATTCTCCATTTGGCGCCAAAAAGCAAAAAGAAAGAACGTCTGTCCCGCTTTGTAAACTCAGCTATAAACTCGTAAGTGTTGTCTACGCCAAAAAAGAAGAGGAAGAATAGAGTATATTAAGTTTGCCATGAAGTTTGTAACAACCAGAAGGAAACGTTGGAGACCCTACAAAATTTATATATAAATGATCGGCATCATGAGAATGCAATTTAACCCTGTACCTTAGTCTGTACATTCTGTACATACGCAAACTCATTCTCAACTTTTGAGATATCTTTTTTTTCTACAAGAAGTTGCTCATTTGTTGAAACCTCGGATATCGGACGAACATATAGCTGTATTACAAACTGAACGATCAAACAGAAGTCTTTGTGTTGAAAACTTTTTTATTTGTATGGGTATTTTTACGAAATTTGGAATGCAATTTTGCCTTCAGATCGGTCCACTATAACATATACATAGATACTCTTTAAACTGACCGATCAATCTTGTATAGATCTTTGTATATCATTTTAAGCTAAAAAAATGCACCTGTAAAAGGTGTATATTATAGCTTTGATGCAGCCGAAGTTAATATTTTTTCTTGCTTTTATAAATTCCAGTCAAGGAGTAAGGTAGGCAAAGAATGTGTTCTTAAATTAATGAAATATTTTATAAAATATGTATGGTATAATCCATCATATAATTTGTTTTTTTTTTTTTTTGTTTGCAACAATTTTTTCTTCCGTAGTTCCCTCCAGTGAATCCGCGTCTGCATATACAGCTTCTGCCGTCAGATATAACCAATGTTAAACCATTTTACAACGAAAACTCAAATTTTGTTTCAATATGAGTGGCTTCTATTATATCTTTTTTCCTTAACTTGTAAAGTTATGAAAAGTGATGTTACGTTATTTTACATTTTAGGTGACGTTATAATGTATCTATGTTTATAAATTTATATGATACACTTGAAGAAACCGAGATTTTTGCATTTGTACTACCGACGGCAAAATTAATTGAAAATGATGTTGGAAACCTATAATCTTAGTACGAAAGCTAAACTTTTAGCAAGTTTCAAAATTTATTAAAACCAATATTTTTGGAAAAAAGTGCAATGGCAACAAAGTAAAACTGTTTCCTTTAATTTTCCTTGATCTTCACAGAAATTATACATTTTTATAATTTCATATTAAGTATTTTTCAGGTAGACCTCCTCAAGCGCAAATAGGTAAGCTGCTAAATTTATATATATCTTTACATATATTTAATTATAAATGTTCTTTTTTCTTCTGTTTTATTTTTTTTTTAATACTTGTAGATACATATGTACATATTGCATACAAAATGCATATGTCAGTAATTAATTTTTTAATATTATATACAAACCTTTGCTTTTTCTCATATGAATTTAATCCGTTAAAGTTTCTTTTAACTATGTATTTCTGTCTGATTTTCAGATTTCGCTAACGCGCGTAGTTCCGAAACAAAATTGCACTTTTTCCAGTTTTTTTTTTGTTTTTTTTTGTATAATTTTTTAACGAACAGTCCATATATTGAGTATTTGCTTTGTCACTTGTATTTTGCCAGGTTTAATTCACACTTTTTTGCACCAGCAACGTAATTCTGCCAATTTAGATATTTTCAGCTATTAGTCACAGCACGTGTTTTCCAATGCCAACAAGTAGTAAATTACACAAAAAAAAAAAATGTAGAGCAATTGTCGCTGTAGCTGCCGAATATAAAACAAAAGCAGCCAACATTCCTTTATTCCCGCAAATTTATTCGATTCGCGCCACACACTTGAAGCATACGTTAAGATACATTTAATTAATTGCAGCGCAGAAAACGTTTAGCAATTTCGACAATAACAATGCCAACAAATCAGCGCTAGACGTCACAGATTGCTGCTGATGCCGAGCGTAAACAGCCGTGCAGCAGCAAGAAGAATAGTGAAATGTACCCAGATCGCGCGGAAAAGCTGCGAGACGCGCAACAGTCAAAAGCAAAAAACAACAAAATTATAATAATACAACAACAGCAAGTAATTAAAGTAGATATTTCGTAGATCGCTTGAAATAAAAAAAGTTTCAGTGTTTTCGTTGCGCCTTTTGGCGAGTCTACCGTTTGGCGTATCCTTTTTTGTTTTTAATCCTTTTTATATTTTTTTTATTTACATTTTATATTTCAACACTAAACGACACTTTGCAATTCACATACGTTCGTTTTGTAATTTGCCACCGACGGTGTATGGATATCGCACGCGCATGTAGCGTATCCTCCGAACGATGGTATGCAAACGAAACGTCCGTTACGCTAAAACGTTATAACACACGACGAACGAACCACACGCCAACACGGAGTACGAAAAACTGAATTTGTCGAATGTATCTGCTGGTTGTCTGTTGTCTGTATCCCACAACTGGTGCGAGTATCACACATCCGCCAGCTACTCTGTGCTGCTCCGCAACTAATGAGTGCGCTCGGCGCTCCCCGTGCGTTTGTTGTTTGTGCATTGTTAGCGCTGGTTGCCGTTGACGTTTACGGCACTCAACCGCTCACATGGTGACGGTGGCTGTTGCAGATGATGGCCGTGGTGGCGATAGGGATATTGTTTTAGTTGCTCGCTGCAATTTTCAATTTTATTTTTATTTTTATTTTTGTTTTCATGATTTGTGTTGCTCACATTTTAGCTGGTTGTTGCATTTGTCTGCTTTGTAACTGAATCGGAATTCGATACGATCGCAACGAACACACACACAACCACCGCTAATGCGACTTGGCCATATCTTGTAAACAACTTGTATGTGTGTTGCTGTCTCTTTTCAACGACTGCCAACTGGTGATCTGCCGTTGTATACAAGGTTTTAGCAAATGTGCCTGAAAAGGAGAGCAGAGGAAGCAGCACACCCACTTTTTGCTTATTTATTTATATATTTCAATTGTGTAAACCAGTGGCTTTCAAAGTATATTGTTTGCAATGAGCGGAAATGTGGCTCTCTTTAAAATAAGTTGCAGTTGAAGAGAATTAAAAAATACAGTGATGGTGATACAGATGATACTATATGAGTATGGATTTTCAAATTGGAGGATAGTAATAATATTGTAATACAATTACATAAAAAAAGGATAATAGAAAAGTTTTAATTATATCTTGAATGGTATTGAAATATACCATTTACACAATTTAAGGCTTATATACAAATAGATTTTCCAAAAAATCGATTTTTTAAATTTTATTTTCTTAATATCCACATATATAATACACACAGAAAACTCCATCGATCCGGTGAATATTTTTGAAGTTTCACGCAAATTTGAAAAGGCGTTTTACAGTGCTTGGAAACGCATTCCAAACTTTAAAAACGTTTTTCTCAAAATGGTATTTTCAAAGTCGGTGACCAAAATTATTAGAAAACGGCTAATCCTATTATTATCAAATTTGAACACGAGCTCAAAAATCGATTTTTTTTTTCAAAACTCATTTTTTTGTCAAAAAATTAAATTTCTTCTATCCCTTCGATTACTTACTAGATTTCACATTACTTTAACCAAATTTCTTGTTTTTGAAATTTCAGCGAATCTTTGTTCAGAGATATAGTGGTCAGACAAAAAGTCTTTTTTGAGAAGAGTTCCCGAATATCAGCTGTAGATCCTTTCCAAATAAATAGTTTTATTAATATTAAGTCTCAAAATACAGTTAAAAGATACCATAATATGAGTACAACTTTTTGGTTGAATAAATTTAAAAGTTTTCTCAGAAAAAATTCTGGAAAATTCGCCTTTTTCGGTATATAACCCCTTAATTCATCACTTGCAACCTGGACAATAGCGAATTTTATGTACATATACATACATACTATCAGAGATTAAACGGAATCTTAACTTCAGTTCCTGATCCTGTTTAGAATCCCTGTCACTGAAACGGCTTCGCACTGTTTGATTCTAACGTGAACAATATAGCAAATCTGGATGATTAATATTGTCTGGGTGAACCTAGTTTAGTTGGTATAGTTGATTCATTTACATAGCGGCAAATTAAAATGGTCATACCACCATTTTTCCTACATTTTGCGCACTAGTGTATTTCATAACTTCTCTTATTTTTCGCGCTCACATTCTAGTAATATTTAAAGAGAGAGAGAAAGAGTTCAAAAGGGTGCAACTTCCTACCTTAACAACGGTCAACATTTTGAAAGCAACTGTATTCTCAAATACCGGTTATACAACAAAGAATAATTGGCATATGATTTTTATATATGTATGTATACCCCTAACAACAACAATGGTTAAACTCTATTACATTGTGCTTCGTGAAAGCAAGTAAGCCAACCTGTTTTCTCATAGGCGTGGCTAACTGTTTCCCCTTATACGTTCGTTAACAAGTGACCAACAACAAACACAAGTCGCTGATTGGTCAACTAGTTACTGATACGATATGCTCGTAACAATGTGTAAGTGCCAATGGACCTGCGCAATGGACGCCATCACCAATTGAAGCTGATGCTAATTGCCAGTGAATAAGATGAACAGAGGTGGAAAGCAAACGAAATTTTTTTGTGATGTTACGGGGAGAGGAAACTTAGTAAGAAGTGTGGTTTTTTGTCCTTGTAACATACAATATACATATGTATGTATATGTAAGTATATAAATACGGTATATAAGTATGTATATAAAAATTGGTATTGTTACGGCGTAAAGGATGCTACGATGGTAAAATTTAAAATTAAATAGGTGCGTACACGAAGAACTGATATAAATTGAAGTGTTTCTAATCCCATGCTAAAAAGGAAGATGATAAAACAATGGTAGTAAACAGTTTATATACATATGTACATATGTATGTCTTTTGTCTACTGTTGAAATGTTTTGGCTATAAGTTTAAATAATTTATATATATTTGATGTACGTATATACTATATATATACATATACATATATACATAT
Organism: Bactrocera zonata; assembly: GCA_037783105.1. NCBI lineage: Eukaryota > Metazoa > Arthropoda > Insecta > Diptera > Tephritidae > Bactrocera > Bactrocera zonata. The sequence goes on along the minus strand of JBAWJQ010005995.1, from coordinate 129,162 downwards.
GTATGTATATATAATTTTTTATTTTTTTTTTTCATTAAAATATAACCTTTGGAAATTTCTCTATATTACTTCTCCTAAATTCTTTTTTAATAGCGTCTGCCTACAGTACAGGTATATTTTTTCTTATTTCTATTTCTATTCCAATATCTATTTTTATTTTCCCTACCACAAAACGGATTATACTTGTTATTTTGCCGACTCGTGTGGTTATTAGCATTTGGATTTGAGATTTGAAAACTTGATCCTCTTTTGTTTTTTATTTTATCGATTTTTTTGGTTTTGTTGAATATATAGTTATGTGTTTGAAATGGTAAATACAATTATAATGGCAAAAGGTATCTACTTCAGATTGGAAATTTGTTATTGTAAGGGAATGCTTTTGTATGTGTACGAGTATAAGTTGATTATGTATGTTTGGAAATTTAGAAATGATGAGATTTAATTTTCCATAAATGGCGTATTTATTTTCTGAGTAATGCTTTTGGATGGACTCACTAGACCACAGACTCGATGTCCGGTCTTAACTTATTTAAAAACGTTATAGATTATAATGATTTGATGACTATTATTGTTCCAATAACTTAACTTTTATTTATTTTAAGGAGAGTTCAGCTATCTTTTGTCTAATTAAAATAAAATTTGATGACATGCGCTAATAAAAAAGTGAGGAAATTGTCATGACAGTCCGTTTTATAGTATCGGAATTGATCCGGACAAGGGTTGTCATTTTCGAGATCCTAAACTGAAAGCATACAAAATATTGGGTAGTCAAAAAAGTCTTTTCGTATTTTGTCACATTGAGTCATACTATATGGTATTGAAAAGGTGAGATTTTAAGCTTCATTTAACCAAAAAAAATTAAATTCGGGGAAGTTGAAAAAAGTTACAGCTGTTCAAAAATAAGTGAAAATAATGAAGAAATTCGCTAAATTTTGAAATTTATGTATAAAAAAGGGAAGCATGCAAAGCAATCATCCAATGAAATTTGGTTTACTTTGTCTTCCATCAGGACAACGCTAGACCACACACATCTTTGATGACTCGACAAAAACTGGGAGAGCTTGGCTTGAAAGTTTGGATGCATCCACCATATAGAGCTGACCTTGCACCATCGTACTACCATTTGTTTCGGTCAATGTAGAACTCCCTTAATAGAGTAAAGTTGGCTACAAGAGAAGCCTATGAAAATTACTTACCGCAGTTTTTCGCCGAGAAACCAGAAAAGTTTTACACTGATGGAATAATGTCTCTACCGGAAAAATGAAAAAGTGTAAGTAAGCCAACAAAACGAAGAGTACCCTGAAAATACTCAAGAGCTGCCTTTTCATCTAGAAAAGACAACAGTTTGGTGTGGTTTGTGGGCTGGTGGATTCATCGGTCCATATTTCTTCAGAAATGAGGCTGGTGAGAACGGAACCGTCAATGCGACCATTATTGCGCCATGATAACCGACTATTTGATGCCTAAAATTGAAGCTCGTGATTTCGCCGACATTTGATTTCAACAAGACGGCGCCACTTCACACACATCACATCAAACAATGGATTTTTTGAGATAACACTTCGGTGAGCAGATAATTTCACGTTTTGGGCTGTTCGATTGGCTATCAAGATCGTGTGATATCACACGATTAGACTTTTTACTATGAGGATATGTAAAGTCTAAAGTCTATGCGGACAATCCTGCTTCGGTTCATGCCTTGGAGCAAAACATTACGCGTGTCATACGCCAGCTACCCTTCGTAATGCTCGATCGAGTCATCGAAAATTGAACTCAACAGATGGACCATCTGTTACGTAGCCGCGGATAACATTTGAAAGAGACAATTTTCAAAAAATAAATGTAAAATAATGTTCTTTCGAATGATTAATTTAGAACTTTCTCTAGTTCGTACGTTGCTTTGTCTAATGAGATGAAGCAAGTTAGTTCGGTTAAAAAACTATTTGGATATTATCGAAATTATTCAATAGATCTAATAACTCAAACCAGCAAACCATGCCATACATTTTAAGTTCATTATTTGGTTGATCAATATTTCATGAGAATATTGGAGGTTATGTGTGTTTTACACCCAACTTTCGGCATATTTTCAATGAACTTCTTGCTGCTGACGAAGTTATTTCCAATAAAAATTAAGGCATGTATATGTAGCTCTGTTAAATGAGTCACCATCTTAAGAACTTGTATGTATGTATTATTGAAAAATATAGCTGTCGACCGATGAACTCTTTATTATTAGTTCAAAAGGGTTTCGGCCACATTTCATAGAGTATTTTTATGCAGGAAATCCTTGACAGTCCCACTATGTAAATAGTTTTCGTCCACACTCAGATAGTTGGTGATAATACACTTAGTTTTTGTGGAGACTACACTTAACTCTCCATCCTTTCCTTAGTGATTTACATTGACATCATTTCTTATATCACTGTAGACATGATCTTTCTTTGGTTTCTATATTTTAGAAGTACCATAGGAATGCTTGGATGAAGAACTCTTAAAGTAGTTCGATACCTCGAATCAAAAGATGACAGTTAGAGGTCAAGGAATAGATGCCAACGTCGGGTCTACAACTATTGTAACTAATTTAATTTATATCACGATGTATAAGTTGCTCGTACATACTTATTTATACTGTATGTGGATATGTATATTTATATGTATGTATGTATGTATGTATGTATGTACCTAGTCCCTCTAAATATTTTTAAAGCATAACACCTCAACTCATGCTGTGTCTCTTCCACCAGTAGCCTGCGAAACATGTCAAAAATATTTCAGTCAGCACGCAAGTTATTCAAAGAATGCAAAAAAAGAAGAAGAAGAGGCAGAAGTCAAGAAAGAAGAGAATGCTAAATTCGAAATTCGAGTAGTTGCGTGTGCTTTGCGTGCCTCAAAGTGTTAATTATGCTGGTACATACATATATATATTTCAATATACATACATATACATTTATGCATATGTTTTATATGATTTGGTCGCGTGCAAACAGATGCTGTCTATCAGAAGTTTATGAAGGAGCTTATGTAGAAAAGAGCAGGAGAAAAGACATGCATGTAAATCTAAGTGGCATTGTTTAAGAGCCTTGTATCCATTGTTGTTGTTGTTCTACTGAAAGGCCTAGATCCTGATGAATTGCGAATTTACATCGAAGTTATCCAACGGAAGATTCAGGAAACGAAATGTTTCGATGGGGTCGAGTCATGGGGAGATAGGGTTAGTTGAGTTGGGTTGGTGAATGCAGAGCACAGGTGCTGTATATCGGGGTCGATTCTGAATATGTATGTATGTAAGAGTTTGACCTACTATAGCATCTTGAACGAGGATCACTCTGATCTCATGAGGCAACTCGAGCTCTTGTTCAAAAGTTTGTGGTGTTTTGACACCAATCAAGCCATTCGTTGGAAGGAAGACATTTATGGTGTTAAGAGCTCCGCTGTGAATGGCGTTGAATGTCTGTTTGAAGTTAGACACGACCGAAATTTGGTCGGTACAATGTTGTTTATCGTTGACGCACCGTAAGAATGTTCTCTTACTTCTTCTGAGAGGCGGTTCCACTCAAAGGCGGCGGCAGTAAGGGTCATTGTGCTTTTTAATCGGGAGAAACAAGGCTCATTGTAGAGATCTTCTATGGGAGACAGCCAGTGACTTCTGTGATATTCTGGCGTGAGATATTTTGGTATACTGGCAGTGCTATAGCTTCTTGATCTGCATATAACCTAAATTATGACCAACCAGCCGCTAGCCTTGCATGCTGCCAACAATGTTTCTTTGTCCTTTCCGCTAGAGACTTCATAATCTTTCTTTAGTGTATGGAAATGTTTGTTGTTGTTATTGTAGCGGCAGAAAACATTCAGAAAGTAATTTTGAGGAATGGTGCCGAGTTGACAGTTCTTGGTCGGGTAAAAATTCGGATCCATTCAGGTTACTTATACCCGAAAATGGCTTCAATTGCTAAGTACAAGAAAGTAAAACTTATATAAATTAAAGAAGAAAATTATGTTTATGTATAAACTTTGTTGTGTTAGAAAATATTCTAAGCTACTTATGTACGTACATATGTATGTATGTATGTATATCACCCTTCGCCCTCGCCGAAACTTCTATAGTAACTCATTAGCACGCTCTGCACTTGCACGTTTGCTCCCTTTAACTGTCTCAGCATAATTCTCTCCTTCGCCGCTTTGCAATTATCCGCCGCAGCATAATTAATTTAAATAACGCCAGCAATTTTCGAAATTTATCGCACTTCGCACAACCAAATGACCAGTCAGTAGGTCGGTTAACCCATTGTACGCTTATCAGCATGGCAATTGCAATTGAACACCGCCGCCTCAGTTGCTTTTGAAAAGCGCGCAGTTTATTTGGCGGCTGTCCACTTGGCAAAGTTCGTTGTTTTGTTGTCGTCCGTCGTCCGTCGTCGATTTCAAGATGATGATTGTCGTTTGCGCGACTTTTCAAATTACACTCTCATTGTTCTTGTTGTTGTTGCGTCGCTCGGTCATCGCTGGTGGCATTCACAGATTTGTATCTGAGACATATAATCTAAACTCCCATCACGATCAGCGAATTCCGGCGCTATTATTTATTGATACTTGAAACCGACCAACTGTATCGCCAGCACCGCCAACGAGTAACCAACAATTCCACCAACCAAAAGTTCCAATTGCTGACGGCGGCTGGTGTGGCTTGTTTGTATGTATGCATGTAGCTGCAGCAGGCGCTCAGAGCTGTGAATGTGGCAATGCTGATGTTTTTGTTGCTGCTGCCTCATTTGAGCTGCGCTACTCCACACCGCCCTGCCCGCGCCGTGTGCCACTCCCCAATCTTCTCAAAAATTCATATAGTATGTATGTATGTATATATGTATATATGTTTCTACTTGTGAGGTGTTGGTGTTTGCGCCACCAACAGCTCAGTGTACAACTAGGCTGCCAGTTAGCCAGTCGACTGTTTGATTTATGTACGCGTAATTGTTGGTTTAAACGTTTCACGCAAAGTGCCACAGCGTTCAAAAAATACGCGCGCACATACATACATACATATATACATACATGCAAACATATTCGTTCATATTCTGTTTGTATTGAATTGGAGCCTTTGCTTCACAGTGGAAACAGCTTGAGCTCTATAGCTCTTACATAAATTATGCACGCGTGCGCAGTTCCGCGCTTCATTTGTTGCCAACGTCACAGCCACTTCACCTGGTCGATAATTATTCGATTTGGGCCATAGTGTTGCCAACGGCTTTGAAATTAAAATGTTAATGATTACTTTTAGCTTTGGCTATTTTTGCAAGTTCTTTGTTTCAAAAAGCTGTAGAAGTCATCTCGAACCGTGCGAAAATCTCGAGCAAAAAGGCTCGGCTTTCAGATCCCTAAAGCTTACAAGAACCTTGTTTGAATAAGCCTAACTTGTGGCCTGTATCGTTTTCTACGTTCCACTGACGATTATTTTTTATTCCAGGGGCATTTCATTACCCACATCCCATATCCCAGAATAATGTCGGCATCGAAAATCAACGCAGAATAACTCTTGCCAACAAGTGATTTTTCGGAGGGAGTAAGGCATCTCTCGACGAACAAAGATCAAATTCTACAAGTCCTGGTATATGGTGCAGAGGCATGGACGAGGACAACATCTGATGAATCGGCGTTACCAGTTTTCGAGAGATCTATGGTCCTTTGCGCATTGGCCACGCCGAATATCGCATTCGATGGAACGATGAGCTGTATGAGATATACGACGTCATTGACATAGTTCAGCGAATTAAAAGACAGCGGCTACGCTGGCTAGGTCATGTCGTCCGATTGGATGAAAACATTCCAGCTCTGTTAGTATGCGACGTAGTACCCGCCAGAGGAAACAGAGGAGCACCTCCACTCCGTTGGAAAGACCAGGTGGGGAAGGACCTGGTTACACTGGCACAACCTGATTTTTTCTGTCCCAACCGCCCAATGTTTCTGAAGTTCTAGCATTATAAGCCGTGGAATATATCCCGCCTCATATGGCATAAGGCTGGACATACGCATAGATTATCATAGATTATGTTCCAGCGTTTCATCATCCCTCGAACCCTCTTTTCCAATTTTCGAAAGATGGGAGCTTAAGGTTAGGTACCCTGTGGTGATCCCTATAATATTACTTAGTTTCCTTTTGTATAAAAGTAGCAGCTTTTTGGTCTGTGAACCATCAACACGATCCCAAAGTCATACTCTGTGGCATGCCCTGTGTTACTTGCATTCCAAAGACCTCGAGTGTTCCTCTAGGGCCCATTGCTTCTAACAAGTCTTGAAGGAGAATCGTGTTCGCAGCCAACTCGTCTGCCTTTTCAATACCTTGTAGTTCTAGTTTTTGTTGTAAGTATGTATGTAACACATTACATGTATATTTCTTCAACTTCAACACGATAGTAGGTCACTTTATCTGACTTGCAACTGACAGCAGATGGACTTCAGAACTCACAGTACGCTCGTTACTAGAAGGTCTTTGAGTATACCTTATCTGTGAAGTTCCTAAGCCTTGGCATAGCATTGCGGTTGTTTACCGTAATGCTTACACCAATAGTATTAGTTTGGCAACCCGGCCATCAAATTGCATTGATCTACGCGTTGTCATATTTTACGCCCGAAGGCATTAAATTTGCTTTCACGAACCTCTACACACCGCTAGTTACACCGCTATGTTTCAGGCGCTTATTTTCGTTCGTTTGTCATCATTTTTTCAATAAATTTCAATTTTCAGAGCAAAAAAGCCGGGTAAGAGTATAAACTTCAAAAGTGATGCCACACGAATGCCATTGAACGTAATGAAGGAGTTTACACTAAATGGCTGCCTGGCTCCCTGGTGGTAGGTGGTTAGGTGGAAAGTATAACAGAAGTGCTCGCATGTTGCAAATATACATACATACATATGTATGTATAGTATATGTATAGTATACATATGTGTACATGCATCTGACTTTTTTATGTGTGTATGTGTGCAGCTTTTTCTGCGCGTAATGGAACGCCAAACGTGTTAAATTGATTTAAATGGCTCGTGAGCGAAGCAGATAATTTTCAGTTGTCAGATGTGCCGAATATTTATGAGCCGGCGATTATTTATTGAAACACCAAAGGAGTTTGAATTCTACATATGTGTATACATACATATGTATGTGTGCGTCAACATGTGTGCCTGCATTATACTAGCGTTCCGCTACTTCGCCACCAATTGCGATCGCCTCTTGGTCGTTTAGCGAGCCTTTTTTTACTCTTTCGTGTTTTGAGTTCTCGCGTTTTGTTCGCGCCTCGGCTCGTATACGTAATTATATTCAATTACATGCAATTGTAAAATAATTTCCGACACCTTCGAATAGTTTATTGTTATGTAATTATGGTGAATCGACATGGTAAACGCGCAAATTCAACGCAATTGAAGTGCCTTCAAAGACACATATGTACATAGATACATAAATATGTTTACAAGTAGTTAATCATGGTTGGCACGAAATTAGCGAATTGTGATTTTTTTTTTCAAATTATTTTTTCTTTGATTAGATTTCAATATTTTTAAGGCGTGCGCATTACAAAAGGTGCAAATACTTTCAAACTGCTCTTCATTTATTAGTCTAGTTCTCATGCCTTTACATTTGCTCCCTTCTTGACCCCTCTAATTAGCGTGTCTGCTTCCTGCTTCATTTTTTCTGCTTCTTCTTCCAGCAACGTAATCAAAATTGCCATCTCCTTTCTACGTCTCAATCAAAAAATCTACATTTGACCGCTATGTCCTTTAGCCTTTGCGACACAGTCGGCCAGCCAGCAAGGCAGTCGCTAAGTCGCTGAGTCGGGCGCGCAGGCAGTACACTCAAATGATTTTTGCTCTAATTTCTATTGCTTCCACTTCACACACACTGCCCTTCTACCTTTCCATACGCTTCGCTCCGTTTTCTTTTAATTCTTTTATCTTGTCATACCGTCCTTGAAACAATCATCGGACTAATGAACACATCGTTAGATACACCGTCGTACCACTTATACGAGTGTGGCACACAGCAGAGCGAATATGCTTGTGTGCTGTGTTTGTTATTCGCCGCTATCAGTCGAGCGGCAAGCATGGCCCTTTGTTACCCCAAAACTATGTGTGCATGAACTTACCTTTTTTGCCTTTATTAAAACTGTCACATCTGATCAGCTCGTTAAATGTCAACAAATGACGTTTGTCATCGCCATCATCATCTTATTCTTTGCTCAATGCATTTTTATTGTTGTTGCACATTTTGCTTGGTCTTTGCAGCGCACACATATATTTGGCAGTAGAACTATGTTATGGTTTCGAGAAGAATTACTAATTAGTGTTGTTTTATAAGAAAACTTGACAGTGGACCTTTGCTGAATTTTCTCTGCTTCACTTTTGATTTGTGGGTTGTTGTAATGTACCTACTGATTGTGGATGGCATCTCATTAAAGCTGTTACCAATCAATTCGCATTCTATTCTACGAAAAATATATTATTGAGAAGAAAGATCTGAAATAATTAAAATTCACAAACACTTCTTATATTTTACCGTTATTAAGAATGTATTCATTGATATTGACATTTATGTTTGTAGGTACATAGATGTATGTATATGTATGTATGTATGTAGTATGTACATAGGTACTTACTTAGGATCAAAGCAGATTCTGATGAACGAAAGGCACATTTTTCGATCAACGCAAATAAAGACAAGAGTGCAATTCGGGTAACGAACGGAGAGTAGACAAGAAATATTTAATTTAAAACATATTTTGAAATAGAGTTGCTACATAGTGAATTGGTAATACTAAGTCAGACAATAAGTGCAAAGCTCATGCAAGAAAAGCTTTCCGGTAAGCGTACAAAAAACTTGGAAGGAAGATATACTTCAGTGTAAAGTGTAAGTAATCTTAAGAATCTTATGTCTTATATCATAGACCTACTGATCCTTAATATCTAGCATTACAGGTTCAGTTTAACTCGAATCGAAATGTTCGTCATTCAAGAAAGACTTGCTATCTAATTTAAAAACTTAATTTAGTTCCTTGAATTGAGACATCTAGTTCTCTCATGTCTATTTCTTTCACTTTTGTATGTATCATTGCTAATAACGACGATCCGACCCGCATGTACAGCAACCGTACTGCAATTTTTTTAGGCCGCGTGAGTAAAAAGCATACATGTTTTAATTTAGGGCCTTACACATGATCTTGGCGATTCTGCATGTCCTTAAGGCATTTCATCTCACACTGATCCATCTGTTAGAACGTTCGAAAATTTCATTGGGTATCGTTTTCAGTGACTCACTTATACCCTGTACTGGTTCGGTAGCCAGACGGTCGCCTCTTTTAGCAAGCTCATCATGTATTTCGTTTCTCGGAATGCCCTTGCGGCCTGGAAACAAGTATAGGTGCGACTACTTTCCGACAGCCACTATTTATATGGTCTCCCCGCAATGGTCCTTGCGAAGAACTTACATAACGCCGCTAATCTTGCAGTTGATTTTGCTGCAGAGCATTCCAGCTTTCAGTGCAGCCGTTGCAGTAGCTTTTAGGAGTCCTGTTATGCAGAGAACAGCGAGCCGCTGTATCCTGTTCATATTTAACGACCCACTACACACAGTAAAGCATGGTTGACATGATTACCGTTGTATAGTACCAATGGCTAGATGATAGGACCTATGTAGAACCTAACATCTTCTTATATGCATAGTAGGCACCACTGTCCTTTTTCACTCTTTTTCACATAGAGTTGTCTATCCAAAATTACTATCAGGCACTTGGTATCCTCCTGAATGGTTAACTCAACTCCATTAAGCTCCGAGAGTTTCCACGTCACGATTTTGTATCTCCGTGTAAGGATCTGTCTTTCGTCATTTACCTCTAGGTAAGCCAATGTCGCCCTTCTGGGTCATAGTCAGACGTTATCCATCACGTTACGGATTGTTTCTATGGACTTGCCCATCACTTATAAAACTAAGTCGCCTGCATATAATGGATGGATGGCTGGTTTCCTTTCAAATTATTTCATTAGCTTATTATCTACGAGTACAATTGACCTCAGGAGTGGTGACAGTATACCCGCCTGAAGAGATCCTGTTTGCGCTAATCGGAGTAATTTGCCTTCGTTCTATTCCACATTAATCTTCCTTCAGCTCAATAGAGCGTTTATCCTTAAAAAAATTACAAAAAGTAAAATAGGAAAGCTTACCGGAAGGATTTGTCCTCGGTCTCATTCAAAAAATCCAAACTAAAAATATTATAAACTGCACTTAAATTGTGCGGTCTTTAAGAACGCCTTTTGGAAATTACTTCCAAATTATTAAATTTTCCAATTTGTAGTGTTTAGTAAAAAGCGTTTTCAACAAAATTTTATTAAACAGTCGGGTTTCAGTCAGAATCTAAGTTTATAGTACCAATGTTAGATTTAGAGTCAAAGTGTGTTATTGGGTTTGTAAACTTTAGTAGATGAACTTAATATTACTTTGTTAGTGGAAATGCAACTTAATATAACTTTGTTGGTGTAAATGCTTTCAATCAACTTTTAAATAATGTTAATATGGGCATTGATTGCAACAAAACAAATAAACTTTAATTTAACTGTTTATTGTCTTCGAAATTGGAGTTGTAAGAGAAAAACACGCGATCCCGATCCCGATTTAGTTTCGAAAAAAACGTCATTTACGAAATTAAAATAAAAATTTCAGAATCCATACAATGAAAATTTCGATTGCTGAACCTTTTACGTTTTTTAATTCAAATTCCTTTGTATATAACGCGTGATCCAAGTAGAGGTACTTTTTTCAATCGTTTTTTTTTTTTTTTTTTTTGACAGATCGCGCTTGATGCATGTCAAGCTATCATGTCTTTTTTGTTCTGTAATGTTTGCTATACATCATGGAAAGACTTACTTACAAAGTTTGCAAATCGTTCTACTTTATGTATTGCGAACTACTGGGGCGGACTACGTCCAGCAAGCAGTTAAGAAAATATAGCAGCCGCAGCTGAGGTTGTTTGAGAAGATCGTACAGAGTCGATTCGCAGCAACTCGTATTACATCCTGTGCAAGAACTGAAGCCGCTCGAGCTTCGTAAGCCACATCGCTTCGCTCTATTGGCTCTTGAAAAGTTTCAAGAAGATTCGACGTTTTCGAGCCAAATTTTATTCGGCGGTGAGGCCCATTTCTGGCTCAATGGTTATGTAAACAAGCAAAATTTCCGCATTTGGCACGAATAGCAACCTGAAGAAATACAAAATCTGCCATTTCATCCGAAAAAAAACCATTTGGTGTGGTTCGGTGGAGTCATCGGTCCATATTTCTTCAAAAATGGTTGCCGGTGAATGGCGACTGTTATTGCGCCATAATAACTGACTTTATGGTGCCTGAAATTGAAGCTCGTGATCTCGGCGACATTTGGTATCAATAATAAGGCGTCACTTCCCACACATCGCATCAATCAATGAATTTATTGAGAGAATATTTCGGTGAGCGCATAATTTCACGTTTTGTGCCGGTCGATGGGCACTAATATCGTGTGATATCACACCGTAAGATTTTTGTCTGTGGGAATATGTGAAGTCTTAAGTCTATGCGGACAATCCATCTGCGATTCAGGCCAATCGAAATGCTCGAACAAATCATCGAAAATTGGACTTAAGGAATGAACCATCTGAGGCTGGAAGAAAACTATTACAGACAAAAATAAATTAACAAAAATAAAGGGAAAAATTATTTACGGACGATCTAACCTCGGGAGAGGAAGAATTCTTGTTTTTTTTCTGTAAAACCTTTGAGGCACGACTCGAAAAGACTTGGTTATTGAACAGTTTTTAAAGCTGTAGAGCGCGCTTAAGCTCTGCTTAAACTTTTCAGCACTATTTTCGCTATATTTTGCCACTCCAGCACAGAGCTTTCACAATAGTTGCCCACACTTGTCGATACTAGGCACATATATTGGCCATAATATACTCGAATATGACGGCATATTTTGCGGAAATTCGCTTCAAATGCAATTTTAGATCTCATCAATTGATAAGAAAGGACAAAGTTTTCAAATTATGACTAAACAGCAAATGGCTAATGGCAATTGCCAATTGGCACAACAATGGAATGCAACGTTGTTCACAAAGCAAATAAACCAAAAACAACAAAAATGTTCATTAGAAAACGGAAGGAAGTCGCGCATACTTGCGTCGAACAGTAGCCAAATCATACAATTGTGCTTTTGAGACTTCATTGCACGACACCAACACAAAACCTGAACAACAACAACAACAACAATGACAGTAAACAAAACCAAGCGACTTTTGCGCTGAAATGCAATAAAGAGTATAAAAGTGGAATAAAAATTAAGTCGGTAATAGGAGCGTCATTGTTGTATCAATACATAAAGTTGCATGGAAGCGAGAAATTAAACAAAAAAGTTGCGAACGGCGTGCGCGCACGGACGGTTAGCGCAGGCACCAGCGGGTCCGTTGCCATTCAAATGCAAATACATAAATTTCACAAATTTAATTTACTGCCATTTTTTGTACAAAACCATTTGGCATTTTTGTTTTTCGCCACTTTTCGTGTTGTTTCTGTAACCGTCTGCCTGTGCTTCTGTACAGCGACGGCCACTTGCCTGCTGCCTGCCTGCCTTTCGCTACATTCCGCTGCTGCAACAAAAACTACAACATGCATGCATTTGTGTTGCGGTGTGAAAAATTCAATAAAGCGTTGACATAAATCATTATCGTAAATAAACGCAGGCAACGAGCCGCCGCCGCCACAACGAAATGGATAAACTTGGCGAATTGAATTGGCATAAACGCCAGCGGCACATTGCCGCGTCGCAGTCAAATTGCAATAAGCTAATCCAATCGTGTTTTAGCCGAGCACAGCGCCTGCGACCACACACACACATATGCCCGGCTCGCACTGCGCCCGCTGACCGCACGTTTCGCAAACGCAAAGGTGTTAATATTCAATTAAATTTGCTCCTAAAGTGGTTACTAAGTGCGCGGTGTTCGCGCGAGGGTCGCGTAGTTGCGCTTTAGCCGCAGGAGCTTGTGACCAGTCAAAGCGCAGCACAATAAATTAGACGCCAACAAGCCAAGGTGCAGGTATATTATTGTTTCTACGATTTCCGATTTCATTTATGCATGTGACTGTGGTCGTTGGCGCGTTCTTTTCGCTGCCCAGTTGCGAAAATGTACAAATGCGTGGCAACGCATGTAGCTGATTGGAGCTGCAAATGAAAAAGTGACAAGAGTTGAAAAGGTCGACACAGCTATGAAAAGTGTTACGGTGCGGATTAAAAATTATTTATTGTTCACGTGTAATTTATGTAATGATGACTGCGTAGACTCAAGTAAATATAGCGGATATTTCTCTACAACCTACATATGTACATATGTATGTAAGTACGTCCTTTTTAAGGTTCTCCTTTGTTAGTCGTAATAAATAAAAAAATAATAAAAAAATAACAAAAAGTAAATAAGTAAAAAAAAAAATAAAAATAAAAAATTATTTAAAAAAAATAAAAATAAAAATAAAGAAGTAGTAGTTTATTATACAAACACGATAATTTAGGGATCTTACTTATACTATAATGGCAAGCCAGACGAAAAACTACAATAGTTAGATAACAGTATCGCCAAAAACGTCCTGAACCTATCACAAATCTGCTTAGGTTTTTATTTATATTTTCTCAATTTCACCTGGAGGTATGAAAGTGTGAGATCTGAGCTGCTTTTGTATTTATTTGACGAAAGTGGAACATTCGAGCAGAAAGTGTTGGTATGATTCTACCTCATCTTCTTCCAAATAGCTGATGTAGCAGGCATCCGATAAAATTTTTCATATTATTGCATGAATTTTTACCCGGAAAGTATCCAGTAAGAATTCCTAAAGCCATTGAAAAGTTGACCTTGTTAAGAGCGAAGAGTTTCCTAGACTTACGATTTACCTAGAAGGATCTTGCGACTGCACAGCTGCTGGTGGTTGACCATTGCCCTACTGGGCAGATCTGAGGACCAACAGTCAAGTAAAGTAACCACAAGAAGCCAACGGCGCTTCCACCCATTTCGTTATTGAGACTTAAGGGGTTAGGGGTAGTCAGAGGCACAAAAAAATGAGAGATTTTTTTTGCTACTAAATCATTTTATTTTACAAAAGTAGTAAAGTCACGAAATTTTCAAAAAAAAAAATTTAATTTCCAAAGCTATAGTTGTTTGTGTTGACCCTGTTCCAAAAAAAAGTACTTGCGGTGACAAACATAAGTCCTTGAAGATTCATCTAAAATCAATCGGACAAAAAAAATTAGTTTTATAAATAGATAAACCCGGGCCTGATCGAAAGATTTTATTTTGTTTTCAAAATTAACAAAAGGGCGGCCTCAGAAAATTTTTTTCTTAATTTTTGCGAAAAAATCAACAGTTAATTGGTCTTAAAAAATCGAAATTTTCGAAAAAATAAAAATCCTTCCATCAGGCCCGAGTTTATTATCTATTCTAAAAGCTGTATAAATTTCATTAAAATCTACTGAACGGTTTTCGAGTTACAGTTGTCACCGATTCAAAAAACATAGTTTTGAGAAAAACGCGTTCAAAGTTTCACACTAGCGCTTTGAAGTGCCCGAGCTCTCTTTCTTATTTCTTGAATAACCCAAAAACTAATTATCGGATCAAAGTGAAATTTTCAGGGAATATTTTTAAGACATTACACTTAACGAAAATGCAAAAAAAAAAATTTGAAAATTCTAACTACGCCTAACCCCTTAAGTACCTGTCCTAGTCTTACAGTTTCCTGCAACACCGCGGTGACCAACCACCGAAAGCAGTCTAATCATAAAATAGCTCGATGCTAGAGATAAAGAATCTAGACATCCTTTCACTACTCTTGAGTGCACAGTTAGCCAAATCAAGGCTAACATCGTTGCTCTACTAATGAATTGGATTGTCATCACTCTGACGCTTAGAAGTCGCTCTAGTCTAGAAGCATAAAACTGAAGATGGACGGCTATAGAGACACCGATATGAAATTGTAATAATCCATTCCATGTAATTCCTTCTTTTAAAGAAATTATAACAAAGAACGAGATTCAGTACTCAAACACCCTGCGCAATTTATAATTTTCCGCAACTAAATTGTCATTCAACCTTAACTATGGTGAAATGATTATACCGAAATGCGTTATCAAACGAAGTTTCCAACAAAGGAACTCATTGTTATACTTCATGACTTAGAGGTTGAATTTTAAATTTATTCATATACTTTTGTTATCTTACATATTTCGAAGTTACGCTCAAATCATTTGGTACTCTCGACGAAAGTACCTTTGTCCGTTATGCTTCTTGTGGACAACCATTCAAGGTTTGGTGCCTGATGGGTTCGAAGTATATAGAATTTGGTTCGCGATAGAGCAGAGAATTCACAGAGAAAGTGGAAACCCGTTTCCCCATTCTCTTCCAGCTTGTAGCTGCGCCAGATATTACAAACCCATTTTTAGCGCCTGCTCTCAAAAGGACCATATGAAATTGACTATTGAAATCTAATCTTGGGAGGATATAGTTTTATTTATCTAGGTTAAGCTAATTCAAGATGGCACTATGTTCATATTCTTTCCTGTTCCAACTTCCTAATTCTTTTACCGTCATGGCCGAACTTGCTGTTACGTTCCGAGTGAACTCATCATCGGACATAACTTAATAGCACCGGTAACCCCGGCTGCTCTTTGTATTCCATTTAGTTTTCTGATATTATATGGCTTCTTTAATGCTGGCTCCAAATGTCAGAATTGGTCTAATGACGGTCGTAATCGGAAATGGTGCCACGAGCTTGCATTAAGGAGTATTCTGGTTTAGAAATTCGAAAAAATCGATTTTTTTTTTTTGAATATTTTTATAGTATAACCCTTCAAGAAAATGTCTCTAAGAGGATTTTGCGAAATTCAAATTATTTTCCAAGTTACAGCTCATTTTGTGACTCGCCGACAAAACCGTTGCGCAGCCTTTCTCAAACATTAAACTCGTTTTTCTCATAACTACTTTTCTAGAAACGGTGTGCATGCTATCTCAAGTTCTACTCAACCGATTCACATGAAATTTTATACAGAGCTTGCTTATACATTATAGTATCGCACTACGAAGTGCTTTTGAATTTTTAAAAAATTCCGAACCACAAAAAACAGGGAAAATACGAAACTTTTCTTTAAACCTCCACCATTTTTAATTTTTTTTTTTCAAAAACGTTTCGTAGTGCGATAACTACACTCCTACTCTTCACGGATTTCGCATAAATTTTCATTTTAGGTCACGGCAAGGATTTATATCCTGCACACCAGGACAAGCCATTGTTTCATCAGTATCTACTTTGCCGACCTTCAGTTTTTTTAAATTTAATTTTTTTTCTTATATTATTTATGTTTTGCACTCTTAGAATATCAATAAAAAGCATGTAAAAAGTAGATAGTCAAAATAATTTTTGATTTTTTTTATCGCGTAAGAAAAATTACTTAAAATTCGGGCTTCTAAACCAAAATACCCCCTTAAATATCTTTCACACCTTAAAACTATTTGTTCTTTAGTTTTTGCATCGTTATGGGCGTAATTCCATCCAAGTCCGCAGCTTTAAATAGTAAGAAGCTGTTTATTGTGGATACAACCTTCTTCTTACTTACTATGAGTCCGGATTGCTCTGTTGTATTTGCGGTTGTTCCTCTTAACCAAATATACCCTACATAGTGATTTTCGATTTTCCTCTGTAAGAATTTCGTCAGTTGCTGTTGTCATCATCACACAGAAACTTACTTGCGTTTATTTACAAATCACTTCATAGATATTATAGTATCAACTCAGCAAATTTGCTAAGTGCCGCCCACATGGAGTGCTGTACCGCATCAATAATGCTTCCAGCTTTATACAATAGAAGAGATTTTGCGACAACAATAATTGAAATTCCTCTCTTCATACATATATTTGAAAAGACATTCATAGCGTAGCTTTGCGTTTGCTTCTGGAGCAGCTCGTATTTCAAGACTGCGTTGGCGTGCAGCAAAAAAGACTGGGCACTGAGAATATTGTAGGTGGCAAGGTGTCGTATGATTGAAATATACATAAATGAAACGAAATATACATACGAGTAACTGCATTGAAAAGCTTCAAATCAAGTAAAATATATTGCAAATTTGTGGTGTTGATGTAAATACTCAAATAGATAAAATCTCCCTGGACGGAAAAGTGTTTGAGTCAACAGTTAAAGTGATTTATTTGATCAAAAATTTTATATTACAATTGGTGTTAGATTCTTTTCAGTGTATAGTATATAGTGACCGCTGTTATGGACTTTTTCAAGAAGGATCCAATCCACAACCCGTTTACAAACGAAAAAAAGATTTACCAGAAGCTATTTCTCTTGGCTGGTGGAGGGCACACTCAAGATGTATTTCTGCCCTAAAAAGCCTTCTTATAAAGCCCAGTAACCGATAATAGTTGGCTTAAAAGTAATAGCTACCTCCATTTATTGGAAAAGAGCACACCACAAATATAACGCTGTTGTCAACTCGGCGAAAGCGGTTTCTACGCTAGTAAAGAAGAAGATTAGGCAATCAAAATTCAGTTTACGACATGACAACAAATAGACACTTACCATACACAATTAATTACTATTTTATAACTAATTCTGCTCATCGAATTATGATTTATTAAATGTTGAGTAATTCATGTCAGATCATAAATCGCTAAAATTGTTAAAGTGAAGTTGTTCAAAAATTATTGAAAAAAAATTTCAAAAAAGTAAAAAAAAATCTATAAAATATAGTTAGAGCTAAAAAGTAAGAAATGATTAATATAAGTATTTTGACGGAACTTGCCATGTCTTTATTTCTATATACGAACCAAAAATAGCTTTCAAGTCCTCAACGATTTATTATGATTGTTGTATCAAAGCACAATATAAATATAATTCATAATGTGTCTCGTGGCGCTCGTCTGGTGTTAAAAACTATACAAAATTCTATTATGCACCACACCGTTGTCTTCCATATGCTGCGGGCTGCTCATACGCCAGCCAAAATCTAACGTAGGCGCTAGCGACCGCCGTTCATTACTTGGTAAGCCGCGGTGCGTATAATTTTACGCCAGCTGTTTCATACTAGCTTTATTAGCTGATAGAACTTATGTAGCAGCAGTCGGGTATACCACACAGTTTATATATACATACATATGTATATGTATGTAGACCCGGTGATCGCGCGTCGCGCACAGCAGGTGATTTTCCCAGAGCGCATGGTCAAATACACGTACATACATACATACATATGTATATACAGATATGCTTACCTATGTACTTACAACTTTTTTTAATTTTTCTTCATCATTTTCTTCTTCTTTAATACTATTCCCTGTCTCTTCACCTCCATAGCGCACTTCGTCTAATGTATTTAGCGTCGCCTGTTAACCCGCATGTCGCACATTGTGGTCCACTTATGTATGTATATAAATATTTATTGTAAATACTCACAGTCGCATTCGTGTCCGCTATCAGCGTTTTATAATCAATTGATCGACGGTGTTGATCGTAATCGCCGCTCATAACGATCCTCCGCCAACTGTTTCCATTTGTGGCAACTGTGACAATTTCACCTGACCGCACTTTTATTAACAACTCAGCTACAACTGGGTGGCTTCATGAATATACAGTGGCGATTAGAAATATTCGCATACTGATATTTTGATTTTAATTTTTATTTTTTTTAATACTTTGACTAAGCTTTGAAAAACATAAAACAAAATTAAGAATGACTATTTTTTACATTTTAAACAACTTTATAGAAAATATTTGAATAAATATGTATGTATATGTACATACATATGTGACCCGAATTTTTTTTTAATATAATTTTTACAAAAATCATATTAGAGAAGCTTAAATAATTAAAATGCAAATTAAAAAGACCATATATTTTAAATTAAATTTTAAAAAATTTCAATTTTTTATTAAAAATTTAAAATAAAAATAAAAAAATACATTTCAAATTAAATAAGAAAATTTAAAAAGTAAATTGTAAAATATGATTTTTTAAATAAAATTTAAAATTAAAATTAAAAAAAATTATATTTTAAATGAAATTTGAGAAAATTTAAAAAGTAAATTGAAAAATATAATTTTTTAAATAAAATTTAAGAAAATTTAAAAAGTAAATTGAAAAATATGATTTTTTTAATAAAATTTAAAATGAAATTAAAAAAAAAAATATTTTAAATTAAATTTGAAAAAAATTTTAAAGTAAATTGAAAAATATGATTTTTTAAATAAAATTTAAAATGAAAATTAAAAAAATATATATATTTTAAATTAAATTTGAGAAAATTTAAAAAGTAAATTGAAAAATATGATTTTTTAAATAAAATAAAAAAATGCATTTGAAGAACTTAAAATAGGAAAGGGAAAATTAAAAAAAATCGCATTTTAATTTAAATTTGAGAAAATTGAAAAATAAATTAAAAAATCTATTTATTATTAGTAAAACTTTTAGTAAAGTAATATTTTGAAAAATTTTCGATTTAAAAATTTAATTTTATAAGAATAAAAAAAGCAAAAACCTAATTAGAAACTAGAGAAACTTAAATAATTAAAACGAAAATTAAAAAAAAAATTAAATTTAAAATTAAATTTGAGAAACTTAAATTCGTAAAGTGAATATTTTGAAAAATTTTCGATTTAAAAATGATTAAAAAAACTGCAGAAACTTAATTAGAAACTAGAGAAACTTAAATATTAAAACGAAAATTAAAAAAAAAATTACGTATAAAATTAAATTTGAGAACAGAAATTACTAAAGTGAATATTTTCAAAAATTTTCGATTTAAAAATTTAATTTTATAAGATTAAAAAAATAGCAGAAACTTAATTAGAAATTAGAGAAACTTAAATAATTAAAAAGAAAATTTAAAAAAAAATTAAATTTAAAATTAAATTTGAGAAACATACAGAAATTCATAAAGTGAATATTTTGAAAAATTTTCGATTTAAAAATTTAATTTTATGAGATTAAAAAAATAGCAGAAACTTAATCAGAAATTAGATAAACTTAAATAACTAAAACGAAATTTAAAAAAAAATATATTTAAAACTAAATTTGAGAAACTTAAGTTCGTAAAGTTAATACTTTAAAAAGTTTTCGATTTAAAAATTTAACTTTATAAGATTAAAAAAACAGCAGAATACTTAATTAGAAACTAGGGAAACTTAAATAATTAAAACGAAAATTAAAAAAAAATTAAATTTAAAATTAAATTTGAGAAACTTAAATTCATAAAGTGAATATTTTGAAAAATTTTCGATTTAAAAATTTAACTTTATAAGATTAAAAAAATAGCAGAATACTTAATTAGAAACTAGGGAAACTTAAATAATTAAAACGAAAATTAAAAAAAAATTACATTTAAAATTAAATTTGAGAAACTTAAATTCATAAAGTGAATATTTTGAAAAATTTTCGATTTAAAAATTTAACTTTATAAGATTAAAAAAACAGCAGAATACTTAATTAGAAACTAGGGAAACTTAAATAATTAAAACGAAAATTAAAAAAAAAAAATTAAATTTAAAATTAAATTTGAGAAACTTAAATTCATAAAGTGAATATTTTGAAAAATTTTCGATTTAAAAATTTAACTTTATAAGATTAAAAAAACAGCAGAATACTTATTTAGAAACTAGGGAAACTTAAATAATTAAAACGAAAATTAAAAAAAAAATTAAATTTAAAATTAAATTTGAGAACCTAAATTCATAAAGTGAATATTTTGAAAAATTTTTGATTTAACTTTATAAGATTAAAAAAATAGCAGAATACTTAATTAGAAACTAGGGAAACTTAAATAATTAAAACGAAAATTAAAAAAAATTGCATTTAAAATTAAATTTGAGAAACTTAAATTTGTAAAGTGAATATTTTGAAAAGTTTTCGATTTAAAAATTTAATTAGAAATTAGATAAACTTAAATAACTAAAACGAAAATTAAAAAAAAATTACGAAAAAAATTAAATTTGAGAAAATTAAATTCATAAAGTGAATATTTTGAAAAATTTTCGATTTAAAAATTTAAGTTTATAAGATTAAAAAAATAGCAGAAACTTAATTAGACACTAGAGAAACTTAAATAATTAAAACGAAAATTAAAAAAAAAATACATTTAAAATTAAATTTGAGAAACTTGAATTTGTAAAGTGAAAGTAAAGTGTAAAAAAGTGAATTGAAAAATATTATTTTTTCAATATTTATACTTTATTATTAGTAAAACATTTAGTAAACTAATATTTTGTGAATTTCTTTATTTAAAAATTTAATTTTATAAAAAAGTGAATTGAAAAATATTATTTTTTCAATATTTATACTTTATTATTAGTACAACTTTTAGTAAACTAATATTTTGTGAATTTTTTTATTTAAAAATTTAATTTTATAAGATTAAAAAAATTAGCAAATATCACATATTCAAAATTTACAACTTTTTTAGAAACTAAAAAAATTATGTAATTGCAAAATTTAATTATTATTAATTTTATTATTTATAAATAAAATAATTTAAATATTTTTTTTATTATTTTTAATTAAAAATGTTTTATTCTAATTTATGTAAAATATTTGAAATTATTTTAGTCTAAAAATTTAAGTAATCAAGCTGCACATTTTATCCTCACCAGTGTTTATATCATTCCTTTTTATTTTTCTATCGTAACAGCCTGCTTTGCTTCGAATGTTGTGTTGATCTTCACAATTATTTTACACTCTTCTCCATATTCTATTTTTTTTTTCATTTCAACTGCCTTGATTGTAGCATTTTCTCTGAAAATTTTCTTACATTTTTTTACTCATTTTATCTAAATTTTAATATCTTTTTTTGGGTAATGGCTTATAAATAAATATGTTAGTATGTACATAGATGCATTTATATGTATGTAAGTGGAATATGTTAAACGTTATTTAAACGGAAATTTCTTCTTTCTTACCTCTAAAATTTTATGGACTGTAGAATTGCCTGTTAAGCTGTTATGCTTTCCTTGTTTTCTCTGTACTGACATTACTTTCGTTTTTTGTTTTGATTCAAGTTGTGTTCATTGTGCGTTTTCTACTCGGTAACCCGATCTGCTATTATGTAAATTTTATGCCATTGTAATTTTTTAACACTTATGGTATACTACATGTCTCTGCATAGTTAAAAAATACTGGAATTTAGTTTTCTAATGTTGGCGCCTATTTTTATTATGATCACAAGTGACTGTCATTGTCACACAACAATTGCCATGACAAAATGCGTAAAATTTATGGTTATGTAAATATGTTTGTATGGGCGGATATGAGGCATATGTCATGCTAGGAAATTCTTAACGACTATTTAATTTGTATGAATGGACTGATATAAACTGATATGAGTGGCAGTAAAACTTATTGATTAATTTATATATAGGAAAATAAAAGAATATGAATAAGTTTTTATAAGGAATCGATTACCTATGACTCGAGCAGATTTAAAGTACAGAAAGTAATGTAGGTACTAAAGGTAATTTTTAATAGCTGCTCTTGTTCATACGAAACAACACTAACGGGTGATCCAAGTAGAGGCGTTGTTCGCAGCAACTCCGACTGACGTATGGAACAACTTGGCGCACTTTACGTCGACATCATTATTTGAAAACGTACAAAATACAGCTTGTGCAAGAACTAAACCCCCTCGAGCTTCCCAAGCGACGTCGCTCCGACGTTTTGACGTTTTCGAGCCAAATTTTATTCAGCTATAAGAGCTACGAGGTATGACAATTAAGTAATGAGACTGATTCCATAAAAACCGTATATTTGAAAATAATTCTACAACTCTGCCATCACCTTCAAAGTAGTCCCTTTGGGCAGCTATACAGCGATTCCAGCGCGTTTTCCAAGCTTCGTAACATTTCTGGAACGCTTCGACTGGGATGTCCTCGTCACGGCCGCCTGGATGTCCGTAATTGACTCAAAATGGGTTCCTTTGACCACCCATTTTGTTTTATAAAACAAAAAACAGTCACAGGGTGACATGTCGGGCGAATAAAGCGGCTGTTGCAACATGGCGATCCCAAATACTGGGACACGCTAAGGGCGGTATGGCACGGCGCGTTGTTGTGATGAAGGATCCAGTTACGAGCGATGTCTGGGCGCACCCTGTTGACTCGTTTTCGCAATCTTTCGAGTACTTGGCAATAGTAGACTTGATTCACAGTTTTCCCCGGTGGAACGAATTCTTTGTGGACGATTCCACGGCTATCAAAAAAGGCAATAATCATCGTTTTCACCTTTGACTTGCTCATGCTAGCTTTTTTGGGGCGCGGGGCGCGCGGAGACAACCATTTTGAGCTTTGGCGTTTGTTTTCCGGGCTAAGAGCACTATCACCATACACTCTTACAAATTTAGCGCACGTTTCCGAAGCTGTTTCGCCCAATCTGGCAAGCTAGAGCGATGGCACATACATATATCAATGGGGAGGGGAGGGATGCCGGAAAAAGAGAAAGGGAATTTCAAGGTCACAGGTTTACCACAAGTGCGGCAATAAAATCAGTGTAATCGCGCCATGGTTTCCATATCTAAAATTGAAGCTGGAGATCTCGGCGACTTTTGATTTCAACAAGACGGCGCCTCGTCCCACACATCGCATCTATCAATGGATTTATTGAGAGAACACTTCGGTGAGCAGATAATTTTACGTTTTGGGCCGGTAGACTTTTTCCTGTGGGTAAGGTCTAAAGTCTATGCGGACAATCCCACTTCGATTCAGGCCTTGGAGCAAAACATCGCGCGTGTCATTCCCACGTTACCGGTCGAAATACTCGAACGAGTCATCGAAAATTAAATTCAACAGATGAACCATCTGAATTAAATTCGACCTCACATTCCAGTCACCAGTTTCTGGAATACAATTTGTGCGGTCCTAATGAAAAAGAATCGCAATGGTATTCTTCAAAAGTTCAAGAACATCTTTTTCAAACACCTTAAATTAGTTGTTGGGGCTTTGAAAAAAAATTTAAAAATTTTAAACTCTGGAGCTATCTTTTCATTCATTTTTATTATTACAAAATTTTTACGGAATAAAAAATTAATAAAAAAATTTAGATAAATCAAGTTAGACGGATAGATAACGAAACGAACAAATAGCCCAAACACTAAAGACAATAACAAATACAGTTACTCACAGACCACATGTGGTGGGGCTAGTCAAAACAAAAACAACATGAAAACTAAATAAAACAACGAACGAAGGTGCCATACCACAGAGACAGGTACGAAATATGCCACGCAGTGAGACAGCAAGAGGTCGCCTAAGAACGGCAGGCGATGAACAGGCGCGTTACAACCATACGGAACATGACATGTATAGCGCTGGTTCGTGGGTTCGCTGGTTACTTGCAGTCACAACGACGAAGTTGGCAACAAAACGAATAAAAAGAAATACGCATTTAACGCCGGTAAGTAAACGTTTAGGAGAACACTGGAATTCCGAAAGGACAGACGAGCCTGCGTATGAAGATCAGATCGGCTTGTATCGGTTTGCTTAGCCCGTATAGCAACATATATAGTACAGACGTGTGGACAGACGGCACGGAGAATCCCATACATATGTACACAATGGTGTTGTGTAAACATTTCTACATGTGCATAGCGCATACGAAACACCAGTCATATGATATGCTCATCAATCGCTCATTTGTAAAACCATTAAATTGATATCACGTCGAGAAATGGTGTAAAAAATGGGCTTAAATACACACTGATTACAAGATCACACGCAAGTTTTACTAAATAAATTTTCTTTACATACAAACACACTTACTATACATATTGAGGAGGTTACCTTGTTTGAGTGTTTACTCGCTCGCTCGCTCACCAATGAACTAACTGACTGACAGTTTGGCCTGATCTAGCTGACCGTTCGGCTAACTGCTGTGTGGATGATAAATATGTAATGATGAAAAATCATGTAGACATTGGGTCAACCATGAAAGAGAAATATAAAAAATTGTGATTATGACTGTGTACAAACATGTGTATGTATTTTATATGTAATTTTTTTACATGCTCCAATGTGGACTGTTATGTTATGTTCATTTGTAGGTGCAGTAAAGTTAGATTAGTTGGCGTGTGGAGTGTCGATGGTCTTTGAATGAAGATTAGAAAGTACAAATACAACATTATTTGATGATTAGTGTTCGTCAATCGTCTGTGGTCATGTCGCGAGATAATGAAAAGCTGTCGAAGGCACGTACCAAACACTTAGATGATGGATGAAAGTGATTTTGAGCTGAATGGTTGTATAATTAGGTCTAAATAAATAAGAAAATCATTACAATTAAACGATTTAAGAAATCTTAATGAAAATAAGACTTATTTCCGTATTCTTCCTCTTCTTTATTGGCGTAGACACCGTTTGCGCAATTATAGCCGAGTTTAGAATAGCGCGGAAGTCGTTCAAACGGGTGGGCCATCTAACATTTTAAATTTGAATTATCTATATTTCGACACTGGAAACGTCAAATACCATTCGGAAAGTGACAGATTTTCAGTAAAAAGTCTAAAATTTACGAAATGGGCTATTCACTAGAAGAAAACTGGGAAATATTAAAAAAAAAACCGAGGACGAGGCTCATTTCCACCTTGATGGTTACGTTAACAAGCAGAATTGTCGCATTTGGGGTACAGGACGGCGCTACGTGCCATACAGCAAACGCTACACCCAATCTTTTACGCCCTATCTTCGAAAATCGCATAATCAGCAAAAGAGGTGATGTGATTTGGCCTCCCAGAAGCTGCGATTTAACTCCGTTGGACTATTTTCTGTGGAGAGCTATTAAAGATAAATGTTACGCCAACCATCCAGAAACAATTCAAGATCTAAAGTACGAGGCTCAAGCTGCTGTAGCTGCCATAAGGCCTGAAACCATCGAGAAAGTACTCCAAAATTGGGTGGATCGGATAAGATACTGTAAACTCAGCCGTGGTGGTCATTTGTCCGAAATTTCGCTGTTTGGTGCCAATGCGAGATTCCAAATGTCTCCACCTGGGATTTCCAACGGAGTGGAAGTCTTCCTCTTCCTTTACTTCACCCGCTAGGTACTGCGTCGAATACTAGCAAAGCTGGAGTGTTTTCATTCATACGGACGGCATGGTCTTGCCAGCGGAGCCGCTGTTTCTTAATTCGCTGAACTATGTCAATGTCGTCGTATAACTCCTCATCGTTCCATCGAATGCGATATTCGCTATTGCCAATGCGCAAAGGACCATAAATCTTCCGTAGAACCTTTATCTCGAAAAGTCGTAACGTCGACTCATCCGTTGTTGTCATCGTCCATGCCTCTGTACTATATAGCAGAACGGGGATGATGAGTGACTTGTACAGTTTGATCTTGGTTCGCGGAGAGAGGACTTTACTTCTACTCACTCAGAAGAAGAACCTGTTGGCAAAACTTAAACTTCGTTGGATTTCGAGACTTATGTTGTTGTTTATGTTAATGCTGCTTCAAAGATAGACAAAATTGTCTACCACTTGGATGTTATATCTGTCCACAGTGACGTGGGAGCCAAGTCGCGAGTGCCACGACTGTTTATTTGATGACAGCAGATATTTCGTCCTGCCCTCGTTCACTAGCAGACCCATTTCTTTCGCTTCTTTGTCCAACCTGGAGATAAGAGAACTAACGAGGCGGTTGTTATGGCCGATCATTGGCGCACACCAGCAGTTGTCACTATTGTAGAAGATTGTACCTTCTCTATTCAAATCTGCAGATCGAATGATTTTCTCCAGTAGTAGATTGAAGAAGTTGCACAATAGGGAGTCGCCTTGTCTGAAACCTCGTTTGGTATCGAACGGCTCGGAGAGGTTCTTCCCGATCCTGACGGAGCTTTTGGTATTGTACGTCAGTTCAAACAGCCGTATTAGTTTTGCAGGGATACCAAATTCAGGCTTAGCGGCTTGAAGGCAGTTACTTTTCGTGCTGACAAAAGCAAGTTTGAAGTCGACGAAGAGGTTGTGTGTCGATTTTTTTTCACTGGTCTTTTCCAAAATTTGACGCATGGTGGACTTTAATCTTTCACACAACACACTCAATAGAACCTTATTTCCGATGCTGAGGAGGCTTATCCGGGGGGTGTCTCCCTTTTTGTGGATTGGACAGAGCATCCTTAACTTCCAATGGTCAGGCATGCTTTCGTCCGATCATATTCTACAAAGAAGATGATGCATGCTCCTTGTCCGTTCTTCGCCGCCGTATTTGAATAGTTCGGGTAATTCATGGTCGGGCAATGGAACGCCTGCTCCATCGCCATCTACTGGAGAATCCAAAAGTGTATGACTCCCAACTTTTAAGCTGCCTCCTAACAGTTAATTTATGCAAGAGGTCAAGAGGCATCCTGAATAATACCGAGTACAGTATTCTGACATCTGAAGCTACTTTTTCTGCATTTCTATTCCTCTAGGCGATCATACCGATGCGGAGTAGTTGATATTCGGCCGCCAACAATGTTTACTTGCCCTTTCTCCTCGGTCATATATGGCTGTCAAATGTATCGCCTAAAACCTTAGGTTGTTGACAATCGGATCGCTTAATTTGGTCATTGCTCTTCTATGGTATCCGCTCCCAAATGTTTAAGTCTGTACCTCCTAAACGCGGGACAGTCAAGAAGGAAGTGTTGAATTGTTTTCACCTCATCTTCTTTCTTACAGCTTCTGCAGATGGCGTCCGATAGGATTCCCAGAATTATAACATTGGTGGCCCTATGCAAGGCAAGCCCAGCTTTCTAGTAGTAGAATACAAGAGGTTCCTAAGCACCGACTAGCTCCCATTCTACCGACAGCCGTTCTAGGGTACATTTTCTTTCTAGCTCATCAGCTTTAAAGTTTCCTGCGATTCTGCCGTGGCCTGGCACCCATACCAGTCTTGTCACAAAGACACTCGTTGCTATTGATAGCGAGGTTAGGCACTGACCAGCCCTGAAAGCACTGTTAATGAGTTCAAGGCTCCTCTTACAACCTTAAGGAGGAGATAGCTGCCAACGGCTCTTTTCCACACTCTACTCTGAGGCCAGGGTTTTAACGGGCGGAGCGATTACGACATTATCCCGTTAGCCATTTCTGATGAGTGTCACCCATCATAGTAAGGTGTCGAATGACACAGCCCCGGATTCTATCCTAAAATCCTATCGAGCAAATCCCACTCATAATCCAGTTTCTCAGCTTAAGTCGTCAGGAGTTGACAGGTCGTAATGGGAGCAGGTCATTTAGCGTAACCCAGGATGCCCCTACTTGAAGACGACCTAAACTACATGCCAACGTTTTGAGATTTACATTTCTTTTTTCAGGGCGTTTTTTTTAGATATAGTTTTGACAAATCTTTCCGCATAGATGACGGTATGTTCTATTAACTTCCCTTCTGCATATTCTCATTTTCTTATTCTATCTTAATTTGAGAATAAATTTTAACCAAATTTAACCATTTCTTCAAGCAACTATTGCTGTCACCTTTAACCGCTCAATGTATTTCTCATTTCGCAAATTATTATTGAAAATTTGTCACTGCATAACCATTCACACGAATTTCACCTCTGACTTGCCAGCGTGTTTATCATTAGCCACAATTATTGGCAACATGCCTGCGAACCTTTAAGCCACCAAAGAGTTTCGCGTCACTGCGGCATAAACTCGCTGCAACTGATGACTGCGAGCCAACGACACTATCACAGTCGCCGAAAGTCGCCAGCAACGACAGAGCATATTCACATTTTGGATCAGCATCTTACCTAACTGCCGTGCTCATTCCACTTTACTCTCAATCGCTATCGACAGCTCACATGGACACGGGGAACCTTATACTTCCACTACATATATATGTACATACTTGTATGTCCATATGTAAACAGCGCGCTTGCTGGTTACTGCTGCGACAACGCGAATCAAAGATTTTATCTGAAAATTTGTTAAATTTATCACTTTAGCTCGCCATGTGGTCAGCGCACATGAAGTCAGAGCGTTCATACGTTTCTCGAGTGTCGCACATTGCAGGACCTCTTGCCTTTTATTATTTGTTTTTCTCTTTATTTCCCTTATTTGTCTTTTTATTTTATTTACGTATGTATGTATGTGTTTTATGCCTTCTGCGTATGTTCGCTGGCATTATTGACTGCGTGTAGTGAAATCACAGGCAAATTAATACGCTGGCAAGGCAATGAAATCACAACCAATCGATTTGCCAACCACGAGTATTTGAAGATTTCTTTGATTGCATCTTTACAAGCGCGAAACACGATTAACAACGATCAAATTTTTTAGTGTGCGGTGGAACGTGGTTACTTCGTTGTGGCTAATTGCTGCCAGTGATGCCTGCTGGACATGAGCATGTTTGTTGTCAGCGATATCTACCGAAAGGATATTGAAAGATCCTGCGATTGGTGCGCTAGTTGGAGAAGGAGATAATGAAAAATTTTAAATAGCAATATATATTAGGTTGTCAAATATCTCCCCTCCGCCTTTTTTTTTTTTTTTTTGTACAAAGCGTTACGAGTACAGAGCTCGTATCTGGCAACATCATATATATCCATCTTTAAAAGGTCTTGACATAATCCACAAAACGACGCTATGCATGATTAGTTTGCTCGGAGAGGTCGTCCACGATCATGACGGAGCTTTTGGTGTTCTGTACCCCAGAAGTCAGGCAAAGCGACATAGAGAGAGCTTTTTAGCGCAAAAGAGAACTTGTTGCAAAAGCTGATTCTTGTTCCAAAATAAACAAAAATGCCTATAACCTCAATCTACTGACTATCAACAGTAGGTTTCCAGACCAATTCGTCTTCCTTCGTTCTCTAATATAATTCATATGTAGCATACAGGATTTTTCCGGAAAGTAATGAAATTATGTCGATTTAAAAAAATTTATTGAACCTATCGTTACAATTTTTTAAAAACTTAAAAACTATTACACTAAAAATATCGATGCAGCGCTGCCAGCGCGCTTTCCAAGCATTGAAGGCGTCACGGAAGCCGCTTGGATCCCCTCTGTCGTCTCAAAATACTTGCCTTTCATCGGACTTTTCAGGCAAGGAAACAAAAAAAAAGTTCGGGGAGGCCACATTTGAGCTATAGGGCGGCTGCGGAAACGTTAGGACGCCGGCCTTGGTTAGGTAGCTCGTCGGACCCGATTGACCCTTCGTTTAAGTCTCTTGAGGACTTCCACGTAAAACTTGGCGTTGACGGTTTGTCCAGGAGGAACAAATTCATGGTGGACGATGCCTTTGATGTCAAAAAAGACAATGAGCATCGTTTTCTCTGTGGATTTTCTCATTCATCAACGACCTCTTCCCGGCCCTCCAAAAGGTCTGGTGCCACCGAACCACACCACTTCTTGCTAAAGCAACATCTGAGCAAGCCTGCTTGATCACATTAAACGTGTCTGCCGCAGATTTATCGAATTTCACACAGAATTTAATCGCGTACCTCTGCTCTAATGATCGCTGCTTTTTAGGCTTGCACCATTCACGGAAGCATGTCGCGCGTAAATGTTTGTCCTGACTCCCCAGATGCTCGGAGACAACTGACCAGCCGCTCGTTCGTTACCGTACCGAATCCAGACGGTGCGTGCATGCTCCGAAGTACAGTCGCGGCGAAAGAAAATCAGTCCTATTACATCCGGTCAGCAGGGTCCTGGCGCCTGTTGCACGATAATGCGCCGTGTCATCGGTCGACGCTTGTTACTGATTTTTTGACAAAAACTCCATATTAACCATTAATCACTCACCCTACTCACCTGATCTGGCACCCTGTGATTTTTACCTACATATTTCGAAAACTTCATTTGCCCATGAAAGGACACTGGTTTCAGATCATTTCAGCTATGTATTCAAAAGGCGACGACCGATATTCTCAAGAGCATTCCGAAAAATGACCTTAAACACTCATTTGAATGCTAATTGACCGGGCTAAACGCTGTATCGAAGCACAAGGAAACCGCTTTGAATAAAAAAATATAACTTTTGAAAAATATTAATTTTTTTTTTGTTTTTTTTTTTAACAGTCGCGTTTCTTTTGCGACAGATCTTGTATGTATGCATTAATTTATTCAGCTGCCTTGCGGTTATTAAATCACGATTAAAATAGCTTCTATTTGCCGCATTCATCGCCTTCAATGAATTGCTTCCCCACCCATTTGCAAAATTGCCAACTTCATTCATCCTTTCATAGTCGCTTTGTGGCCATGCATGTCCGTGCTTGTCCGACACAGTATGTCATCCACCTGCCATCGCTCGGCCTTATAAAAACGACTACTTGGCATATTCGTTGTGCTGGGCGTTGTTGTTTTTATTCTTGCCTCACGCGTTCGCTTCATTAATAAACAATTTAAATAGCTCAATGATTTATCGCGGCTAATAAAAATTAATTTCCACTGACAAATATCCTCAATCATCCAGCTATAAATCAATTCCAACCTGTCATAGTCACTCACAACAGCACCTCCTTTCGCACACGCGCTCGTACATAAACGAAATATGTATCATGTGGTTATTTTATTAAACGAGTCAACTTGCTAAATGCCTGCCCCAACGGTGTTGCGTCAAGCGTATTTTGCTGGCAGTTGCCTTCAAGCGTGAAATTGTCTGCCGCCTCCTCATTGCCATTTATGCAGCACTAGGCTACTTCACTGTCCCGGTATTTGCAAACTTGCAGAGTTGGTTAAAGCGCTGCTTTTTCATAGTTTGCCAACTCGTGTCTAAATTACCGAGCGTGAAGCAAAATAAAACGGTTTTGTTGTAAATAAAATGTAAGCCACATGCTGTTTTGCGCAATTTTCACCATTTATGCGTGAGTTCAGCGAGCGCAAGTGCGAACGAGTTGCGCCATTTTGTACACACGTCAACTGTTCGTATGACAAATGGCGGAGGTGGAGGTTTCGTGATGTTGGCATGTTCGTCGTTTTTTGGCGCCGATAAATCAGTGAGATTGGTTATTTTGACGTTTATTAGCCAATTTGATTTTACTTTGATTTTTAGCAGATTTATGAAGATTCGAATTAGGAGAATAATTTGAAAAATTGCAAATTATTGATTGAAAAAAAAATGCATATGGTATGTATATATTTAATTTAAAAATAATTTAAAACAAAATGAAATGGTACTTAATAAAGTTAAACCAGTAAACCAAAAGAAAATATATATATATGTACATGTACAATGTATATATATAAAGCTCATTTCCGGTTGCATGGGTTGCATAATAAACAAAATTGCCATTGTGGAGATGCCGTTACATTCTTAGAAAGTTACTGTTTATTGTTCTATGAGACCCGTAGACCATTTATGGTCAGATGGAACCACTTTGCTTCAAAAATTAAGCCAGTCTTATAATTACAGGGGCCCATTCAGTGACACTATAGAGACATGATTAATGACCGTTTTAATACCCCTAGACTATTTTTGGGGGGTGTGTAAAGTCTACACAGAAAAGCCGGTGACGACGAACGCCTTGGAAGATAATATTCGGTGCCTCTCGACTGGACTAGGCACCTCGATCACTTGCTGGAAAACATTTTTAATGATTTTGACGAGTTTGAAATGAATTAATTACAGCTGATACAGCAGCCAAGAATTGGGACTATCTCCCAACATGGCGGATTTTGAGAAAGGATTTGGTATAAAATTGTTCTCACTCAAGAATTGAAGCGTAAACGTGGTAACTTTGTTGACTTTGACTTGGAAAAACTTGAAGAAAATGATAACATTTTTTTTTAAGAAAATCATCTTCTCCGATGGGCTCACTTTCATCTCAGTGGTGCAGTAAGCAAATAAAACTGTCGATTCTGGTGCGAAGACAATCCACAAATTATTCATAAACAACCATTTTTGTTATTCTTTACTGGCGTAGAAACCGCTTACGCGGTTATAGCCGAGTTTACAACAGCGCGAAAGTTGTTTTGGGGATTCCAATTGTAGTCAGGACCTTCTTCTTCTCATCTTTCCAACGGAGTGAAGAGCAAGACCTCCATTTCCCCCGGATACTGCGTTGAATACTTTCAGAGCTGGAGTGTTTGTTGTTCTTCATAGGGATAATTGCTATTCGAACTTCTTCATGGCCGCACAATGGAACGTCTGCTCCATCGTCATCGATTAGGGAATCGGGTTCACCTTCTCCTGGCATTATGCATTCAGTGCCATTCAGCAGGCTGGAGCAGTGTTCCCTCCATAATTTTAGTATGCTATGGGTATCGGTTACTAGGTCACCTTTGGGGGTTCTACAAGAGTATGCTCCGGTTTTGAATCCCCAACCCATTTGGGGATGTTTCCTCGTGGATGCTGAATTTACCGACCGTTGTGTCAAATATACTTACCTTCCTTGCCCACCCTGGCGTTAAAGTCCCCAAGCACGATTTTGACATCGTGGCGGGGGCAACTCTTATAGGTGCGCTCCAAGCGCTCATAAAAGGCATCTTTGGTCACATCGTCCTTTTCTTCCGTCGGGGCATAGGGGCAAATCACTCTCTTCCACCACAAATCCTACTCCAAACTTGCGCTACTTCATATGACCATTGTAGTTAGTACCACGAGGACCTACTCGCCTCAGTCCTTGTTCCGTCCATCGCAATTCTTGACCGACACTGATGTAAGCCTTTATTTTCACGAGGAGATCAATCAGCTAGACAGCGGCACCTTCCCAATTAAGGGACCGAACATTCCAGATCCATGCCCTCAAATTTGTAATCCTTATTTCGTTTGCCATGGTGATCATCAAAAGGGGGTCTCTCATCCAAGGCTGGCTTTGACTGTTCATTGGGGCGTTTTTTACGTGGCGGGTCCCAAACCCAGCGCACAAACCTGTGCAGGGAATGTTTCGCCTTCTCACTTTAGCTCGCCTTCAAACGAATGTTCTTTGGCTATCCAGAGGATACTTGGTCAAAGACCGAATGTCGTGAGCTGTTTAAGCCATATGTAAAAGAATCGTTTCTGGTCACTCCCAAGTGAATGGCAATCAGAGAACTTTCCTCGCTTGCGTGAACTTCTACAGATGACTTCATCCGTCCATGAACAACCATTACTTTCACATAAATTGACCGCTTGGTTCTAGTTTTTGGTCTGGTGCAATCGTCGTTCCGTACTTCTTTAGAAATGAAGCTGGTAACACCGTTGTTGTCAATGGAGAGCGGTACAGATCGATGATAACCAACTTTTTGTGCCCGCTAATGGAAGAAATTGACCTTAAGAACATCGGGTTCCAACCACCGAATTATTGCGAGAAAAGTTTGGCGATTCGATTATTTGAAGAAATTAGGGCATTGAGTGGTCTTCAAGAAGATGTGATTTTGAAGTTATTGGCCTTTAGAAATAAAGCAGAATGTCTTCAGAAGCTTCAGAAGTCAATATTGAAAGTGCTATTCATGACATACGACTTATTTTAGTGGAAAAAGTATTTGGAAATTTGAGGCCATTTGAATGATGTTAAATTCAGAAGATAATTGTATTGATTGTACTTCACATTAAATAAAAAAAAATTAAGCTTCCTTAACAATTAGTAAGTTTCTTTTGAAAAAAAAAAAACATATCACTCTTATAAGAAAACTCTATAATATTATTTATGGCAATTCACTGTGGAACTTACTTGCCACAAATTTGAGGTTATGTTTAACATTTAGTTACATTTTTTTTTTATGCTTAAATGCACAAAAGTGATCTGCACCACAATACACCTGTCGCAATTAATATATAAGAATAAACTGAAGCAAACTTTACTGTAAAACCTACGACACGTTGCTCCTTAATCCTGCTAAAAACAAACAAACAAATTTTCTGCTTTCAACCAAACAATGGTGAACAATTTCAAGTCGGCGCTGATCGTCTATTTCAAAAATTAAAATACAAACACAAGCAAAGCAATGACAGGTATGTTATGAGGGCTCAACTAATTTAATCCGCCTGGAAAATAGAGCATGTACACTTTCTTTTCTGCTACACTAAGTAATCTGCAGTAGTCGATAAGAATCGGATGAGTAAGATATGCAGACAGACAGAGGCGCCGCCAACTTTGCCACCAGCGACGCGGTACTTGCAGTATGATTATGATATGATCTGCAAAATCGGATCAAACAAGGGAAAATGCAAAGTCTTTTACATAGACAAAATGTTGTGTGCATACATATGTACATATACCACAAGGTCGCTAGTCAACTGGTCTGCTAAACTCTCTTACTGCTTAACATATTTGCGCTTCAACCTGCAACTTTATTGAATGAAGTAGGCGTTCATTATGGTTGTTAATTGTTGAGCGCACTGATTTTCAGAAATAATATTTTTTTTTTTCAATTCTGTAAAAGGTTGAAAAATAAGTTTATAATGCTTTATAGTAACCCGTACTCTCTTTTTTCATTGCACTACTTTTTTACTTTGGGAAAATACTGTTTAAAAATCTCTTTCGTCTTTCTATTCAAAACCTTGATGCGCCTTTACAGATAAATATGGCAATGTAATCGATACCTTATTGAAAATAATTAGTTTTTTTTTAGTTTTGGCTAGTGAATTTTTCTGGCAGCTTGAAAAGAGTCAGTCATGTGTACAGTTCGATTTTTATCAGCAAATGCAAGGTGTGCAATTGTGGTTATGAAGCAGTGAGCATTTTGGTATTTTCGGCTTCATTTTGAGAGGGCACTGAATAATTAATTGTTGTTGTATTACTTGAATAGTCCATAAAGCAGCAAAAGGGTATGTGAGTACTACTTAATTGCGATCACTTCCTTTCTAATTTTTTCTTACGGAAAATCCCACGTTTGTCCTATATATACTTAACCTAACCTATATAAAGCTGCTTGATGGTCTTCTCGTGCAATAAAGCTGTTTTGCCGTAAAACAAAGGATTAGAGAACTCGATGAGACTTAAATTTCGCGTTAGAATTGCCTGTTTATTTATCCTAAGTCTTTATTCAGAAGTCTTGGAATGATCGATTTTTTTTTTAGCTTTTAGTAAGACCTATTCGTCGGGCTTTTAATACTTCTCTAAGATTTCTGAAAGTGTTTTAATAACTCTTATTGTCTTTATGTACTATTTTTTATTTAATCTAATATTTACAAAAGCCAAAGTAGTTGTATAGTTTATTTCAAGCAAGTATTGGCGCTTCCGCTTTTCTTCTGTCGGTAAGATAGTGCTGTGGTTTACGTTACCGACGGTGTATCTACTCAAGACACAAGCCAAACAGTTGCAGCAAATGCGGTACAGTGCCTTCAAACTGTTTTGAAATATATATGCAGAGAACGTATATAGAAGGTTCACGATAACGAAAATTTAGGGATATTTCAATTTTGGGATATTTACTGTTTTGGATGAGCGTGTTTCACCACAGAAAATTATTAGCGTGTTTCACCACTTTACATGAGGGGACACGAAAATAGCAGAATTGAGCATTTTCAGTGTTAAATGAGAAAAATAATGATAATTCCAATGTTAAGGAATGTACGCTTACAGATTCCTTTTTTACTATGCGCAAACGATATTCATTTATTCCGAATTTTTACTCTTCGTTCCATTATTTCTCTGTTTGATCCAAGAATGACAATTTTAAGTTTACGACAATTTCACCCCGTTCCTGTATTAATTTGCGTTTCAGGGAAATGACGTCATGAAAGTGTAAAAAGTGATACCTTAGAGATGATTTTTTAAAGATTAAAGGTAACCTTAACACCTTTCTACGTTATTTTATGGTAAATGGCGTCGTGAATCCTTCTACATGAACATTTGTAAGAAGGCAGCGACATAACAATGGCCGGTATGTACGTAAACAAGACAACACAGCTGTCCATTTGGCAGGTACACAATTTCGTTGTGGCCATACTAATACCTTACACTTCAATGAAATTTTTGTTTTGAATATTTTGCTCAAGGTGAAATTTTGTATGCAAAAAATAAGTAAATAGGTAAAGTTATTTGTTTAAAATTATCAATTGTTATTACAAATGATATAACAGAGCTATTTGCTTTTATTTGTAAAATAACGTCAGGTTTGTTAGAGCTTTGAATAATTTTACATTTTACATGTTAGTGGCATCACTCCTCTCTACTGTCAACTCTACTCTCGTCCTACTGTCGTTGGCAAATATAAGAATATTTTGTCGAAAGCGACAACTGTCGGCTTGCAGTCGTATAATCGTGCAGCTGTCTAAATAACTGTGCCCTTTAGAACGTGTGTATTTTAATATTTGACAGATGTCGCTTGCAGTCTGTCGCGCTCTATGTGTTCAGCACTTCATGTGAAAAATTGCCAAGCTTACCAACACTTGAAATTTTCAACATACGCGAAACACTGGCAATAAATTGTATATTCCTCAATCTTTAAACGGTGCGTGCACTACCGCAATCCAATCTAATTTTTGGAAATCGGTTTTAATTAAAAAGTATGTGTTTATTAAACTCTGAAAATAAGTATTTTGCATAATATTACCGAGTGATATTGTTTGCATACCAGAGTTTTTAAAAACTATGCAACACTGCACTGCGAATGTCAAGCGAGAGACATAGACAGCGAGGAATTGTAAGAAGCAGTCACGTAGAGAAAATACCAAAAACGGCGAAGTAGCGCTGAAGTGATGAAAATGCACGAGACGTAGACGAGACAACGACGACAGCGCGACGACGTTCAAATCAATCGAAAGAGAAAATTATTATTTGACTAACGCTAATGATAAAGTGGTTAAAAATCGGAAAAAAACGTGAGTGCAGAAATTTCTAAAACAAGCATATTGGAAAGTGCAAAATTCGTTTCGGTTTTTGTAGACGTGTAAAATTTCATTGCCGTCTTATTGCGGCAGGTGCGCTGAAAGTCGCGAGTTGCGCCGTCGTCGAAATCGAAACCAAAAACGTCGATACAAAGCATCGAAATATTTCGTGTGGAAAATAACCCCACAGAAATATAAATTAAATCAATTTTGGGTTTATGTGCTTAGGTGAGACTTGCTCGTGTTTGGTACTTCTTTTTCTTCGATTGCACTTAAGTGTGATAATGTCCATATATTAAAATATATATAAGGCATATAATGTAAAGTAGTACGAAAATTGCAACAGTTTTGCCACAGGCAGCAACAGCGCCAACACGTAGCGCCCCACACCTTTTCACCCACCCTCATCTTTTTCTGTTCATTTTTCCACATTCATAGCCGTCGTTAATGACGTCGACGGCAGCGTTGCGTAGAGTTGTTGGCAGAATACGATGAAGTGACGTGCGCGTTTTTTTTGTACTTTTTTTTTGCTTTACCTTTTCTTTTACATTCTTCTTTGAAAAGTGGTCAACATATGCCGCATACTTGCGGGGGTGGTTTTGGCGACAGCTGGGTGGCAATGTTGTCTGCAGCGCTGTTGCTGTGCTGAGTTGAACGTTGACGTTAGCTGAAATTGTAACGGCGTGGCAAACCTTTCGTAGTGTTGCATGCATTGTGTTGCTTAATTTTTTATTTGGGAAAGCCGGAGGAATGTGCATGTGAAAGCCTAAAACTCGAAACATATGTTCTTTCTATTTTAGTGTGTGAAAGAGAATATAAAGATAAAAAGAATTGTATAAGTAGAAAAGAATGATTATATATTAAGTCAGATGAGTGATTGCTAAGTTTATCATTCGAGAAAAGTGAAGGGTGTGAAATGGTAAAAAAAAATACGAGCCAAGTTCCTTAGAAAATTAACACGCTACTAATTACTAGCAGTTAAATAAGCTGAGTAGGTGAAATATAAAATTTATTGTGAAGTGAACAATCTTGTATTTAGTAATGTGTGCATGAGACCTAAATTATTCAGAATAATGGTGATTCAATTGAATATTAACGAAAACCACGAATTTTATAATAATCACGGTTTTTATGTGTTTAATTTTGAAATTTCTTGTTTCAGAATAAAATGATCAAATTATAAAATATAATGTGTGCTAAGTGTAGTGCATATTGCTCCTTATTGAGAATGTAGTGGTGCTGGGCGCCTCTCCGCCTGGAAGTGCAATTAACATTTGAATTTTCAATTTAAGTGTAAATAATCTATTTTTTATACGTGTACGTGTGTGTGCAATTCCATATTGCACCGAAAAGCAAAAAAATTCCGAAGTCATCGGGTACCACAACGTTACAACGTCTCAAGGCCAAGGCTGCAGGTGGTAGCGTAAAACGCAGTCGAACAAGCAACGCAGCGGCTGGGACAACAGTAACATCTAGTAATAGGGGAAGTAGTGGGATTGGAGGGGGTGCCCGTGCAGCGGGTGGTCGTAAATTTACTGCAAACAGTATAACACAATTGCAACGAAGTGGCGGCGGTGCTGGTCAGTGGTCAGCAGGGACGGCGGCGACGACGGCTGGAGCGGGTGCTAGCACCGGAGTCAGTTCCTTTACAACGGCATCCGATTCATCTTTGCTGGCTGAAAGAGAATCGGCATATTTGCAAGGTTTTCAATCACCAAATTATAACACCACAAAATCATATCAGCAACAACAAAACCAGTCCACTTACAACAATTCCCTCTATAACACCAATAATAACGCCAGTGCCAATTATTCAAATCACTCAAATTACGCAAATACATCATCGTCATCTCCACACACAACGACAACGCCTCATAACAAGCTTCCAACCGCAGGTGTTGGTTCAACGGCGATGATGATGACCAAACATAAAAGCTCGCTCGCAGAGCGCCTTAACATTGGAGACGAGGTGCGCGATTTAAAGCTTGGCTGCACATACAATCCAAAAAATACAACAACGGCCTTTCACACTATCAAATGTAAGTATAAGACTGTGTTTCACTTTTTAGATATCGGTTTACTTAAAAAAACTATACCCTCCAATTGATAAATAAAATAATATTTGTTCTCTACGTTTACAGATGACTTCAAGCCAGCAAGTGTGGACAAAAGTAAAGTAGCTTTAGTGGACGTCGGCTCCAATAATCAAGTTACCGTTACCGTGCCAAATTTAGGTGAGTACCGAAAAACATATACATATACATATAGTACTAGCCAATTGATATATAGAATAAGTGAAAAAAATGAAATATGTATAAGGAACCGCTGATTTGTTTGGAAATGCCCTTCCTAATTGCTGACATTGCCCAAGTATTGACATTTTTAAAAACAGGACAATATGTACATATATTTTATGGTTTATTTACAACTATATATTCAGGGTATATATTCTATATACAATTATAACAAATTCATTGTAATTGGGTATTATTTCAAAACAATGTGAAGGTACATATTTCCCCACTTTCAAAAAAAACATAAAGTAAATTTCAATTATTCAATAATTTTTGTGATATCTTTCAATTTTGACTACACGTGCCGTCAATTTTTTTGCACCATAAAAATATATTGAATGACAATTGAAACTTATTTTGACTCCTGATAACGTTAATTTTAATTTCAAAAATGTATGCATATAATATGTTTGTATATATTTATAATACACTCATATTTTTGCTGATAGGGAGAGAAATATTTTTTTAGAACTGCTGAGAAGACAATATTTTCTTTAAGTGAAGGGTGTTTCTGTAAGTACTTTGACATGATAAAAGAGGCTTAAAGGGTCCCCGTTGAACTTAAAAAATCAATTTCCGGCGTGGTATAGCTGTCATTCACTACTATTCACATATTTTTTATATAAATAAATACATCAATAAGTCTTTGGCATTAAGACTATAAAAACAGAACTACTATGTATAGCCATTTGAGTGCCTCATATTGAAGTTGTGCTTGAGATCTATCTATTAGAAAGCCATGTAAATGCGATAAAATCGATTGTGCAATAATATTGATAATATTTTATACATATCTCATGTATTCGAGTGCATAATCTCACAATTTAGAATAATTTTAATGCTTTTCTACAATGTCAAAAAATTTTTGTTGCTAATTTTTTACATTTTGTAGCATTTATGAATAGAAAATAGTGGTTATATTTTAAATAATACAATTGAAAACAATTTGTCGAAAAATAACATCCATTTGTTTTCAATAATCGTCTGTTGGCCGCGCTCTGCTCAACTTTATTCAGGTGAATGCGTTTACAAGCACTGTTTAACATACAGCTATACGTTCGTACGTGCCTGAGTATAAAGGCGAACAACTGGCTTTACTCTGTCTCCCCCCTCTGCCCTAGCAGCCGCTTCTGACACTTGTCGGATAATCAGCTGACTTGTTACCCTGTAATGTCAGACTGATTGACATTGATTGTTTGCAACATATTCTGTATTTTACAATTTTCTGTTGTCAATTTTAATACTATTGTTTTGATAGAGAAACATAAATTGAGTGGGAGTTTAAAGTACAGTGTTGTTGGACAAAGTTGGATCAAGTTTGTGAAATTATTGTGTTATTTTGGTATGACTGTGATAAAAATATGCCAAATTGGAATACTGAAAATTCGAAAGAAGTGTGTAATTTAATATAATCATTTAAGCAAAGTTCCGCACAATATATTTTTTTTTTTTACCTAACCTTAAAAGTTATTAATCCGCTATAATCCGCTTTATACATTTTTACATACTTAAATGTGTATATGCATATTATTCAATATATTTCCGGCTTTAACTGCTTTCTGATATATAAACTATTATTACATTCTAATAGAATTTATGTACTTTGTATAGGCACTCCTCGCCCTCTGATACAAAACAATGAATAAAGTACATAGTTGCCTCATAATTAGACCCAGATTGAATGATCAAATGAAAAGTGGCTGCATTTAATGCGAAAAAAAATAAACTCATCAGAACTCGAAACAAGTTCATTAACAAAACATAATCACCAACTCTGCTGGTTGGCAGAATGTAATGAATGCCGAGCTGAAAGCAATCAAAGAGAGGTTGTGAATGTGGAGCGCTTGAAAGTGCACCACACTAAGCTTGTTCTACAACTAGTTCATCATATGTGCATACATACGTACATACATATGTACATATGTGTAGTTTACTTGTTTCAGTCCACTGGCTGGCATATGGAAAGCTGAATTGAATCGATGGTTGGTCTAACTTGTTAGCTTACAAACATCGGCACATAACAGCCGACTGCTGTGATTTTAAGTGAAATTGTAGCAATGCACTTGCAAACATCTCCCCACCTGTGCGCACACGCTCATAAGGCCACACTTACATATGTATGCATATTTCTAAAGTGAAACTTTTTATGAATCACTTCAAATTTTTTCATGTGTGTGGTCCAACCATAAACTGAACCTATTGGCAGCTATAATCATTTTGTCTGCTTTTTTTTTTGTTATAACTTTTTCACTTTTCTATGTTTTTCTTTAAATTTAAAAAAAAAATTTTAGTATTCTTGCTTGGCCTGCAGCAATCACTTCTAGTTTGTGCTACATCTGTTTTTTGTGTTCTTATTCCTCCTCTTTTTTTTTTTGCCTTTTGTATTGGCAACAATTACCGGCGTCCGGACGATTAGCAGCTAACAGTTGTTGGCTGCCCATTACAGTCTTGCCTTCCGCACACACCAGCCAATTTGTCTTTTTGTTGCTTAGTAGCTTTCTCATTTCAACGTCATATTTTGTTTGGTATGCCAACTATTTGCGAGCAGTAACGGAAATAAGCTACCACATACATACATATGTACATATGAACATATGTATACATATATGTTACTAGTAACTAGCGTTTGGCCAAGTTGCGCCTCTAGCTCGTACTAATAGCGCTGCAAATACATACATACATATATTACTAACTCTACCAGCTGTGCCTATAACCGCTACTGTCTTAAATTTTAGTATAGTCAACTAACCGTAAAGTCTAACTTGCGCAACCATTGCCAAGTTTTA
Source organism: Bactrocera zonata (assembly GCA_037783105.1). Classification (NCBI taxonomy): domain Eukaryota; kingdom Metazoa; phylum Arthropoda; class Insecta; order Diptera; family Tephritidae; genus Bactrocera; species Bactrocera zonata. The sequence continues at coordinate 86,342 of JBAWJQ010005995.1, read as the reverse complement.
TACAAAAAAAATATTAGTTGGTTTTATTTTATTTCAGTCATTTGTTTATTTATTTAATTTGTTGTTTTGTTCACTTAACCTGCATAAAATTTATTTATTTTCTGCTTCACTGCTAGTCTTTCCAGCACCACATTCACCACCTATTCTTCCGCCGCTACTCTACAATACACACACCCATACATTCATACATATGTACACACATTCATATCCATGTGTCTGTGCTGCAACTGAACTAAGCTTCATTAATGGCATTCACTGTGAATGCCTTACTATGTGCATGTTTAGTTTACTATATCATTTAAATTTTTTCTTCTGTTTTCTGTTTTTCGAGTTATTTTCTAATGCTCCAAATTCATCGTTGCCTTCAATTGAGGTTACCCACATTTATGCCATTTTTATTTGCCTATAATATGTATTGGCAAAAGCAAATATTTATGTAAATGTATTTTTATGTCACCACATGCCGCTGTTAATAGTATTTTATTAAATTTCTTTTTGTGTTATCGTTTTGTGTCAGTTGGCATACTATTTAATAAAAACCTTGAATTAACTAACCTACTAAAAAATGTATAAAATCTGCTGAAAAATGTATAAAACTGCTTTCGATCTAATTTTTCTGTTCAAATTAATATTCTAAACTATTATTTTCAAAATATCTTAATGAAATGATTTTTATTAAATATATACTACTGTGCCCAAAAAATAAGGTGACATTGTATTTATCAATTTCATCCCCTTCAAAGTAATCCCCTCCCGATGCAATGCACTCATGCCAACGGATTTTCCAATCTTCGAAACACTGGTTGTAGTCACTTTCCGGGATGGCCTTCAGTTCCGTCTTCGCTGCGGCTTGAATCTCCTCTATCGTATAAAAACGGTGTCCCCGGAGCGGTCTTTTCAGCTTGGTGAACAGCCAGAAGTCGCACGGCGCCAGATCAGGTGAATACGGTGGTTGCGGAATGATATGGGTTGAGTTTTTGGCGAAATGATCACGAATTACGATGGCAGTATGGGATGGTGCATTATCGTGGTGTAAAAACCAAGAATTATCTTTCCACAATTCCGGCCTTTTTAGGTGGATAGTGTTACGCAAACGACCTCAGGAAGCATCTGTCCAACTTGGGCATGGGCTCCTGTGCTAGCTGCCGGTTCTGTGACCTAGAACAGGAGACACCAGCACACCTAATCCTAGATTGCACAGCAATCTGTGGGAAGAGGCTCAAGGCCCTGGATTCCATTTATATCAGCGGGGATCACATCACCTCACTAGCACCCGGTAAACTACTGGAACTATTCAGGTTGCTGGGGCTCTTGGAGGTCATGTGATATAGGAGAGGGCACAATAGACCCTAGGTCGCGGTGCAGAACCTCAATATTTAATCTATCTATCTACGCAAACGACGCATAACGTTCAAATAATATTCCTTGTTGACTGACCTTGAATGCACAACACCACGATAATCGAAGAAAACAGTCAACATGACCTTGATTTTGAGCGACTTTGCGCGATTTTTTTTGGTTTCGGCTCTCTTTTGGCACGATATTCGCTCGATTGATCGGTTGTTTCGGGGTCATAAGCATAGATCCAAGTCTCATCGCCAGTTATAATGCATTTCATGGCACCCTAGTAGTCGGAAAGCATCGTTTCACACACTTCAACGCGACGCATTTTTTCCAAAAAATTCAATGTTTTCGGTACCAGTCGAGATTTGACGCGCTTGAGGACCAAAACATCCTTCAAAATGGTATTGGCTGAGCCTTTCGATACGCCAACTTCATCAGCAAGGTCTCTAATTGTTAATCGACGGTTTTTCAACACCAAATTTTTGATTTGTTGAACGTGAGCTTTGTCGGTTGAGGTTGATGGTCGCCCTGGATGCTCTTCGTCTTCGACACGTTCACGGCCGGCTTGGAACTCACTATACCACTTGTAAACATTTTTTTTAAACATAGCCTCATCACCAAAGGCTTTCTGCACCATCCTCAACGTATCCGCAGCAGAAAATTGATTCCGTAAACAAAATTTAATGCAAATTCTTTGCTCAACAAATTTCGACATCGCAAAAAACGAAAAACTCACTTTTAGCAGCTCACAAAACGACACGTATCTCAAACACTAATGAATATTTTGACATGAAATTTGACATAAATGTGACTGACAGTACTACCAACCTAAAAAAAAAATAATTCTCCAAATCCTTCGACGCGCGCAGTTTAAATTCAAATGTCACCTTATTTTTTGAACACAGTAGTATGTATTTTTATTACCTGAACAGGGCGTATCAAGTTTGCTACGTAGTTTGCAACATGCGGAAAGAATCGTGGAAGACCCTATAAAATGTATATAGTATATATCATTCATGCCCGTCTGTCTGTCCATTTATACTAGTCCCACAATTTTTGAGATATCGATCTAAAAATTTTCACAATCTTCATCGTATCTTTATCTTCAGGAAGTTGAACATGGATTGTTTTGTAAGGCAACGGTACAATCTTCGACCATTTTTTTTTTTAGATTCCATCACTATAGCATATAGCTGCCATACAAACTGAGCGATCAAGCTCAAGTCCTTGTATGGAATTTTTTTTATTTGACAAGCTAACTTCACGAAATTGGTCTAAGATTATTATCCAAACGAATTGCTTAGATCGGACACTATAGCATATATGTACATAGCTGCCATGTAAACTAAGCGATTAAACTGAGGATAAAGATTTATTTATCCCATTTATGCTAGTAGAAATGCACCTGCGAAGCGTTATAGCTTCGGTGCAGCCAAACTTAACATTTTTTTCTTTTTTTAAGAATTTAGCTTCATTTTATTTGTGGTATCTTAGTTTTGTAGCTAAAAGTTATCCTTTGAGAGCAACCTAAATGGCTACGTCAATGTCAGCAAATCAGCTGATCTTTCCAACCTTACGTCAAACTGATTCGTGGCACCGCCTGTTTTATTTAAATCCACTCGTCTGCTCAAATGCGCTTACTTCCACTTACAAATTTATACTCGAAAGCTTTTTTTTTCCTAGTGTGTGTAAAATGAAATGCCCATTGTGGCTTATCATAAACAAACACTTGGCAACTTAAATACTTTATTATTATATATAAGTACATATGTACATATATATTTTTTGCCTTATCATTTGCGATAACTATTTTGTGCTCAACTTTTATATAATTTCTTGTATGTTGAAGAAGAGTCCAATTAAATAATTATTTTTTATTATTTTTGAGTATAAACAACATTTTTTTATTACTTTTTTTGTTTTAAATATTTATTGACATAAATAGATTTTTGTGTGCCTCGCTTATCTGATAAAGTGAGCACGTGAGTTGTGTAATACTGATAGCCAATGTGCTTTAGCTTAGTTCCCAGAATAGTTTCGAAATGTGCGTCAGAGCCGTAAAACTAATATAATTGTTTAAGATTAAATTTCAAGTATTCTTTATTTATATAAAATAAATCTCAATTTTTATTTTAAAAACAAATGCTTTGAGAAACATTTATAAGTAGACTTTTTGAACATTATAAAATGGTTCAATAAATGTATTTATTAAAAACATAGTAATATTAATACATACCTACTTATGTACATATAGTAAATTCCCAATACTATTTAATCAATTTGAGTGTCTGATATGAGCCCTTATAATTGCTTATCAAAAAAACAAAGTTTTCGCTTTAGTTCACATCCAACTGTTAACTATTTTATTGCTTTGCCAATGAACTTGCTTCATAAATGAGCACATACTAAGTATTTGAAGGGCACATCTAGTCAATGTCTTTTTCACCATGTTTACCAATTCTATAAACTTATCATGCTCCTTTATTCAGCTTAGTCAAGTACATCTTTCTGATTGAATCTATTAAAACCGAATTGAAATTAGTTAATTGTTGTTATGTGCTTTCGGAGAATAAAATAAACAACACAAACACTCATACAATCTAGATTTCTGGTGAATTGTGTGCAATTTACCTTTACTATTTCATCTAATTATGTAATCAAATATTTATGAACACTGATTGCTGATTTAAGGTGAATTTTTGAACTTTGAACTTATTAGCAGAAATTAATAATCATTTTGATTTATTATAAACATTTTTGTTTACGGAAGATAATCGACTTTTGTGGTTAAACTTTCACATCTATTATATTTGTTGTAGCTATCAGCTGAGTCAATTTGACTCACCGCTGTCAAATTGTGAGCGCTTTAACATATGTAGCTGTGGGGAAAATATTAAAAAAGTGCTTACAAATTTTTTAAACTTGTAAAAAATTATGAGATATTTGTAAAATCAGAAAAACAAAGTTTTATAATAGACAAACATTTTCTAAAAAATATTTACCCACAAATCTGTAAACTTGTGCAAAATACTTACATGATTTTTAATAGACTAGCATCACATGCCTTTCACTTTCAATCGTTTAAACATAATCAATAGAAAAGAATAACAAGTCCACACTAATTAACGTTGAGTGAGTAAGCTATATGCGCATATGTACATATGTATATACATTTATATGTATGTATGTATATATGTACAAGTAATCTTAAAAATTACGCGCATGCTTTGAGAATCTGCTGAAGTTGCCACCCCACCGCACACTCGCAGCCATCAATGGACGTCTGAAGTTGTTGTGGCTGTTCATCTGCAGTTTGTTATGTGTTGGCGTTAATTGATTTAACGCCTTTCACTTGTGCTGCTCAGCGCCACGAGCAATCTCTTTCATTTTCACATTAAATGACTTGTTGTATATGTGGTATTTTCCATGAATTTCGCAAAATTTTTTTTATGAAGATAAAAAATGTGTCTGTTATATAACTTTTTATTTAAATAATTCGTGATAAAATTAATATTAATAATAATAATTAATATTTAACGAAATATTAATAATTAACAAAAAATTTCATCGAATGTAAAAAATAGAAAACTTATAGAATCAAGAAATTTAAGGTTATAAATAATAAAAAAGTTGAAGATAAAAAATAAATATAAAAGTAATGAGATATAAACAATAAAATATAAATTATTATTAGAGATTCAATTACGTATATAAAAGAAAATCTATAATAGGGGTATTCTCTTGCTCTTGCAAATCTCGGTGCACGGTGCAAGCATTGCAGATTTACAACGGCACAACAACAAACACACGCAGAAAAATATTTGCAAGGGTTGTGAAATATGTCAGACCAAAACCCATGTTTATTTGTGTGCAATGTCACGCAAAAATAAAATTGCAACCCTGTTGTAGTTGCCATTTTACATAAAGTCATATTTTGACGTTAAATTGTTGAGGAAGGTAAATTTTAATTAGATTTTATAATTTCTATTTAAATTATAAAGTTTTGTTACAGTTTTTTTGTTAAAAATGTATGCAGAAGGTGCGCCAATTCACAATAGCTATGCACAATAGTCATTTACAATAAATTGACTGAATCAGTCGCTCATATATCACTAGATTTTCTGCAATGGGTGCTCTCGTGCCCTTGTATATTTCGGTGTAGTATTTTTGCAATCTGCAATCTTGCAAGAGCAAGCGAATACCCCTAATATTTTTTGTTTTTATTATGTAATGATGTTTAAGGATCGTCATAATGCTTGTTGGAAATTTTTAAATGCCAAATTTTCCTCTTATTCAAAGGTTTAAGAGACCATCAATTTTTTTTGATATTTCCATCCATTTTCCAATACTGGCATCAATCAAATGAAATACCTTATGCCAAATCAAAATCGAAAGAAAAAAGTGAAAAGGTGAATGTGGGCAAAGCTAAAGTTGCGGAGAGAGAAATATTGAAGTAAATCTCGACACAAGTCGCATATAAGTCTGTTAGTTGATGAATAATAAAAATCCCCAGCGTGAAATTCCATTTCATTTTTATTATGAAAAGAGATTATGTAAATGTCTTGCAAACTGTCAGCAGCGTCATTGCAGCCGTCATCGGCAATTCGTACACGCTGCACAGTGCACGGCGGTAATTTGCTGGCACGCCAACTGTTTCAACAGTATCTGGTGATAGTAGTCGTGTAGTGGTAATGTGAGCAGTATAGTGCCGGTAATAAAAGGGGAAAGTGCAAAAGCATGCACAAGGAAATGTAGGAAAATTCGCGTTGAATCGTAGAAAAAGTTTCCTTTCATTATCAAAAGCCATATTTTTTCCACAATTTCCACCAGCACTTCCATGCACACGCACACTATTGCAAGCAGCGTCGCCCATTCATTCAACCATTCGCTAATTTTCTGCAACTACTTGTACTACTATTCGCCAAACTGCGACGACGGAATATTATTGCGACTAAGCAACCGAGCAGCAAACAAATCTCTGTGTAACCACGAGCGACAACCAATGTCAAATAAACAAACCCACAAACAAACAAACAAACATTGTGACAATTGCACCGCCAGTCGGTGGTAGTCTAACGTCACCAGCATTACTTACTACCGCCACAGTTGCGTCTCCATGCGCACATTCACTATTTTATTGCACTCCTTCATCGTATTTTTATGATTAAAGTTTATTGCTGCAAAGTGTTTAGTTGCTTTTGTGTTGTTTGAAAGAAATTTCTTAAATTCTAAAATTCGCTTTCGTATTGTAAATGAGTTTTTACTAGTTTATTCATACAAGTTTTTTATATTCAATGCTTGATTTAATTCAAAAACAGCTGATGGTAGTATCTTGAGCAGTTTGCCGTCATAAATTTATATAAAAAATATTTGGCAAAAAAATTAAAAATAAAGAAACTTAAAATTAATCTTGTTATTGCTTGAAACTAATTAAGAAAATGCAAAAAAAAAATTTAAATTATAGTACCATAATAATTATATAAAAAAAAAATAAAGTAAAATAATTACAAAAGATATATGTACATACATATAATAAAAGAATATAACAAAAGAATATGTAAACTGTAATCAAGAAATGGCTGTTGTTCTAGTGTTGACAGTTGAAAAAAATCCGAGTTTACTCCAGTTACTTAGATTCTACAGCTATTAAGGTATCAAATATGAATTCAATGAACAAATATTTGCTGAAAAAATGCGTATTATTTTCTTGATTAGTAAAAACTACTTTTGCCCCTCCTGAATATTGAAAACATAAAATTTTTTAATTTTTTTTTTAGAAAAAATTTTTTAATAAAAAATAATTAATTTTTAGGAAAAAATTTGTAGCCAGCTAATTTTCTTGTAAAAATATATATTCTTATTAGTTAGTTCCTAGTTTTTATAAAATAATATAATTTTTAAGCTTGGGGAAAAATGTAAAAAAAAATCATTAAAAATTTAAAACATTTCAATTTTCTTATAAAATTATATATATGTGACGAAAAGTTATTAGGTATTAGTATTAGTGTTAAATTTTTAATATTAAAAATATCTGACCTGATCTACGAAAAGGGGGCTTAGGTGTCAAAAAATCATTTTTTTTTATTTTTTTTTTCCAATTTTTTTTTATTTTTATTTTTTTTTTTTTATTCTTATTTATTTTTTATTTTTTTTTTTGACACCTAAGCCCCCTTTTCGTAGACCAGGTCAGATATTTTTAATATTAAAAATTAAACACTAATACTAACACTAACAAATTAAGTAAATATGAAAGCAAATTGCGGCCACATAAAATGAAAATATTACATAAAATTTCCACCTTCCGCCAAGTGACTAGCTTTTCAATAGCACTTCATTGTCAACGTCTGCCAGCGGCTTGCACTTTTAATTTTCTTCATACTCCCACTGCTTCACGCTGCACATTCGCTACAATTATATTTAATGCACCCACACAACAACGCCAGTAATGATACTCCTTTTCATTATGCGCTTCTGTGCAATGCTTCGTTGATTTCCAACATAAAATACCAGACAATTATATGACATTTTCTTAGTTGCCACTTCTATTTGGTGTTTCACTTTTCCGTTGAAATTTAATTACTGCAAAAGTAAAAAAAACAAACACATTCGCTATATACATAAAAGTAAAAAATTATGTCATGCTGAAGGGTGCTAGCATCACGGTTAGTTACCAATTATGGTTATTATTTTTATTTCAATTTTGTTTTAATACACATGTGCTACACACACATAATTATGGCACCTCAACATAGCATTGTCACCATGATTTCCAAGACTGTGGCGTAATGCCGGCTAAAACCGATTTTATCAACCCATCAGAGCTGTCGAGTATAATCTCTGCTTTGGTATAGCATATACACTACACTTTATTTACTTTCATTCGTCATTCGCTTTATTTATTTCTATTTTATTTTTGGTTTTCATCCAATACACGTTGTACGCCATTTTTGTTTTGTATAACCCCTCTTTCTTCTCTTTTAGTAATCAAAATTAATTTGATTTAATTTATGAATTTTTAAGGTCTTTGCTAACATCAAGGTTTTCACATACAACGTTTGTATTACATTTTGAACAGTTTGTTATTGTTGTTGTTTAGTAAAAACTTGTGTTCCTTCAACTTTGACTAATTAGTATATATTTCAAATTGTCATGTGGCAGGAATATGCCGAAATATGTATGTAAGTTTTGTCAATTGCCAAAAAAAGCGACTTTCACGCATCGCTTGTCAGCAGTTCGAGGTTAATGATAGACGATTTGACATTGGACCAGACATATTCGGTGTTTAGTTAATTATGCCAAGTCGTATTTGGTACTGCTCAAATAAAATGCCAAATGCCTGTTGGAAGAGTGGAATTGTTGAAATTTCATTTTCTCTTTTTAACTTCTAGCATTAAGCTTTGCTTATTGTATGATTACTTATATAAGTGACTAAGCACTTTTTTGCTTCTATTTTAATATAAACATATTATAAATACATATTTCTTTTATAATTTTTGTTGAAATCCTTAGTCATACCACTCTCCTACGTTTATGACTTGTATTATCATCTTGATTTCAGTAGGCTACATGCGTCCGCTGAAAGTGTTTTTCGTCCAGCTGCACTGTTTCATATTTCATTATTGTTAGAAATATTTTCTTAAAAATTTTATAATAAAATATGGTTCAATATTGCTGCAATCACAAAATCTATAAGTATTATTATAACACAACTGCGATCTGCTCATTTTAAGGCACACATAACTACTTCCACATTTATGTGTAGATATTTTTTTTTACTTTTTAATTAAATGCTTACTTTTTAATTCGCAACGAACAACAGATTATATGCTATTTGTTTTGTTTTTTTGTTTTTTTTTTTGTTTTTTTTTTTGTTTTTTTTTTCAATCAGCCGCTATGTTGCCAACAATTTCACCTTCAAATTTCACAATTAACTTATAGTAAATATGCACGTTTGAGTGTTGACAATTACATAAAAGAACTTAATATTCGTGCACTAAAAAACTTTAAAACAAAATTTGCAATTGAAAAATAATATAAAATAATTATATTTAAAAAATAATAATTAAAATGAGCAAAAAATTATTATTAAAATGCAACCAGGGTTAAAGGTTGCACAGCTGTATTTTCGCATAATTCTATTGTAAATCGCCAAAAACAATAATACTAAATATTAAGCTTAAAAATAATTCAAAACAGGACTCAGACTCAGGATTGCCATATTAACCCGTAAACACATTTACCATTATGTATCTTAATTAAACTTGCGTATACGCCCTGGTGCACTCAAGTTGTGGGAATGTATATGTAACATGCATTTTGTTTTTGTTTTCCTTCTAACTATTCATCATACGCACATACGACTTTTTGACTGCATCCCACCATATGCGGCCATACGCTGACACTCTTTTGTGCTCATCAGCTCAGCGCACATTTGATTTATACTTTCCGGCAGTCACTCTCTGTCGGTATGCGAAACTTATTCAAATCATCGCTCGTTGGCGTCCAGTGTCTGCCGAATTCATTAAGCATTCTGTCGCTTTTGGCATTTACACTCCCCTTTGCTCTCTGAATATTTTTGATTATTTTCCATATCTACGCGAATTCTCTCCACAAATTGACCTCTCTTCAGCGTTTGTTTTTGTGTTATACCTCTTTGTATTTGTTGTGATTTATACGCACGTGTTGATTGTGTCTTTCTATTTTGCTTTTGGCTGTGTATTTTTGGCTATGTTTTGTTGCTCTGTTGCTGACCTTAATTTTGAAATACCATTTAGCCACTCATTTTGTGCATTTCGCACTTGTTTAAATACGAATTCCGTAAATACTGTTGAACATATGTGTGTATGTATGTGTGTATATATGTATGTATGCAGGAAGGTGTGTATAGCTGTCAATGAAGCATGGTCTATAAATTTATTTTTATCATACCTTTTGCACACGTACATACATATGTATGTACATACATGTGCGTGCACACATCTGCGTTTGTATAAACAGAAATTTTTTGCGGAAATACCTTTCGCAAGAAAAACTATAAATATGGATATAATATGTGCCCTTGAATTTGTTGCAATATTTCAAATTATTTATATTTAACTATATAAATACATATATAAAATATAATTTTTAATCTGTAATTTTTTTCTTCTAATTTCAAAAGATTTTTCTTAAACATACATACATATGTATATTACAGTTTATTATTATACACACATTTACTGTTCAATATAATATTTCAACTTTTATAATTTCACACGCTTTTCATACGATGATTTCCTACTCAACTGTTGCTGTGCGTAATCTCCGCACATTCATATTCACATAATGCCAAAAACCCCCGTACTCATCAGGTAGTTGATGATCAACTACAGCATCTTTTCACTTATTCCATTTTGTTATCTTTGTTGTTACGTTATTTGAGGAATATGAATGAAGCGTCGCATCACATGCATTATTGGGTTCATACTTTTACTTCACCTAAACGTGACTTCAGACATAAATACATATGCATACAATGTACATATAAGCAGACATACCCGTTTGCATATGCGCCGGCGTCTCTGTCGGCAGTGACGTCTGCGTCGCATAAGTCAATGTTTGCAGCGCTCAACATCGATGTCAATGACTTTGTTTTGCTAAATGTCACAGCGGCTTTGTTGTTTCGTGTTGTGGGATGAGCTTCAATTCAAGTATTGCTTGTGCAGGGATTTGCCGAACATTTTCCCTGCTGTTTACCGCTTTTCGTGCTGATTCAGCGTTTCAATTTAGTGTTTAATTTATTTCGGGTTTCTTTTTCTTGGTAGTAAAAAAAAACATGTGCATATGTATGTATGTATTTTATACCGTCCCGAACCGATTTCAGTATTTGCATTTTACTTTTAGCGGCGACGCCTCTAAATTCAAAGAAAAAATGTAGAAATGCCACACACAAAAATATTGCTTTGCCTAAACAAATGGTCGGCCGTAAATTTTTTTTCATCGCTGGCGTTGGTGATAAATTGCTCACTAAAATGTTTATTGGTTGGAAGTTCGCTTTCAAATCAAAGTTCATTAATGGAAAAAATCGAATTAAGTGCGATGGGTAATAAAGTGAAAAGTGAAATAGGCCGGTTTACGCATAGGTGATTGGATACCGGTTTGATTTAATGAATTTACATTAATTTTTATTTCTTTTTTTGAAATTCATGTCTAGCATTATTGATTGTTTTCTAAATAAATTTTGCAACTCCAATACCAGGTGCTTAATTAAAAATATGAGATAGAAAGCTCACCGGTGTAGCAACAAAATAAACGAAAAATTATAAAAGTCAACGAACTAAAAGCAGTGGAAGAATATAGTCAATCTGTCTTTTTTAAATTAGTATACGAGTACTCTAAACAATCCCTTATTATATTTTAGTTTTAAAGTTTGCTTGTCTCTCCGTGAAATCTTGTTAAAACCACGTCTCTCAATCAGCTTAATATGTTATAAATACAAAATCTGTGCACTGTTAGATATATTTAAATATGGACGTGCTCCGAAAGTTATTGCGTTATCGATATAAGACATATGTGTGTCGATAAATTCAATATATAAAGAACTGTTACTGAATCCTCTCAAAAATTAGAATAATATTTAATTGTCAGCATCTTCTATAACCACAATTTAAATGTTTCAAAAATTATTTAAATATGATAAATATTGATATGTAAAGTAAAATATAAATAAATAAATTTAAAATTGAATATAAACAAAGTATTGAATAAAAAATATATACATTCCTCATAACCGGACATTCACCGTCGCAGTGTTTTAGTGTTTTTGTCAGGCTAAGGGAGCTACCCATATATAGGACCGTGGCAAAACGTGTATATAAAATGCGATTATTAGAGTCAGAAGCTGCAATTCAGTATTACATTTCCATTGAACTAATAAATGCGAGCGAATATCAGGCATTAGTGAATAAATGAGAATTTTCTCATCAGTCTACCAGAGCAAGATCAATTGACTGTTATCATAATTTTACGTATTGTTCTTTAAAAACACTCTCAAAACACCAAAAATTAGATAATACGAATTTAAAAAGGCGAGAGCGATAAAGTGTACACAATTTTCTTGACATATTTTATGAAGTCTTGTCCATTTATTTGAATTTAATTTGAAAAAAATATTACCAAAATAGTGCCTGTGTCCGGTCATTGGAATTGTGCAGTTATAGGAATTGTTTTTGTATGGAAATAATAATCAAGACGTTCTGTTCATGAAATTTGTTCATTTATGGGAGATGGTCGGCTATGAGAAGTATCCATAATGGGGAATTTCACTGTAAATAAATAAAATGAAGAAATAGTCCAAAATAATTAAAATTTAACTAATAGATAATAATAATAGGTCTTTAAAATAGTATAATTTATGAAAAAATGAGATTCGTATCTAAAGTAAAACTAATTTGGCGAGATATAATTGTATTAAAAATTTTATCATTTTCGGAAAGTAATAAGGAAACCGCAATGTGTTTCTTATCACATTTTGTTTAAAGTCAACAAGTATGTATGCATATCTACATATAAGGGCTGTCCTTAAAATAACCGTATTTAGAAAATAATCACAAGAAAATTAATTTTTTTTATCAAAAATCGTTTACCTTTTTTGTCTTCATTTAAGAGGGTATTCTAGTCAAGCATGAATTTTCAGGTAATTTTTAAAGTGTCGTAAAAAAAGGCAATTAATATTTTTGCTATCCATTTTTTTTATTAGTTATTTGTTAATTTTTGAAGAGTACAGAAAAAAATTAAAAACTAAAAAAAGTAAAAAAATTTCAAAAATTATGAGCTGACGAAGTGGGGGGTCTCTGAAAATTTCCACGTGACCATACCCATGATTTCAACCCTTATCTGAAACCAAAAAGAAAAAAAAAAAAAGATTATTAATCTAGAATAATGTCGCAATGGCCGGAACTACGGAAAAGTGGGAACAAAAATTGTTGACAAAATGGCGACTGCCTAAAAAAAAGTTTTTTGGATCACTTTTTCTTACTATTTCAAATTTTTTAAAAATAATAAAAATACAAATTTGGGCATGGGGCTAGTTCCATTCATAGACAAGCCTATAAGGAAGCCTCTATAAAAATTTCAAGTAAATCGGTCTAGTAGAACCTGAGATATCGTGGGTATCGTTTCGAAAAAGTCAGTTTTGAGAAAAACGCATTTAAAGTTTCGCATTCCGGCCGAACCAGTTTGGATGCCGGGTCAGAAAAATGCCTATATCTTCGAAAATAGTTTGAATTTTGAAAAATCCACTTATACACATATTCTTGAATAGTTAAACTTTGAAAATATAAAAAAAATCGATTTTATTTTTAAATTCTAGACTAGAATACCCCCTTAATTCTCGTGGCACAGACTATTCATTTAACCTTATCTTCAGTTAAAATTCTCAAAATAGTGTTATTGATCGTTTTCATTCATAAATGTTGGCTATTTTTGTACTAAAATACACATCGAAAACAGTACTTTTCTCACCAATTCAGCTCTATTATTAGCTTATGTAAGACCTAGCTTTTGGTCGTCTTTCAAATCCTCACAATCATTTTTAGTTCGTGTAAACCACATATAAACTTAAGTACTCGCGTGTTATCAACAAAAAATTTTTTCATCGATATATGTACATACATATGTTATTTCAGAGATTTTTTTTAAGTTTAACACAAAATTTTATTTTTGTGCTTTGTAAAAATTGAACACTGCGCACTTTTTCTATTATTGAAATCTACATGAAGGCTTCACAAGGGACTACATCTAGTCAACGTGCGATCTATGATCCGCCATCTAACCTAACCTAACCTAACCTACAGGGTAGGCCATTTAAAGTTGACCCATCTGGCAACGCTGTAACTTTTAACAGCGCTGACAAATCGGCTAATGTCATACCGCGTTAGAAGCGTCATTCGAAGACAATTTATACCATGGAACAGTACACTCCAAAAGAACGCGCTGAAATTGTTCAGCTTTATATTCAAAATAACTTTTCAATTGTGTTAACTCAACGTGCGTTTCGCAAAAAATAAAGTGAAAAGTGCTCCAGTTAAGAACACAATTAAGTCTTTATACGCAAAATTTGTGAACACCGGTAATCTCAGTAATGTCAGTCATGCATCCAGACAACGCACAAGACGTTCTGATGAAAATATCGAAGCTGTACGAGCCAGTATTGAGGAGACTCCATCGACATCGAGTTATCGCCGCTCTCAGGAATTAGACATCTCTCGCACCACTCTCCGACGCATAATTCATAAAGATTTGAAGATGTTTCCATATAAAATTCAAATGGCACAAAAACTAAACCCAGCTGATTATCCGCGACGCCTTAATTTTGGCAAATGGGCAAATGGGTCAACTTTAAATGGCCTACCCTGTATATACATAAGTATGTATGTATGTATATAAATACAAACGTGTATACCCAAAGAAAAAGGAAAAAAAAATGTCTCGTGATAACAATGAGTTATCAACAGGTAGGCAGGCAGTCAGTTTAGCAGTTAATCAGTTCATTCAGCCGTTCGTTGGGTAACAACAATTTGTGTGACTTTAATTTCATTGCAGGTGGTTTCTGTACGGTGACATTTTAATCGCACTTTATCGCTGCACAGTCACACGTTTTTTTTTTTTTTTTTGTTTTAAACAATTTTCGAAAGCGCCAACACTCAACACAATCAAGCGAAAAAAGTAAAAAAGAAGAAAATACAGCTAAAAAAAACAAAAAAAAAAAAGTAAATAACCGCAATTGATATAAAATGTCATGAATTTATAGAAGCAACTCACGTAATGGAAAGACAGCGCGCAGATAAAATAACAGCAACAATAAACACAATCATTGAAATGTAGAGCGTAAAGTGCTGCCGGTCGCTGCTGCTCTGCGCTGTGCTTACTGTCATTGTTTCGGTAATATCACATTTACCAGCCAAGTGGCAGTCGTTCAGTCAGCCGATTGCATTGCATATTGCTGCTAAATTGTTGCTACTTTAATACGAGTATACCTATAGCTATTTTACTTTTTTATTGGTTGTTTATCAGGTCTCCTTGTTATTGTTTTCCTACCCCAGCTCTCATTTGCAGCTATCAACAGCTGCTGTCGCATGTCAATTGCAGTGATGTGTCAATTGCCAACCAACCATTGGCAGCAAGTCACTCACCCAAACACACACGATGTGTTGCACTTATTTGTACTCACCTCACCAGAGCCGTCACCCACACTCGCCGCTGTGACATGGTGAATAAATATAATTTATTTATTTACTTTTTTTCGGTTTTGTAAGCAATCGCCACACTCAAGTCAAAAGCTATTCAATGCAATGATATTTGTGTGCTGACGTGTGGCTGACATAAAGCTGCATGCAGCACGCACTCAGCGCCTCGTGTATGCATGCATATACATATGTACATGTGTATGTATATCTGTGCGCTGCTGGCATGCATGGCAGCCGGTGGAAAGTGCAGGCGAAATGTGTGAAATTAGTTTAAAATAGGAAATTAATAATGTAAATAGAATGCCATTATGCGGGTTAAAGGCTGCCCGGTTGTTTGTGTAATGAGTTGAATTGTTTTATATGCTTTTAGGTGCGCACATTTTTCCAATGAAAGCATTTAGCTATAATGGCAAATGCATTTCTTACAACGCAACAATAGGTTTAGGTACAGCGAAAGATAATAATATTTTTTTTTTAAGCTGTGTTCACACTAGCTAAAAAATTATTGAAACCAAATGCAGCTGAAAATTCGCTGAAATAATTTTTTTTTTATACTAATACATACATGTGTTTATTTGTATTTTTAGATTTCATTACATTAAACAAAACTGTGAGAATCGTTTTTGATATTTTTTTTTTTTTTAATTTTGAATTATGCACATACATACATACATATGTATGTATGTATATGATGTTATGTAAAGAAGTTAGGTTAGCTAACCGCGCCGTGAACGATAAGTTGAGTTCGTGACTGTCGCTAGTGTGTCGTGGTTTCAAGTTCCGACCACAGCAAAATTTCTTCTCCAACGATATCTGTATTTTCCCTTGCTATTACTCACAAGGGACTTATATTTTTTAGAAAATAAATAATTTGTGACTAATACCAATAAGAAAGAGACAGATTTGATGTTAAAGGGAATGTAAAGAAGGTTATGAACAGGATTTGAAAGAAAATGAATGCCAAGTTTTTCTTTAATAATTAAAAAAAATATTTTAGATATATATTTTGCCTTTGCGTACTGCGTAGTGTAAGAAGGTCAGAAAAGCAGAAAATGAAAAAAAAAATTGAAAAAATTTTGCTCCCTAGGAATAATCAAAAATTAAAAAAAAAAACAAGAAATTACAAAAACAAATTTAGATACAAAATTGTATTCTGAATTTAAATTTTTAAATTTTTAAAATTTTAATTCTGATTTTCCCGAAATTTTTATTGTAGTATACTTTACAATTTTTCAAATATTCAACCAATAAAATTTTTTTTTACAAATATTATTGATTTACTAAAATTTTTATCATATATTTTATCATTTTTCAAATCTCCAATCAAAAAAAAAAAAAAAAAATATTTTTTACAAATATTTTTACAAATATTTTGTTTTTTTGTTTTTAAATCTCCAATTAAAAAAAAATATTTTTTACAAATGTTTTTTTTTTTACAAATATTTTTTTTTTGTTTTTCAATCTCCAAAAAAAAAATATTTTTTACAAATGTTTTTTTTTTTTACAAATATTTTTTTTTGTTTTTAAATCAAAACTCCCAAATTTCCCTTTGCATAAAGCCTGATAATTTGCCTAAAATATCCAACTAACCATCTTTTTTGAATAATTAATATTCACGCCTTATTCAGCGACCTTCATTCCAGCGTTTTCAAGCCTTAAGATAATTGTTAAAACGAGAAACAACCGCAACAATAACAAAAACTATTAGCAACAACTAAATGTTTGCAGATAATTTAATTAGAATATACATTCAGAATTTGTGTCAACACAGATTGTTGTCGTCCCAGACTGTGTCGACACACTTAGCACACACCTACACGAAATCAACGAAAAAGCTACAGCGACGGCGAAAGCGAAAGAGTGTTAGCGTAGAGAGTAAGTGGTTAGGTGGGGTACACTTACTAGGGTGTGTGTGCTCTGCTGACGCATTTCACAGCTGTTTAATAATACTGCTGCAGATTGTACAAATGCACGTACCTATTTATATATATTTTATTAAATAACGGCAAGTACGAGCAAAAAGTAACAAATAAAGCTCTCAAATATACATACATATGTACATATCAACAAATCAATTTCCTGGCAGTGGTACAAATAAAATCCACACACACATTCGCAAATAGGCGACTACACGCTCATAAGTAATTGAATGTGCCTGCGCAAGCATAGAAGAAACTATTTAAAACGCTTTGCAAAACAACGCAACTTTGCGAAACACATGCATATTAACATATAAAACTATAAGCAAAATAAAAAAGTAAATAAATAAATAAAAAATCTACATTCAATAACAAAGCACATGGCAACTTTGAAATGAAATTTGTGCCGACTCTTATTGAACTCACGTTTTCGTGTGGAGTTTGTGTGTGTGTGTATGTTCATCAAGGTTCTGTTTCCAAAGGCAAATTCAGGTGAGGTGTGTTAAGGTGGTGAACACATTTCGTAAAGGTTCTTATGGTAAACTGCAAAAACAATAAATAAGCAAACAAATTGTTAGAGAGTATCGACCAAGCATGTATCACATAAGTATGCATGTATGTGTGTGTGTGCGTTTAAAAAACTACAATAAAGCATTGAACATATGGTGCTGCCGCTGCTGACGTCGTCACCTCACTTTCGACAGTCGCCCACCACATCTGTATTTACCTCTGGTAAGCCGCTTACTGCACACGTGTTGCATTGACGTACGTCGATGTGTCAACAAAACTGAAAACAATTAGACGCCAATGGCAATGTGCGAAAATGCACGATTTATTGCAACTTTTAAGGTAATTACACGTGTTTTACGAGCATCTGGTGGGGGAAATAACTAACATATGTGCCTGTGCATGCTCTCATACATATGTATGTATGTATATATAGAATGTTCAAACTATTATCACTCTACGTTTTTTAATATAAAAAAAAGTTCGATTGAAAAAATCATCTCCACGTAAGAACATATGTAAATGAAAAAAATTAATTTAAGTAAGTTATAGAAAAGAAATTAAAAAAAAATTGTTGTTTGAAGTCTTTTTTACTTTCAAGTCTGGGCAATTTCGCACGGCTCTCTAATGTCGTCGCCATAACAGCCTCTACATTTTCCGGTATAACCCGTTTGGAAACGCTAGCTAGCAATTGAACATGTCGTTCCGTTCCTTGTATGTGTGATGGAATTTTTGGATCATTAAACGGCGGGTCATCTTGATTTAAATATTCCTTCAATGTATCGTACGGAATGCTTCGCGTGAATGGTGGTTCAAATACGATATTTATATAATTCAAATTGATCATTTCCGTATAACTTGTGCAATTAAAGTTTATATCTGGTTTTTTATAAACTCTGAGTTCCATTGGCTCGTCAACATCGGTTCGATAGCGTAGAATTTTCTTGATGGCACAGTCGCGCTTTTCTTTCCTATCATCAAACAACATTGATAACAAGATATTTTCCGCATGCGCATAATATGAATTATCATTAATTACTTGATTGACAATGTTGAATCATCGGGATCTTGGTATGTTGGCATTGATGACATAGACGTTGCTCCTTGCTCTTCAGTTTCCATCATAGATGCATTCATTGTTAGTCTTCTCTGATTATGTTGATCGTGCATGAACTCTTTGAGGCGTTCGGGAACCCAGCCGCATGCACATGGAGCTGCCTTCAAATCGCATTTACATGTTCCAATGTAAAAAATTGTTTCCAGAGATTTTACATACTCTGTAAATTGTTGGGTGTTGTTTCTTCTCTTGATTTGCTCTTGATACTTGTCAAGCAATTTATTCAAATTATTACATACACTTTTTTCAGCATTATTTCCATACCAAGTTTTTCCCAAATTCCAATCAACTTATCTTGTACTTGAATAATGAATGATTTATGGGAAAACTTTTTTTGTTCTGTTTTAGCACGTTCGCTTAAGTAAAAATAATATCTCAAGATATCCAGATGGGTTGGTAAATTAAGATCAGTCAAATCAGTAGACACACCAAAAACAGTAACATCATGCTTGGGTATATGACTCATTGAGTTTTCGATAGTTGTTGATGTAGTTGCTTCATTTTGCGGTGTAGAGGATGGTGGTTCTTAAGAGAAAAAATAGATATTATTATAAATAAATAAATAAAACTAAAGAAAAAACATAGCAATTTAGCTGATTTTTTCATGTAAATCACCAAAAATGGTGATTTTTTGAAATGATTGTATGGGGAACCCCCCAGGGGAGTTCCAGGGGGTGTGCCACTGGCATGGGTGGATCGGCCGTCCAAAGTTAGTGGGGGTCGGTCATACATTTGGACTCGATTGGAGCACTCTAAATGGGTCAAAGTGGGATTTTTCAAAATTTGCCCCTACCCAAAAGTTCGACCCAAATTGGGGAACATCAGAATTCGTTTCAGAGGTATGGTTCCTTCGGCAAAGTATCTTATTTTGATCCCTAGAATATGATTTTCATAGAGAAATGGGCGATTTTTTTGCCTCCCCACAAATCGACCCGGCCTAATGTGCATATATGTTATTCATGCCAAGAAATGTTTTTTTCACACAAAAATGTCGAACTTTATGTATTATGAGGAAAACCTCAGCCGTAAGTCATCGTATTTTGGTGAATTAAAAAATGGCAAGGAAATTTATGGTGAGTTTGCTCTAGATGAGCGAACGTGTGTAGTGGTTTGCACGATTTAAAAGTGGTGAAGATTGCTACCAAAAAATTGGCTCTCAAACGGCTATATAAAACCAAGGAAATTGGTTTTGAAACGAAGGCTGGAGACGCTTTAAAAATACGATAACCCTCAATGCAGAAAATTGCTAGAGAAACCTGGTCAGCTGCCAAATCAATGGCAGAGCCGAATATTCATGACCCGAAATATTAAGTCGGATCAGAATGATTGGCTGTATTCTGAGCGAGCTTCTAAAACCATTAATGGTCAACGCTACCTATAACAACTCATCAAATGAAACGAGCAACTGCTGAAAAACGTTCGGAATTTGAGATCAGTCGCGGAGCTATAATTTTGCATCATTACAACGTTCGGCCTCATGTTGTAAGACCGGTTAAAAACTATTTGTAAAACAGTGGCTGGGAATTTTTGGTTCATCCGGCTTATAACCAAGACGTTACCCCTTCTGATTACCAATTATACGGTCGATGCACAATATCCTCTTTGAAATATGGTTCTTATTAGAACGGACTTGAATCAGTATTGGTCGTCGAGGCTTTTGGGATGGAATGAATAAAAAGTCAGACTGATGGGAAAATGTTATAACTTCAGATGGTCAATACCTTGAATAATAATGGGTTGTTAAAAAAGTCTTGCGGTATTTTTATTGAATCAATTCGTGTGGCACCCATACATCGAGCTTCTTAGTGACTCCAAGCTTCTTCAAATGGTTTATAACGGTTTGATGACTACTATGGCGGTCTCTTTCGACCAATTCAGCGATTTTATCGCAATTTTTGACGACAGGCCTTCCGGAGCGTGGCGCATCTTCGACCACCTCTACACCAGAACGAAAACGTTGAAACCATCGTTGTGCGGTGGAAATGGAAACTGTATGGGGTCCATAAACTGCACAAATTTTATTGGCGGCTTGAGATGCATTTTTGCCTTTATCGTAGTAGTACTGTAAAATATGCCGTATTTTCTCTTTATTTTGCTCCATGTTTGCGACGCTATAACTCACGAACGACTTAAAAGAAGCGACAATCAATCAAACACGTGAAATGAGCTTTCCAAAAAGGTATAGCATGACCCGATGCGACGATGGTGCTTTCAGCGCCAACTAGCGAAAATACCGCAAGACTTTTTTGACAACCTAATACTATTGTACATGTTTTTCAAATGTTCAAATTTGGAAGAAAAATCACGAAGCACGTTTATATTTATAGACAAAATAGTTATCTTAATAACTGGCATTTTGTTCTCTTGGTAACAGTTTTATATTGTGAAAATTGGACTTCTCAATCTAGACAAATAACATATTAAATACCAAAACTCTCCGCTAGGATCTGCAGGACTTTTAGGTGTTTTGGATTCGTATATACTCGTATTGTAGTTTCGATATCCTTGCCTTACAATTAAGCCATGCGAAACCTTGGAAGAAAAAAACTGTAGTCTAAATCCTATAAATGTTAAATCGTATGTGGAAAAGTGTAAGATTACTGTGATGTACTACATACAGCTAACATAACCTGACTAATTCCAATATTCCTTTTTTCATTGCACTTACTTATCTGGTAGTTCTATGTACTCGTATATCTATCTAGCATTCCTACGTTTACAATATTTCCCTCTCAATGAAAGCTTTCGTAAAACGCTGCAACACGTGCTCTCGTAGAAAAATGCATCAGCTGCACAGACAAATTAGCACAATTCCGCATTTGTGCACTGGGAGCTATTTTCCTCCCCTCCTCCATAGTTTTTGCATTGAAACGAGCGAGTAAACACACATACATACATACATATGGCTTGTGCGAGCGCCACAAAATACTTGTAAATATGTTAATTGATGTGTTTCCATCTATATGATAGTACTAAGCAATGCTAGAAATAATTGTCTGCTTGCTAGTCCATTTGTGTGTCTATATACATGTATATATGTGCGTGTGTACTTACGATGGGGCAGCACGTTTTAAATTGGTAATGGGGCACGTTTTACATTTGCAATTATAAACAATAGAATACTACTTGTTGGTTTTGTTTGTGTGGAGAAATCAAAATCCAAGCAATTGTAAGCTGGTGTGCTTTTCGCTTTTCCACTTTCCATTTAAAATGCAAAATTATTCTACTCTACTAATCAAGCGTTACGTTAAGTAATCTTTTAGAGTAATCTATATTTTTTAATTACTGTATTAATTAGAATAAAATAACGTGCAACACAAATTGAGACAATTAATTATGCAATTCAGCGAATTACGCCAAGCAATTCGCTTCTATGACACTTTCATATTTAACAATTATCGACTTTCGATATTGTTTGCTCTTCTCAGCGCAATATTGATAAATACTTGTATATTCGTTATTTGATTTGATTTTTACTACTTTTAAATAATTAGAAATTGAGTATAAAAACAAAACTTAAGGTTATTGTCTGGTGAACTTAAGTCAGAGTAGGAAGCAATTAAAATGAACACAAAAGCGCCAAACTTATATGCGAGCAATCGATTTAGCAGAAAATTGCGAATAAAGTTAAAGTACAAAGCAAACTGAACAGTGTGCCCTTCGAAACTGGCTTTGATATTTACTTAGCTGAAAATGCCCACAGGCTTACTAACCAAATTAGAAACGACGCTTGAAAAACGCTCAACAAAGATACTACCAAGAAGCGTAGCTAATTAATTTTGCTGGAAAATAAGTTGGTTTGCTCATAACGAGGAAATTTTGAGGAATATCAAAGTATATCAAAAAATCAATGGAAACTTCTAGGAATCACGATGTAAAACTGAAGAAAAAACTGAATATTTTTACTGTTAAATCGTTTGAAAAATACAATTAATTTGGCAGTCGGAGTGACTAAAAATCGTTTAAAGTTTAAATAACACATAAATTATTAAAAACAAAAATGACGTTAACATTGGTTGCGCCGAAGCTAGATTACCTTTCATAAATAAAAAAAAATCCATAAACAGCTTGATTTCAGTCGGTTTGTTCGTATGACAGCTATGTATTATACATATATGCGGCAGTGATCCGATCGAAAAATTTTTTGGTGATTATAGCGCCACTTTCCAATTTTGTGAATATATGTACCTCGTATGTAATCTATATGCTGGTCCGATCTAAAATTTTTTTCGAATATTGTACGAGGTAAGTTCAAAAAGTATCGCGAATTTTGTGTTTTTTCAAAAATTATTTATTTATTCATGAATATCTATTTTGTCCCCTTCAAAGTAATCCCCATGAGATATTATACACTTGTGCCAACGGTTTTTCCAATCTTCAAAGCACTTCAAAAAATCATTTTTTTTTTTTATCTTCTTCAGCTCCTCCTTCGATTCCGTCTTTATCTCGTTAAGAGAAGCGTAACGTCGTCCTTTCATGGGCCTCTTCTGTTTAGGGAAGAAGAAAAAGTCACAGGGGGCCAAATCTGGGGAATACGGTGGCTGCGGCATCATTAGTATGTTGTTTTTGGCCAAAAAGTCGCGCACAAGCAACGATGTGTGTGAGCAGGGGCGATATCGTGGTGCAAAAGCCAATTTTTGTTTTTCCACAAATCCGGGCGTTTCTGGCGGATTGCTTCGCGCAAATAGCGCATAACTTGCAGGTAATATTCCTTATTGACCGTTCTTCCCTGTGGCAAGAACTCATGATGCACCACGCCCCTGCAATCGAAGAAAACTGTCAGTTACGATTCGTGATACTTTTTGAACACACCTCGTAGTGTTATCACTACACAAATTTCTACCAAATTTCGTAAATATATCTTGAAAATAAAAAAGTTTTGCCAACTAGAACTTCATTTTGATCGTTCACTTTCTATGACAGCTTTATGCTATAGTGATCCGATATCATGGTTAAAGTCAAACAATTCGACTAGAAGCATTTTCGCAACCTCCAGTAAATGTTGAAAATCCAATAGCTTCTAGCTTTATGTAGATATGTACTATACATAAGTAGTGTAGCCAACGGCCTGATATATTTATGGGATAAGAAAAGTGAATAGTAAATGGTGTTCACATTGCTTACAATGTGCCGAAAGTAATCCAAAGAAATAATTTCGAAGCGTGACTACAATTTTTTAGCAAATTTTTTTGTTGTATTCCTGTTTTATACATTTATTACGGTTTACACTCGCAACAACTGATGGTTAACGGCATTAAAAAAGGCCATTAACCAAACGACCTATCGGCCAATGCCCACTAGCAGACCAATACATATACCACGCCATGCCATGCCATACCATTACATAGAGTGGACAATGAATAAAATCGAAAGAGCGAACAGCCAAAGTGTAGATATTTGGTGTGCAATTAAATGGCCATGGCATAGCAAATCCGATTACGGATGCCAACACAAAGCAACGATTTGCTTGAAGTTGGGCTGTAAGCGCGCTGGTGAAACTGTCCATTGGAGCGAGTATGCTGTTCACTTGTTGATGCTTGGCGTTGTTTGTACAAATATAAAAATATAAAAAATATAAATTGTGTTATACCGTGGATATAGCGGCATGAAATGCTTTTAAGATTAATCTTGTGATTATGTGAGTGTGATCAATCATTTTCGACAAGAGCCACCTTTAGACAATTTTATAATTTCTGTGTTGATATTTTGCATTTTTTTTATTTGAAAGTCACTACTTACAAAGTGCTTTACAAATCTGTGGGAATAAAAACCAAAGCTCATATTAAGAAACCTTTGCTGAAGTTTCTACAAAACAGAATAAAAAAAAATTGATTAATAAAAATAAAATATAAAAAATCGATGTAGCAACCAATGTTTTCGTTGCTATGCATTTTCATTACGAAAATGTGATAAAGAACAGGTTACTTCTGGTCAAGTAGTAGTAGCTACAGCAACAAAATTATTGACGTAGAAATCGTAGCAACAGCTGGTTAAGCCGGCTGCTTGGCGCACGAACTTTCCAAAAAGCTACACCAACGGTAGAGTCAGAGCCAGAATCAGCAAAAATCACAAAACCAGATGCCCAAAGCAAATAGGTAAAAAAAATAAAAATAAAACACACATCGCACAGACTGAAGTATAAAACAGAGGTTGAAAGGTTGTTTCGGTAGATGAAGCGAATGAAGAGCGAAAAACCAGCAATGGCGAGAAACCTGAGCAACAGCCGCACAGTCGTACGTTCGCAAAGCAGAAGTGAATGTTTTGGCTACCGGCAAGACTGGCTGCTTGTCGCTCCGACTCACCAACCGAGTGCCAGCTCCGCGCTGTGTTGTTTGTCGTAGAGTTACAGCTGCTGCTCTAACTCGTTCACTACAAACGCAACAGACACGCGCCCGCTCAAGGTCGTACGTTTCTTGTGAAAGCAAACTGTCTTTGGCTTGCTGGCTGGTTAGTTGGTTGGTTGCCTGGCTTGCTTTTATTGCCACCAATCGTTGGACAGCTGACGGCGGAAGTGCGGCGTGCGGATCGAATTAATAACTGACTATTCGCACTATACACGTTTGCTTGTATGTGTGTTTGTACGTACATATGTATATATGATGCAAACAGGTCTATGGTTATAGTAGTGTATAGTATAGCATACAATGTGTTAAACCGGAACAGGCGAAACTGTTAAAAATGTTGTACAGAAGTGGTTTTCAAGACTCCTGCTCTGATTTCATTATAATAACTTTCTTTTTTATTGCTTTTATTTAATTTTTTTTTTTTATTGCTGCTTAGACTTGAATGTAGAGTAATAGTGTTCAAGAAAGCTATATCGACACGTGTTTGCCAATTAGAAGTGAAATGACAAAAGCACCATAATTCGATCTTTGGTAAAATAGAAATAGAATACCCAGAAAGAGGTTGTTTTTATTTTGAAAACGATATGAATATGAATTTGATTAAAATTACGAATTTAGGCCACAGACACGTTTTCAAATGATATGTAATGGAAGTGTGAACAATCGTAGAATTGTAAAGAAAATATTCGCAGCCATTTTTGTTAATAATAATTTTTGAATTTTAGCGGTAAAACATGTCTAAAAGACAATGATGGCCCATACCATCATTATAAAGCAGAAAATTCAAATTTTCTTTAGTATTTTTGATGTTATAGTATAGAGGGAATATACCAGATATACTACTGTGCCCAAAAAATAAGGTGACATTGTATTTATTTTGAAAATTCTTTATTTATTCTTCCAAATCAATTTCATCCCCTTCAAAGTAATCCCCTCCCGATGCAATGCACTTATGCCAACGGATTTTCCACTCTTCGAAACACTGTTTGTAGTCACTTTCCGGGATGGCTTTCAGTTCGGTCTTCGCTGCGGCTTGAATCTCCTCTATCGTATAAAAACGGTGTCCCCGGAGCGATCTTTTGAACTTGGTGAACAGTCAGAAGTCGCACGGCGAATACAGGTGAATACGGTGGCTGCGGAACGATACGGGTTGAGTTTTTGGCGAAATGATCACGAATTACGAGGTCAGTATGGGATGGTGCATTATCGTGGTGTAAAAACCAAGAATTGTCTTTCCGCAATTCCGGCCTTTTTAGGCGGATAGCGTTACGCAAACGACGCATAACGTTCAAATAATATTCCTTCGGCTCTCTTTTGGCACGATATTCGCTCGATTGATCGGTTGTTTCGGGGTCGTAAGCATAGATCCAAGTCTCATCACCAGTTATAATGCATTTCATGACACCCTGGTAGTCGGAAAGCATCGTTTCACACACTTCAACGCGACGCCTTTTTTCCAAAAAATTCAATGTTTTCGGTACCAGTCGAGATTTGACGCGCTTGAGGCCCAAAGGCCCAAAACATCCTTCAAAATAGTATTGGCTGAGCCTTTCGAAATGCCAACTTCATCAGCAAGGTCTCTAATTATTAATCGACGGTTTTTCAACACCAAATCTTTGATTTGTTGAACGTGAGCTTCGTCGGTTGAGGTTGATGGTCGCCCTGGACGCTCTTCGTCTTTGACACGTTTACGGCCGGCTTGGAACTCACTATACCACTTGTAAACATTTTTGTTTTAGACCTCATCACCAAAGGCTTTCTGCACCATCCTCAACGTATCCGCAGCAGAAAATTGATTCCGTAAACAAAATTTAATGCAAATTCTTTGCTCAACCAATTTCGACATCGCAAGAAACGAAAAACTCACTTTTAGCAGCTCACAAAACAACACGTATCTCAAACACTAATGAATATTTTGACATGAAATTTGACATAAATGTGACTGACAGTACTACCAACCTAAAAAAAAATAATTCTCCAAATCCTTCGACGCGCGCAGTTTAAATTCAAATGTCACCTTATTTTTTGGACGCAGTAGGTGTCACCTGGCATAGTTGATAATATATCTTTAATTTATTATTATTATTATTACTAGTATTAATATTTAGTTGAACAAAAATGAGAGGAAAGTTAACTTCGTGACAGGTGAACTCATCCTAATACCAATTGAGCGAAATCGATAATTATTGGCGTTCGATAACTTCTGTTTACTTCAAAGCTGCATTTATATTTCAAGAACATAAATATTTCTTCGTCGGTTATAGTGTTTAAAATTTAAATCTATTTCAAATCCGTTTTTAATTCAATTGTTTAATTAATGATAAAATGCTTTTCAGTTATAGCATTTTATTTCTCACCAAATTCTATAAATATTTCACCAATTAACTAAATACTTAAGAATTTCCGCTGTTGCTGGTACAGGTTATGTTTATGAGCGCATGTTTTAAATTGCTAAACGAATTAAAATTCTTGAATCCATTTATGTTGATTAAAAAAAACAAAATCAGAAAATATTTTTGCGTTCGAGCAAAGGTATGTGAATTTTAAAAGATGCACTAATAACGAGCAACCAACTTTTCGTGCCATCAATGTCTCTGTCGCTTCAAAATGCGCTGAAGCGTGCCTCTTACATGGTACATGTTTTCCACTATCAACAACAAAATGACTTGAAGTTGTTGTATACGTGAATGCGGCGACGTCTTTGTTGTCAACAATAACGCTTGGACACTGATTGCTCTTGCTATTGTTCGCATTGCCAAATGCGGCGGGCGAAGGGTGCAGAGTGATGTGCAAGCAAGCAACATTGGTTGAAAACAAAGTCGAAGGAAATCATTGGCCAACAATCTAAAAGCGCCGGCGACTCGCTAATGAATTGTTGTTGAAAGCGGTATGTAAGGGGGTGTGAGGTGCCAAAATAAAGCAAAACTAAAATCGTATCGCAGGCAGCTATCTCCGCTGCCTGGTGTGATTTGCACGCACTCACGCATCTGGCTATTTTGAAGACATTTCCAAGTGCATGCCCGCCTGGCGTTACATTCCGATGCGTTGAATTTATATGCGCACACATACACAATACGTACTATGCATTGTGTTTATATGTATGCATATGCGCATAATTGTGCCTACGTTAATGGCCCCGAACCGGACCAGTTTACGAGCGCGACGCAAAGTGAAAACACACACACACAGCCGTGAAATGTGAATGTGCGCAAGCAACGTTGACGATGACGTTGGAGTTGGAAGTTGGCAGTTAGCGCGGACGCTGACTCTGACGGTAACTTGTGCGAACCAACACATTCGCTGATTTAATGCTGTAAGATAGCTGTTTTTAATTTGATTTTTTTTTTTTTCGTTACTTTAACAATATTGCTGCTTTTTGAGTGTTGCGACCAAAACAAAAGTGCAATAATTTTTCGGCCTTGAGATGACTTGGCTTTTAATAACTAACCAAAGCGCTGACGAATGAACAAATGGAAAATTTAAAGCAATAAACATGCATACATATGCATGTACATATGTATGTGTATTTTCAGCAGCTGACAGCAAGGCAGCTTGATGCAAAGGTTAATGAATCGTTGGTGTAAAAGCTTGATACTTAGATTGCCCTGTCGTTGTCTGCGGCATGAAAACCAGGCTTTTGTTGTATTTTTTGTTGAGTGAGGACGCTTGTCGGGCATACTGTATGTGTACGTGCGGTTTTCATAGTAATTTTTTTTTCTATAAATAGACAAATTAAAATTTGTATTAACAGTTATTTAGGTACAACTGAAACGCGTTTTTGGGCTGTGAAAAAATAAAAACTGTACTATTGCTCTTATTAAAAATTATCGTATGGTTTTTTGTGATTTATTATAACAGTAATTTTCTTAGAACGTTAATTCATTAAAGTTTCAAGTACAAATTCGGTCCCATGAGTATAATAAATACATATGTATTTCCTATATGTAAAATATTTTGCCTTGAAATTTAAGTGAATAATACAATATGAAACAGCTATCGACAATTACTGTTGGTGAGGCTATCCTTCGAACAAAAGCAACAATTAATCTTTTAAGCTGCAATTAAGAAGTCGAAAATATAAATCAATCGAGATTTAATGCTTTTTATATGTATGTATGTATGAATGTCTTATAATTAATTTATTATATTTTATTTAAATTTATTATAACCTAAAGGGATTATGTTAAGTTTTCTATGAAGTTAGTTAACACCCAGCAGAAAACTGAGATGCTTCAAAGTATATATGTACATATACATATATGTACATGTATGCATAATTGATCAGTTGTGACGAGTTGCGTCGATGTAGCCATGCTCGTCTGCCTGTCTCTATATGCCCGAACTAGTCCCTTAGTTTTTGAGTTATCAATCACAAAATTTACACACGAATTTTTCTCTCCAAAAAACTGCTCTCTTGTGGGAGCCACCGATATCGGACTACTATAACATAACTGAATGATCAAAATACAGTATTTGTGTGGAAACTTTTTTCATTTGTCGCTTCAGCCGAACTTTACATACGTTTTTTCTTGTTGTTTATGTATGAATGTCTTATAATTACTTTATGACGTTTTATTTAACTTTATTATTATTTGCTATAGTGTCATTAATTCCATTACATCTGTAATATATATTTGCAATATGTTATCAGTTGATTGAGGAATTTACACATTTTCAATACATATGTATATGTATATATATTTTCAATACATATACAGTTGTGTTCAAAATAATAGGAGCGCATCACAATACAGAATAAAAAGTTATGTTTTTCATCAAAAACAAGAATTTTATTAATTTATCTTTTATTCATGAATTGTTCATTTTATGCAGTCTTATTTATGTACTTTTGAATTTTTAGTAATACACAGTAAATGAAAAAAAAAAAAATTATTTAAATAAAAACCTCAAAAATTCGGTGATCAAAATAATAGGAGTGCATCACAAAATGCAATAAAACTAAAAAAAAAAAAAAATAAAAAAAGTTAGTTTAGTTAATATTTAATAGAGTAACCGCCATTTTTTATTACCGCAGCAGATCTGCGGAACATGGGATCGATCAGATCACGACACCATTTCATCGGGATTTGCTGCCATGCCTCGTGGACTGTGCTCCATAATTCCCTTGCATTTGATGGTCTACGATCAGCAACAACTTTTCTAATATCTGCCCATAAATTTTTTTTGGAATTAAGGTCAGGAGACTGGGCAGGCCACGACATAACCTCAACTTTATTGACCCGAAGCCATTCCTTTGCAGATTTACTTGTATGTTTGGTATATTCCATTCCGCCTATGACAGCGGAACTTTTTTCAATATATACACATACACGTACTGATCCATGGTTTCTTTTATCAGATAGATTGGTGCCACGTCGTTGTACGAGAAACTTTCCCACTATCCACCACGAAGTTTGACGGTTTTAAGAGTGTATTGTGGTTTATATTCCGTATTTGGTGGACGACGGATATACTGCTTAGACCATGTGCCACCAAATAAAACTACCTTACATTCCTCTGTTCACAAAATATTTCTCTATTTCTCCGGTTGCCAGTTGTCATGTTCCTTGGCGAACTATGGAACTTTTCGCGTTCTCCGCGCAACTAAATTATATTCCAATAAACGTCTACGAACTGTTACGTCACTAACATCAAGATCTAGATGCTTTTTTATTTCTCTAGGCGACGCTTTGGAATCTTTTTAGAAGACTGGAGTATGCGTCGATCGATTTCTGTAGTAGTTTTGCGTTTTCGCCCACGTGTTTCGGCTTTATTTTTGTAGGACAGGGAATTTGATTTCATTTGATCAGAGCACACGAATATTTCTTTAATTTCTTTATAAGTTTTCCCGTTTTTTTCTAAGATTTTTAATGATTTCACGCTTTTTGTCGCTGGGATGTTTTCCTCTACCCAATAATTAAAATAAATGACTTATCCTTTAAAAATCCCATCGTTTTTATTTTTTTTGTACTTACTTTTTAGTTTTTTACAGATTTTGTTTAAATAAAAATGTTTTATACCACTTGGTAACTCACACTCCTATTTTTGTGAACAGCTTAATTCAGTGACCGACACAGATTTGAACTCATAACATTGGAAAGAATGTAAACAGCTGAAGTTTATACTTTGTGTTTTACTCGCGGAATACCGTTAGAAATATTTCTTGAAAAGTGCTTGACGTTCATGTTTTAACTTGATAATTTTTTTGAGTTAAATATTTTTCTCAGGGGCACTACTATTATTTTGGACACAGCTGTATATATATATATTCACAGTTTAAACATACTTCATGCCGACTTCAAATCATACTGAAATTTATATAAAAAAAATTATTATTGCACTTTTGCAATTTTTAGAACAAAATCAAGTCTACGTGCACTGTAGGGTACATACATACATACATATATAATTGTATATGAGTCATTTCCTTTCAACAGTCATTTGCTTCAAGAAAATTTTACAAATATTTACAGCGGTTATTCGGTTGTTAAGTATAAACATTTTTTTCTTGACATTAAGAGTTCATAAAAGTAAATTTTTTCAATTAAAATCATTCATATTCCTAAGCATATACATATAGTACATATGTATATGTATGTATATGCACCTATTTATTGCCACAATTACATTTATATACATTTTATTTCAGTATGCTGTTCTTTTTTGCGAAATTTCGTTGTGGTTTTATTGTTATTGCAATATTGCATTACACTGCCATTACAAAAGTCTTTTTATACATTTAACTGTTTGTTGGTGGTTTTTTTGCGGTGATTTTTCCATTCACTACTTTTTTATTACTGCTTGCTATGCTACGGTTATTTTCGGTTAGCCGTGTGCTTGTAATATTTGAGGTGTGTTTCTACGGTGCTGCCTTTGGGTGTTGCATAATTTATGCCACACCAGGAAACCTGTCGTCGCGGCGAAAATGCACTCAGATTTTTTTTCGTCTAAATTACCATTATTCATTTATTGCGGCAATAAGTAGTTTTGGTTGTTTCTTAGTTGGTATGTTTGTATGTATAAATGTACATCTACATTTGCACATACATATGTATGTGTGTAGAGATGTATGTGTTGTTGAACAAATTTTTATTCGTAATACAAATTTACATGGAAAAAACCGATGAGACAATTAACTTGATTCTATAGCAGTAAATACTTTTTATGTTTTTTTTTATTTCAAAATTATTTTAAGTTAATACACCTTAATTGAACGGAACAATTTCATTAAGTTAATTTTGCTTAAAAACATTTAAATTGTGTGTATTATTGCAATATTTTTTAAACTTATTTTTTAACTAGATTATATTTTTTCTATCTTTTTCCAGTAAGCTCCGGTGTGCCTCATACAGTTTATAAGGGAAACCATAGAAAATACACGAAAGAATGTTTGTTGATTTACGATCGAAAAACCGGTGGTATTACGTTCGAGAAGTTAAATCATAATATTCAAGTAAAAAAGACGAGGTAAGTTCGAATAGCAAAAATCATCAGGATTTTTAGAAATTTATTTATTTTTTATAATATTCAGTTTTATTAGAAATTGTTTTCTTATTATTAAAATGGTGTTGAAGTAAACAAACAAATTATTGTTATTTTTATTTTCTTTAATTTTGTAATAAAGTGTTAAAAATTATTATTATTTTCTTTAATTTTATTTTCTAGAATTTTAAAAATTTATATTATTTCTATTTTTTTTTAATATTGTAATAAAATGTTAAAAATTATTATTTTTTCTTTAATTTTGTATTTTTAAAAAATTACTAAAAGTTATTATTTTTTCTTTAATTTTGTAGTAAAATTTAAAAAAATTAATTTTTTTCCAAGTTTTATTAATAAGTTATTAGACTCGGGCGTAGTAGAGTGTTTTGAGATTTGAATAAATTCGTGTTAAATCGTTAAATGATTTAAAATTCAAAATTGTTTTTTTTTTTTTGAGTTATTGAAAAAGGAAATTAGGACAATTTATGTATTTGAGTTAAAAAGAGAAACAAAACAAAACATACCCATAAATGTTATTGCGAGTATTTTTTATGAGAATGCAGGTTGCAAATTTTTTGTATTAAATATTGGATTTGAAAATCTTGTTTTTACTCTCAAAATCAAAATTCGATAAAATATAAATCATTTTAACGTATTGAGGATGAAGTCTGTTTGCGGGCTCTGGTTCTAAACCGTACAGAAAATAAAAGTTTTAAAAAATTTCTATAATTTTTATTTTTAATGATATTTTGGGATTAAACATTTTATTTTTTTTTTTTCAATTCGTAAGCAAATTTTTAATCGGTTTTTTCGGGTTTACTTTTTTTCGATCCCGTATTTGAAATTTATTTTTTTGCTTTTATATCCGTTATTTGCGATTAAAAAATATGAAAAAACAATTTATTAAGATTTTGGAATTACAAAAAAAAAAAAAAAATTAAATCAATTATTTTTAATATTTACTATTAATATTATCTTTTATAAGTTATAAAAGGTAATTATTATATTTGCTATTAGTCTTATTTTTTATAGGTTATAAAAATAAAAAAATAACATAAAAATTTCAAATGTATTTGAGATTTACTTTTTTTTTTTAGTTTTCAATCCAGTATTTCAGATTAAAAACTATTTAAAAAAAAATTAATTAAGATTTTGTAATTAAAAATTTTAACTCAATTATTTTTTAATTGGGGTACTCACAACCCGTCATAAAGTATCGTAAAATCATAAAATTATAAATTTTTACACTGGTTTGAAAAAATTGTTGTTGGATTACATACAAAAATGAGTTTACACATTTACAATTCTCAATGCTATGTTTTCGGATCATTATAACTTATAACTTTATGAGACTATGTGAAACCCCTAAATGTATTTTTCAAATAAGAATTATATTTACTATTAATCTTATTTTCTAGAAGGTATAAAAGTAAAGAAAAACAAAAACAATAAAAAATGTTAAATGTATGTCTTATTTTTTATTAATTTTCGTTAATATTTTAATATTTCTTTTTCCTTTATATTTTTTATTGAAAATGCAGAAAATATTTTCATTATTTTTTTTTAAACTATTTTCATATAAATTTTTTTTTTGCATTGAAAATTTAAATGTTTTTAATGTTACTATTCCAATATTTATTTTAAGTTTACTTATTTTATTTATTAAAACTGTCCGTTTGTTGGAGTATTCAGATATCCATAAGGATTCCGCGTTGACCCTAGTAAATTAGGGCTATTATGGATATCCAGTTAATATAATACGTTTATTTTTGTATTTATTCAAATATGTCCGATATTATTAAAAATTTTTATTTAATTCTAAGAAACGAAAATCGCTCGATTTATCCGGATTTCTTCTAAATGAAAAATAATCATAAATAATCCCTATTAAGATAAGCTTTAAAATGTCTAGTAATTATTTATTTATAGTATTTTTATATCAATTATTTAAATGCATACTCCAATCATTTACTAAAAAAAAAATTTACTAAAAAAAAAAAATTACTAAAAAAAATTCTTCTTTAACTTTTTTCCAGGAGTGAGATGACAAACAAACCAAGTGCGATAGCTGCCAGCGCGAATGTAGCACCGCAGCAAAAACTAGAGAATAGTACGATGCGCATCACATCGAAGACGAAAGTGTCGACAGGGAGTCGTCGTAATAATATAAGTAGGTTCAACCAATCAAAGTCATATACAAATACCCAGTTATATTTCCAACTATGTGCTCTTCATCATTTTTACAAAATTTCTAACCTCACTTCTTCTTTTTTTGCAGTTGATTTTAAGCCAAGAAACTCGCCATCCGCATCAGCGTCCCCGTCTGCACCGCCATCCATACACAAAAGTCCACAATCCGCGCCGGCGTAAGTATTACATAATTTGCGCATATAATTGTTGTGTAATTTAATTGATTAATTTATAATTTATATATTGTTTTTATTGCCACAGCTGGAACGCGAATAATACGCAAGCCACGCTGCCCAGCATTCCAATGATCTTCGATGACGACGATGATGGCATGTTTGGACTGACCGCCGCCGCCACCGGCAATAGTCAAACGCATGGTGGCAGTGGCAGTGATGCAGCAAATATGTCTTCATCGTCCTCCGCGTCGAGTCATAACAATTCAGCGCACGATTATCACATGCAAATGCAGCAGCAACAGCAACCGGCGCCGACCAAACAGTCTAAGCAATCGCATCGCAACAATCAGAAACGGCAAAACAATTTGAACGCAGCGACGGCGACGTCGGCCACGAATGCGACGGCAATAGCACAGAGTCATGGCAAACAGACGAAGCACAACCGCATGGAGCAACGAAGTATGTCTAGCGTTTTTTATGAAATTAAAGAAACAAATTATAAATAAGTTATTGTTTCCTTTAAAATTTAAACATTTTTTTTTTTTTTAATTTTTTCTTATTTTTATTTTTAATTTTTTTTTTTAATTTTTATTTTTTTTTTTTATTTTTATTTTTATTTTAATTTTACAAATTCTATTTTTGTTTCAGCTTCCTCGCCACAAACTTTTGCACAGCAGCAGCAGCAAAGGCAGCAACAGCACAATCTCTACCAACAGCCACAACAGCAATCCAACAACAATCGCATGTACCCGACAAACTCATCGTCCTCAATGCAAATGTCTAACGGTGTCACTGGTGGCTATCACAATAGCAACAATATGTCCATGGGCAATCAAATGTTGCAACATCATCAGACACAACAACAACACCACAATATGCCAGGCATGTCATCGCCGCATGACAGCGACGCAGCCATGGCTAGTGCGGCGGCGCAGCTCGAACAGGTGAGTTGTTGATTTTCGCCAGCGCACGCAATACATTTACATACATACATACATTTATATGAAATGTTTAATAACTGCAACATTCTTTTTTACAGCAAATACGCGGTCTTAGCTCATCCAGTTCGAGTTCCAGCTCGGATTCGAGCGGCAGTGATTGTGCCAGCGACTCTGACGACAGCAGTGATGAAGAGGATCAACAACAACAACAACAACAACAGACGCAACATCAAATGCATCAATTGCCCAATTTGATGTCAGCGCTGCCACCAATGTCTACAGCTGCGCCACAATACAATCGCAATACGCCTTCGTCTGGCTATGCGTCTAATAATAGCCACACCAACAATAATGGTGCATTTACAAGTGATTTGCTGCAAAACGATCTGCAATTATCATCGAACTCTTCCGACGAAGATGATTAGTAGAATATATTTATATAGAATTACACACGCGCTACATTAAAAAAAAAGTATATGAAAGAATATAAAAACAACTAAAACATACGATTACATGCACATAGGAATATTTGTTTGCTATATATACAATTTTTTATTTTTAACTCTTGAATATAATGTGCGTATGTATTTTAAGCGTATTGCTTTAGCTATGGATTATACTTTAGGCAACTAATTTTGTTTAGGAGTTTCTTTTTTAAATTAATAATAATATTATATATATTTATAAATTGAATTTCAAGTTTGCATAACGCTTGCAAAACTGAGCATACATACTCTTTTTTTTTAATGTATATGAAATTAAAATGCTGAATTTATTTGCAATTGTAATATAAACAACAACAACAAAACGCAGTGCGAACGAAGCTAGGTTGGAAGGGAGTGAGGAAGTTAATTTAATACTAGTAAAATTTAAAAGCAAACCTTAGCAAGGCAACACTGCGCACTAAATGCATGTATGTAGCAGGTCTAGAAATCTATAAAGCGCAAATAAGTGCCAAGTGAGGCATAGCAAGTTGAAGGCGAACTTTTGTAGAAAGCAGTGCTTTAAGTGGAAATCATTAAAAAATTGCAAATAAAATAGTGTAGTTGCAAATAACAACAACAACATAGTAAAAAAAAAACACGTAAAAATGCCAATTTGTACATAAAACTAAATAACATTTTCGGTCATTTAATTTTATACAAAATAAGTTCAGTTCCACAAAAATGTTTTGTGTGCCACGTGAATCATTCAAATAGTGAGGTTTATGCGCATAAGTCCAAAATAGTAAAAGTAGCAGAAAACTTACAGCAAATATGCAATCAGTAACGGTGCAGGATTAAGAGATTTATAAAAACAAAAACAAAACGTAAACTAATTTGCCTAATTTAGTAACATATAAGCAAACATACATACACAAAAAAAATTTACAATGAAATGCTATACATACATAAATCATAAATCAAATGTAATATAAAAAAAACAAAAACGAATAAGAGAGAGAGAGAGATTTTGCAAAATTACACATTTTATTTATTTATTAGTGCTTTTGCTTCTTGGCGCGCTGAATTGTTGTTGCGACATTATTTTCATATGGCATTTGTGGATCAGCTGTTGTGCGCGTTTGTTTGCTATACAAATGTGACAGAATGTTAAAAGGGATAAAGTTGACTTAAGTGCGGTTAGGTATTTTGCTTTTTACCAGAAATCTGCGCATAGTTGTTATAACTATATTTGATATTGAAATTGATTAATTGAAGGTACGGATAAATTAAACTAGAAGCTAAAACTCAAAGGATATTTGAAATTTCCCTTACTAAACTGAGTCGACTTCAACCAGTTTAACACAATGCAACACTTATGCATATTATAAAGTGCTGTCGAATTTTAAATAACAAAGAAAATTTACTTTTTTACATATTTTGTTATTAACAATTATTATTTCACTGAGAATAGCCTAAACAATTGTGCGAAAATTATTCACAGTTTAATGCAATATAAATATGGTAAATATGACCGTTTTTATTTTTAGCATAAAGCAATAGTTTACTAAGTGCCGTGTGCTTCTTACATTTATTTAATTTTCAGACTTATTTCCCTAACTAGATAATTTCTGCAAGTTTTCTTAATTGAAATATTGAATTTTTGAAATTTAATTATAGTTTAAATCTACAAGTAGTACAAAAACTTGTTTGTATATATTATTTTTTTTTTTTTGTAGTTATTTGCGAAATTATGTTTTGTTTTATTTATTTATTCAATTAAATTATGTTTTATAAATATACTCACTAGAAAAAACCTGAAAATTTATTAATTAAACATATTTTTCGAGAAAATGTTGTATGAGTGCGTGGCATTGTGGCCACGCCACAGCGGATTTATTAATAAATTTTTAAAAATTGCAAAAATTAATATTGAATATTGTGGGCTTTATTTATGAATATATAATTTTTAATTCAGAACTAAATACGAAAATTTAAAAAAATATATACACATATGTAAATAAAATCTCATATTTTTCTTTTGTAATTGCCAAAAAAACAAAATAACAAAGCAATACTCGTTCTTTATGAACTCTTATCGCGGTCTATTCTAAATGCATATATACACTTTTTAATTTGCAATTATCGCCTTGTTATGCTTTGCTCACTCGGCTGCCCCAGCAAATAGCAATCCACATCAAAATACATGCATTCACACACACATTCATATATGTATATAAATAAATGTCTAAAAAAAAGTTGCCATTTCAACTGAAGAGAGGTTGTAAAATTGAAAACAAAATATTTTAAAGAACAGCGCTGTTACATTTAAACACAACAAAAATGCTACAAAAAATTAATTGTAAAAATATTTATATAATTTTTTGCTGCTTGATGCAATCATGTGGAAGAAACTTGCAAAAAACAAAAACAAAGATTAAATAGATACATACATACATGCACTCTTCTATTAAAAAAAGACTGTGGTATATTTTTCTCCTGCTTTGCTTCTCTGCTTTCTTAGCCCATTTAACCTCTAAATTTGAAATTGAATCCTACATTCTCAAATCCTGCTTATGACGTCATTTGCCAGTCATGCTTATGTTAGCAAATAATGTACTTCTTCCCCCCTTAAAATAAATTCTCAGCTCGACTTGTTATAATTTTACTATGTTAAATTTCATAAAAAAAATTTACTAACTTAATATTAGCGTTAAGTATATAAATTTATGTGCATTGCTTTTAATTGCTTTTAATCATATTATTATTTTGTAATTTGTTACAATAAACGCATAAAGACATTATTTGTTTTGTTACATAATTTTTTATATAGCGCAAAAATATAATATTAATGAATTTATATAAATATGAAAATGAATGATTATCAAATTTATTGCAATTGATCAATTGTTATTATTGCCGATAATATTTTTATGTCTGCCACGCTACAGTCCTTAGTTTAATTATTATTATTATTGAATTGATTATTAATTTAAATATGAAAAATACTATTACAAAAACAATAATAAATATGCGAAGTGTATATAAATGTTAATTTTTACATTTATATATTTACTGCAATATATATGAGCAAACAGAGAGTTTTATTTCAATTTTTGATTATCAATATTTTTTATGAATTTACTTAAAATTTTTAGTTTTTTTCGTTTAATATACTTCCGGGAGACTTTCGTATATATCAGACAATATGTGAGTTTTGTTTTTTATATAACGGTGCATATTTGTGCTTAGAATGAATTAAATAAACTTTTCCTAGGCCCCATACAATTAGCAAACCTTATGTAGCTGAAGATACTTTCCTGACTATAAGCCTTGCAAGTTGCAAGAGTATGAAATATTAGGTTATACCCGAACTCAGCTCTTCCTTACTTCTAAAATATAGTTTTCTTTATTATTAATAAATATAAATTTTAAATAAATTTAGTTATTCCCAATAAAAATGAAATGTATGCATATATCCCAATAAAAAATATATTTTTATGAAATACATTTTAAATAAATATATGTATATTTAATAATTTTTTTATTTAGAACTAATATATATATATATATATTTGTTTCAAGTAACCATTTGATTTGATATCAATTTTTTGTTTTTTTTTTTGGTTTATAACATGTTGTGTTTGCGTATTTATTTTATTTATTATTTCTGATGCAAAATATATATCTTTTATTTTTTTTTTAATATTAATATTTTTTATATTTGTTATTCCTGGCGCAAAATATTAGTAAATTTTGGTTTTTAATTTTTTTTTACTAATTTCTAAATTTTTTTAATATTTTTTTTATTTGTTATTCCTGGCGCAAAATATTAGTAAATTTGGATTTTTAATTTTTTTACAACTTGTTTTATATTTTTATATATTATTTTATTTGTTATTCCTGAGGCAAACATAATATTAGTAAATTTTGATTTTTAATTATTTTTTTACTACTTCTTAAATTTTTTTTTTAATTTTAATATTTTTTTTATTTGTTATTCCTGGCGCAAAATATTAGTAAATTTAGATTTTTAATTTTTTTACAACTTGTTTTATATTTTTATATATTATTTTATTTGTTATTCCTGAGGCAAATATAATATTAGAAAATTTTGATTTTTAATTATTTTTTTCCTACTTTTTAAATTTTTTTTTTAATTTTAATATTTTTTTTATTTGTTATTCCTGAGGCAAATATAATATTAGTAAATTTTGATTTTTAATTATTTTTTTATTACTTTTTTTTTGTTTTTATTTTTTTATTTTTTTTATAAATTTACAATTTTATTTTTTAGTAATTATACAAGAGCAAAGGCTACCACTTAACAACAACCGTCATAATAAAAAATAACGACCGTCTAAAATTTACTAAATTTGTCAATAATAACATTTTGTGTCAATTGATTTACTTTATTACACTAACAATCGATTTTACAATGCCATCCATATCTATTTAAGAATGCGTATTGATTGCAATTTATACTGTCCATTAGTTGTCGTCCATTTTTTGGCAACATTCCCCCAAAACGTCTCAAGCGAATATTCGTTCAACGACTAAGAACGAAAGAAAAATTAAAATATAATTATAAGAAGGAGAAGATAATTCTTCTAGTTACATTGAAATATCGCGCAAAAGCTTTTAGTTGGCTAAGTACCGAGCTAAGCAATATACATATGTATATTTTGGTTAGAAATGACGCCAAAACAAGTTTTCAAAAATGCTTTTTATTATAATGTTAAATAATTATTATTAAACTTTTTTTCTATTTTTGCTGATAACTCACACATTGTAATTAATAAAAAAAATAATATTGAAACCAAAACTTTTTAACGCATTTGAGTTTCTTGTGCCTATATTATTTTTTGTAAATTCACAAATTTTTATCCAAAATATTTTGTTGAAACTTATCGTTATGAAGTTACAAATAGAAATGTAAACTTAACATAATACATAACGAAAATGTAATCGACTAATGAAACAAAAAACAGAAAAAAAAATAAATATAAATTCTAATAGTGCTAGTAATAGAAATTAAAAAAAATTAAAAACCTAAAAAAAAAAATAAAAAAATGAAAAAAAAAAAATAAAAACAAAAACAACAAATATTCTTAAGTTACAAACACCCCCTCAAATTAAATGCCTTTAACATGTATTAAAATGAAATTCACCTAATACTAAGTCCAATAAAATAATATTAAAATAAAAGTAATTTAAATAAATATGTATGTACATACATAGAAAAAATACCTAAAGCAAAAAAAAAACAATAAATAAAACCGAAATTAGTTTTATTTAAGGATTTAAATTAATAATGAGAAGTTGAAGTGAAATAATTTGCAAACAGTTATGGTAAGTGTGAGTTTAAGAAAAAAGCAATAATAATTTAAAAACGATTTCGGATTTTTTTATTTTTATGCTTTTATATACATAAGTGTGAGTTTAAAAAAATATGCTAATAATTTAAAAAACGATTTCAGTAGTTTAATTTAAGATTTTTTATTTTTATGCTTTTACATATGTATATACATAAGTGTGAGTTTAAAAAAATATGCTAATAATTTAAAAAACGATTTCAGTAGTTCAGTTTAATGTAATATTTTTTATTTATTACTTTTAAATTATGTTTCTATAATTAAGTTTTATATTTAACAGCAAAAATAAAAGTAATTTACTTTAATTTTAATTTTCAAGCTTTATTTAAATATTTTAAACTTTTTTATAATAATTTAATATTATTTTTATTTATTAGTACCATTTTACTCTTTATTTTGAAAGTTTTCAACAATTTTCTCATGAATGTAATTTTTTTCTGTTAAGCTTATTCAAATTTCAATTTAAAAAATTGGTTGAAAAATTTTTAGATTGATTTTTTTTATAGTGAATATATCTTTAATTTTTTTTATTTTAATTATATAATTTTTATTTACATATTGTCCTACATTCTGTTATAAATCGGATATTTTGATAAAATTTATTTATTATTATTTTATTATATTATAATATATATATTATATTAATATTTTATTATATTTACTTCTTATTACTTCTGTCTTAAATATCTTCTAATTTTTAATCATATTTTTATTTATTTTTTATTTTTTAAAATTTGTATTTAAAATATTTCAATTTACAAAAATATAAAAAAAAAAAATGAAAGAAAACATTCAATATTCTAGAAGTTCTATGAAATTAATTTATTCACAATTTTCTAACACCCCTTACTAGCGCTCTACTAAATTTTGCTTTACTAACGCAAGTATTAATAAGCAACGTTAGGTGGCAGCGCTGTCGTCACTACTTAGATCGTCTTCAATATGAGTGCCAAAATATTGCTGTCAAATTCCATACGGTTTTGGCATTGTGCACGCATAAATAGAGCCGGTCAAATTCCATACGGTTGTGAAATTCTTCGCTTAGTTCAACCGGCGTTAAATTTATTAAAAAGCAAGCAAAGTATTAGGACATTTGCAACAACTCAGGCAGTGAAAATGGCCGATTCAGTAGGTTTGTCCAATGAGGAGGCAGCGGCATTATGCAAGCCCGCAGATGCAGCGACCAAGGTATAGGCTATAATGGACATAAAGAGATAATTATAAGTATTATTGTATTGTGATTATAAGTATTAGTGAATAATGGGCGTGGTAGCTAATTATATATGTAAAATTAATTAAATACATACATAAATATATGACCTTATATGTGCATAATTTCATCTCAATCTTTATAAATATCGTGTATATGTTTATAATTAATCGTCTAATGTTCTTATTAAACCATTAGCGAAATTTTATTAATTCTGTCAATTTCAGGATTTCCTCTTCCAACAAACAATGTACCGCATCAAAGATCCACGCAAAACGCTGCCCTTTTACACAGGTGTGCTTGGCATGACTTTGCTGGTGAAGTTGGATTTTCCCGAATACAAATTTTCGCTCTATTTCATGGGGTACGTACATGGGAGGTCACGTCCTCTGATTATTTTAATTGCACTTGAATTCTAGTGCTTCTGATAAGATAAAAGCATATAATTACGATCAATATGGAATTTTTTAAAATAATTTCGTGTGTTTTAATACTGATATACATTTTTATATATGTATTGCAGCTATGAAAATCCTGACGACGTGCCAAAAGATCCCACGGAGCGTAAGCGTTGGGCATTGACCCGTAAGGCAACTGTGGAGTTGACACAGTAAGTTGAGGTGCTGTTTACTTGTATATATGTATATATAAAGTAAAAGTATATACATATATGTATATATATTTTTTTTACTTATTTATGTATATATATATATATTTAAATATTGAGTGTAAGGCATTAATATACATATACGAGTAATTTTACCGCCGTTTTTTCAGCAATTGGGGCACGGAGAATGAAGAAAAACCAGTATATCACAATGGCAACTCTGATCCTCGTGGCTTTGGTCATATTGGCATTTTGGTGCCTGATGTCTATGCTGCCTGCAAGCGGTGAGTGTGAAAAAACGCTTTAATTATTTATTATGTTAATACTGTAGTATATAATATAATTCTTAAAAACACTTTAACTTAAATCTAAAATTTATCAAAGAAAAAAAAATATTATATATTAACATTTTATTTTTTCATCTGTTTATATATAATTTTGCACACTATTTAAAATACTTATTTCTCTACATCCTCTATTTTCAGTTTCGAAGAGCAAGGCGTTGAATTTGTAAAGAAACCCGATGATGGTAATATGAAGGGTTTGGCATTCATTAAGGATCCCGATGGTTATTGGATTGAGATTTTTAATGCAAACGTTGTATGAATATCAGACGAATAATATTTACAAATAAATTATACTCGGCAGAATTCTGCCGCTACAACAACAACAACAAATAAATTATATAATAATATTTATTTGTTGGATTTAATAACTTTAGCATATAAATATTTAAAAATATATGTTTATATATGTATATATGTAAATAAATG
The DNA here is from genome assembly GCA_037783105.1 of Bactrocera zonata. Taxonomy (NCBI): domain Eukaryota; kingdom Metazoa; phylum Arthropoda; class Insecta; order Diptera; family Tephritidae; genus Bactrocera; species Bactrocera zonata. The sequence goes on along the minus strand of JBAWJQ010005995.1, from coordinate 41,710 downwards.
CATTAATGTTTAACATTAAAACTGGTTTATATTAATATTTTTTTTTTTTTGTAGTTTTCAGAAAATATTTTTTTTCGTTGAAACAATAAGAATAATAATATAATAAAGAAATAGTTTATAAGTTTACAGTTTTTTAAGTTAGCTAATATAAATAGAAAAGTTTTTCTAAATTTTTAAATATCAAATATCATTGCCAAATTCATTGAAAAAAACCCATAGATTAGATGTACAGTTGTTAAAAAGTTCAGTAAAAAATTAATTGGACTTTTAAGATTAAACCTTCCTAAATATAGTAATCAACAATAGTTTATTGAATATAACTGTATATCATTAATGTGATTGTAGAGGGATTGTGCTGAATTAATTTTTAATATTTGTAAAAAAAAAAAAATATTTTGAAAAAAAATTGAAAAATAAAGTTTTGTATTGAAATGTATGTGAAATATTTAAAAATATTAAAACTTTTTTAGAAAATTTAGTTTAAAAATTTTTAAAAGTACATTTTTAAATGATTATTATTTATTTATTAATTATAACAGAATTGCGTAGTCGAAAGCGAAGAGAAAATTTGCCAATAATTATAGGCTAACAACATGGTATTAACAAATTTGTAAGTTTCCAAAAGAGTTGTTGTTATGCATTGTTAAAAAGGTAATGACAAATGATTAAGCCGTCAGCCGCAACCAAGCCCCCTTAAATATTGCACAGTGTATGTGTGTTACGACTAATATTGGACGTCGTTGTATTCATAAAAATTACTGAATGAAAACCAGCACTCTTACAAAAAGCTACAAATCGCTATTTGCGCACGTGTGTATGCTTGCACAGTGCAAGTGGCGCTCGCCCTCATGCTGCTGCTGCTGCTGCTGCGGCGCGCAAGTACATACCTACACATGTATGTATGTGTGAGCTTAAGAGAGCGTTTAAGATAGTAATCAACTATTTGTTTGCGACAAATTTTCCATTTTTCTTGTTATACTCGCATGTGCCATGTGTGTATGTGTATGTAAGTTTTGACCGTTTAATCTGTCACGACCTCTAATAAACACACTGACCCATGGGTGCTATCACGTATACAACGCAAAACAAATAAAGGCATGTGAAAATTAGTATATATGTATGTATGTACATATGTATGTATGTGTGCATGTTCATATCCTGGAACGCCCTTATCCATCACCAAGCCTTTCGGTGTGTGCAGTTTTGTTTACCTCAATAATAAATCGCTTGTTTGCGCCTAAATATATGCCACATTAGCGGCGTCGAAGTCGAAAATGGTGTTTACTGGCGATTGTTTGCATACCGTTACAAGTTTTGTCATTTATCAAAATTATGTACAACAAAATTTGAACTTAGCCAAATTTAAATTTTCACGCAGTACTGAATTGTTTGAAAAGCCGCTGGCAGTTAACGTGGTCAAGTCGTCGCACGCGGTGGTCAAAAACAGGCACTTAAATTTGGAAAATATTGAGAAAATTGAAAAATATTTGAAAAATAAATGCCAACAGTGTATTACATAAGGTTCCATTTGTAAATGTCTAATAAAGCTGGAGATTAAAGTTTTGATATTGAAAATCGCCGGGCAGCACTTAATATGGAAATCAATGAGTCATCTTTGAGCGTGTTCTACCTCAGCAAATGGTTGGCTTTGGCACCGATTTCAATACAACAAAACGCTAAAGGTGTAATCGAGATAAAACGTAGTTTAGTATTCTCTATATATGCTATCGCTTTGGGCCTAATAATGGGTGTGTATTGGTCACTACAAAAATAAAAAAATATATATATATACCACATTTACTTCTAAAATAAAAATATTAATCGTTTATTGTTAAAAAGTCATAATTTGATGTCATTTATTGCAAATATAAGTTTACTAATTCTTTCATACAAATTGTGCTGTGTTTTGTAGTCATACTTTGCTACGAAGGCTTATTGTTCGACGCGAATTCTAAAGAACCGTTGCGGTGAGTATGCACGAAAATGATGAAATGTGTTTCAAAAATCGATAGTGTTTACTAAGAAAGTCACAAAACTATAGGCGGTCAGTTGCCAAGAAAATTTTATCATATTTAAAATTTTTGGGAGTGAAGTACAGTAACAAATAAAAATCAACCTACCAAATGTCATTGCTTTAAGGGGGTATTCTGGTCTAGAAATCAAATTTTGGGCAGTTTTTTGAATTTTATTAAAAAAAAATATGTTTTTACTATCCATTTTTTATAGTGTTTTATTGATATCTTAAGAATACAGAAAAAATATATAATATTAAAAATTACAGAAAAAATATATAATATTAAAAATTAAAATAATTAGAGGGGGGGGAGAGACAGGTGTAAAAAAAATGGCACATCCTGGTGACATTGTTCCTGACTCTCCTGGTGGTCTGAAAAAAAAAATCAAAAGAAATTCTTAATCAGTAAGGCTGCTGTTATAGTCCCTAAATCAGGAAATACAAAAAAAAATTTTTTTTTGAAAAATGGCGACTGCCTGAAAATAAAAATCATTTTTAACGTTTTTTTTTTTTTTGAAATTCCTGAATTTTTTTTTTAAATATTAAAAACAAAAATTTTGACACAATGCTGGTACGAACGGTAAAGCATTATATAAAGAAGGTTCACACAAAATGTCAAGTAAATCGGTTGTATAGAACTTGAGATAATGCCGGTACCGTGCGGAAAAAAGTAGTTTCGAGAAAAACGCGTTTAAAAAAGTGAGTCTACCTACCTACCGTGCTAGGTACTCAGTCACTAAAGTAACTGTAGCTCTTAAAATAATTTTAATTTTTAAAAATCCTTTGGAGGATATGTTCTTAAGGGTCTAAACTTTACATATACGAGGGCTGCTATATATATTTCGGGCCTAATAATGAAAATAGGAATATTTATAAACGAAAATCGTTTTATTGTTTTTCAAAATATTCTCCATCAAGATTTATACACTTTTGCATGCGCTCAAACCAATTTTTGAAGCACTTTTTTCACTTCGGTTGAGACAGCTCCAAAACATGGTTTTTGAATGCTTCAACAGCATCTTCTGGCGACGAAAATCGTTGACCACGCATTATTTTCTTGATGTGTGGGAATAAAAAGAAGTCATTGGGTGCCAAGTCTCGGTTGTACGGCGGATGACCCATCAATTCGACGTTTTGGCCGGTCAAAAAGGCGCTGGTTTGAGCCGATGCGTAAGAGCTCGCATTGTCATGGTGCACAATGTCCCAAGACTTCAGGCAAACAAATGGTGGTGTACCACTCAAAATTGACCGTCCTACGTTGCTCAAGCGGAACAGTCGCCACATGACCAGTTTTGCCGAAGAAACAGGCGACCATTTGCTTCGAAGTGCTTCTTCCACGAACAACTTTCGTTGGATTTAGCTCGTCTTGGAAGACCCACACGGTCGAATGCTGTTTTGTTTCGGGCTCAGACGCATAAATCCATGATTCGTCACCTGTGATGATCTTATAAACGTCTTTTGAAGCACCGCGATCGTATTTTTTCAGCATTTCTTTACACCGATCCACACGAGCCTTTTTTTGAGCGATTGTCAAATTGTGCGGGATCCAACGAGAACAAACCTATTTTACGGCCAGGTGTTCATGCAATATCGAATATATGCTGATGGGAGAAATGCATAGGCATGCCTCTATCTGAAGGTATGTTACATGACGGTCTTGCATTATCAGTTCACCTACAGCATCGATGTTTTCTGGCACAACGGCTGTTTTTGGACGACCTTCACGGAATTCGTCTTTGAGCGAGCGTCGGCCACGATTGAATTCGTTGTACCAGTTTTTCACAGTGCTATAGGATGGTGCTTCATAGCAATACAAAGATTTTAGTTCATCGATGCAATCTTGTCGTGATAATCCACGTCGAAAGTTGTGAAAAATGATTGCACGAAAATGTTTACGAGTTAATTCCATTTTTTGGCCGAGATGAATTTTTTAATTCCCTGTAAATAAAACAATTCACGATTAAATGACAAAACGTTCTGAGTGATGTTATGCTAAAAAATGTCAAACTTTCCAATGGAAATGTCAGATTGCACCTGGCAACACTTAGTGTTGCCTAGTCAAGAAATATATATAGCAACATATGTATTGTCTTGTTTGATCATTAGTTGATGTTAATGGCCACCCTGGACGTAGTTCGTTGCCAACGCGTTTTCGACCCTTTTTGAATAATTTATACCTATCAAAAACACTTGCTAATGATTTGCTCATAGATTTGTTTTAGTTTCAAAATACTTATATATTTGGCGATTAAAAGTAGGAGCAATTAAATGATTTTAGTTTTCAAATCAAATGGAAATACAAAGGGAATATTGGTCAGAATGCTAACTTCACTCTATATTTTTAATGTGGAACATGTACCAAATTTTTTTTTCAAAATCGGAGTTTTATGTATTTACAATGCCCCTAAATGTAGGCAATGTAATAATATTTATCTCAAAAACTAGAAGCAGGAAATAACAGTTATTACAAGGTGGGGTATACATGGGGTATTTCATACCAAATCGACCACTTTTGAACCCGACCCCTTTAGATTTTGCTGAAACTTATCCATTCTTTTCTACCCTTTGATAAACATTTTTGAGAATTTTTTCAAAATGTTTTGTCCAACTGCAAAAAAGTTATGAATTTTGCTATTTTTTGCTAAAAAATGGCTTTTTTATTTTCAAATAGCCATAACTTTTGTAGAAATTGACTTTTGGGGACCTTTTTTTTAAATTTTTGTTTTTGAATGAACTTTTCGAAAAAATACACGAAAAAAATTTAACACGATCAATTATATAAAATAATCAGTTTTTTTAAGTAAAATCGTCATTTTTTGGAAGAAATTGGACGTTTTTTTGTTTTTTGAGGACTACAAAAATAAGTGAAATCTTTTAAATTTTGAATTTTATTTTTTATTCACAAAATAATTATTCTGTGAGCATTAAAAAACTGTTATCTAACAACAAAACTCGAAATATAACGTTTATTTGCGAGGAAAAAATATAAATTGAAAAATTATTGTTTAAATTGCTTTTTTGTCCATTTCCTCTTAACTGTTTTATATAAATTTGTTGTTGTTTTTATAGTTCAATTTCTTAATTATTCACTGCACTGATATCTTAATATGTCCTTTATGTTGATTTTTTAGAATGAATTCTTCTACCTCGAGGGTGGTTACTGCGATGGACGTTACTGTTGTGGTGTTCTCCAGTCTGGCTGGCATTGGATGTGGCATATTTAGTGTTACGCCTTCACGAGAGCTAAATTTGCGTTTGAGAAAGGTAAAAGCAAAGAGAGTCTTTACTATAATGGTAAAATTGTACTGGAAAATATTGAATTTACAAACTATCGAAATGACTGAATTACATATTTAGGCAAAAGTAAAAGTAAAAAACGTTGAAAAATGTCAGTATCAGTGGTTAAAGCGCAAATTTCACAATTTTCTTGACAATATTATTACGGGATTTTTTTTCAACAGAAAGACTTTTTTGGGTTCTACAATCTCTTAGTATTGGCCGATGAATATGAGCTCTGAATATTCATCGACAATCAGTTTGAGGCTAATATTTTATAATTAAACTGCTCAAGCCAGTAAATACCGAATATCTGTAGTTAACTTTCGACCGGAAATGTCTGTCAATAATAGGATATACAATTGAAATTGACAGCGAATCCTATCCAGACAACAGTAATTCTGTGTAGCAATACTTCAGTGAGCTGTTAATTTCACGTTTTGGCTCGGTCGATTGGCCACTAAGATCGTGTGATATCACACTGTTAGAGTTTTTCCTGTGGAGTTATGCATATTCTAAAGTCAATGCAAACAATTCCGCTTCGACTCAAGGCTTGGAAGAAAACATCACCGTTGTCATTCGTCAGTTACCAGGCAAAATGCTCGAATGATAACAAACATTTCTCATTAGATTCTAAGTTTCTGTGTTTGTTTTTAAAGTATGGAACCTCGAAATGGATTACCCTTTACACATAATGATTTTCGTATTTCTAACAAACCTTATGTCGAATATGTAGGCAAGTTTATAAGTTATATAATATATATATATATATATATAAAATTGCTTAAATTTCGATCCTCTGGTACGCGTTTTACATCTTAAATTATTTTCCTGGCTTTGATTGCTGCAAGTTGCAATACTATAAAAAATGTTCGATTTGACCCGAACTTAGTATATCCTTCCTTACTTGTTTCAATAAAGTATTTGACAAAAAGTACACCAGAAGAAAATCAACCACACACTGTAAATGGGAGCTATTTTAGAAGTTATCGACCCACTTCGGACATTTCTGGAGGGATTTTGTCAAATACACTGGTCTACAAAAATTTTTTTTTTGGTTTGGGGCAGCTTTGTGCGCATCTGTAGTCGGTATAGTAGGTAGGATGAACCACATTCCCGCTACTAAATGTCAGCTGACAGCTCTAGTTTACCTACAATTCTCATTTTAATTCTCTCAAATACTTACTGTGTTTGCAAACACTTGCCAGCCACCGCAACGCACATCACTCATACGCCCTGGCATACACTAAGTAATGTAAGCTTTTATGGTACTGTCCTACATGAGGTCAGCCGTTTCAAATATTGACTTCTGGTAATTTATGTGAATAAACCAATTACATTGGCCTACAAAAACAATTTTTTGGTTTGGTGCAGCTCTGTGGGCATCAGTAGTCGGTATAGTAGGTAGGATGAACCACATTCCCGCTACTAGATGTTTTTTTTCTTCTTTCTTATGAACAAGAGCTGATATGGAAAATGTGACTTGTTTTCTGGTATCAACTCACAAAATACATCCAAAATCAGGTATAAAATCTTAGGCACCAAAATGAGTGTAGGCCAGTGATATTTTTGATGTCTTTCTAAATGCCTCAGTTTTCTATTGTAAAGTCGCATAAGCTATGGGTATTCTAAATATTATTAGATAAGAGGTAGACGTGTTTGCCATCACATTGCAACACCGATGCTAAGAGTATATAATGCACTAAACTTGGTAAAAATTTAACCTAAATTTCTTTAACTAATTCATATGAAAAAGCAATAATAAATTAAGCGGGGAGCCTGCTTTAGCGGCTTCAAAAAACTGTTTTTTTTTTGAGGATTTTTTTGGGAGGGAAAGAAATAAGTGATTAAAACGAAATTTTTAGGGTTTATAGTTATATGTTTAAACATTATTCAGAAATTTTTTGGATGCGAAATCTTTGATATTCTGCCTTTAGGAAGCAATTGCCCGATGCATCTCACATGCGCATTTGTCGGACGGCGGACAGGATGCAGGTCGCAATTTGTATCGGAAACAAAAAATTCAAAGAGATTTATATTTTTTAATAATTTATCTTCTAGTTAAGCTAAAAAAATTCAAAACAAAAAATTTTAAATTATTTAAATTTTTATAAAAATTAAAAAAAAAGTGGTTTTGGACCCAAATTTTTTTGGTCTTTATGTTGTTTAAAAATATGTTCAAACTTGAATTTTCTTAGTTTCTTTTAGTTTAAATAGAAGACAATTTAATGCCAAAGATAATAAACTTTGCCCCGATTCCATACGTCGCGACGTTTAGTTTTTTTCTATCCTGCCCGCCAATTAAGGAAAATCGTACAAATGAAAAATCGAGAAATCACGCATCAAAGTTTTCGAGTTTTCGCTTTTCGCCCATGCGCTAATATATCTGCTAGACGCTCGGTCACTACTTCCCTTCTAGCTTCGACAATATTTTGAATTCTCATCTAAAACTTTGGAAACATATTCTCAGATTATTTTTAAAGAGATTTAAGCAAAAAAAAAATAATAATAATCGAATTTTGTATAAAAATAATTTTGACGCTTCGAATCTTTTTTTTTTTTTTATATTATACATACTATATAAAACAGAAATTAATAGTAAATATCATCTTTCAGTTCGATGCCTCCTTGCATTCATTTTCAAATTTCAAACGTGATCGGATAACAACCAGAATAATGGCCATCATACCGATGACTATAAGCGCAGCACTAATAGGTTATTTTATATGTTAATTTTTTAAACTTTATAACTAAAGAAAAAAAAACATATACTTTAAAGCTTTCGATATATGGACATGGGTACTACAAATAGAAATTTCACCAAACATGAGCTCAAGTGAATAAATCCGAAATAACAAAAAACAAATAAAATTGCTAACTTTATTTTGGAACATATTTTTCAGCCGCCAATGTCAAGTGGTATATCCCGTTTTACTTACTTTATTTTGTTATGATCGGTTTCCACGTTTTATTCGCCAACACGGCAATTGGACTCGGCAGACGCTTTCGCCGTTTGAATGCAATGCTGAAATGTCAATACTTGTCTGGTAAATATAGTATATTTATTTTTCAAAATTATTATAAAATAAAAAGTATGCTTGTTTATGCAGAAAGTAAACCATATAGCTTAGTGAGAACGCAGATTAACAGCATTAAAATCATACCTGACAAAGCGATGTCACTACACGCAAGTATAGACCGTTTGAATACGGAGTCATTGCCCAAAGACGGTTTGGGTTAGTGAAATCGCGGAAAATTGGCGAAAATTTGATTTTTGACTTTGTTCTACTCTTTTATTTAGGCAAAACACGTGTTATGCTCTTGAGATCACTTGCAGAAAACCACGAATCGCTGGGTAAATGCGTACAGATATTTTCAAGGTAATTATGTAACGATAAAATCGTAATCGTTTAAATCAAACGCAATGTTGAAATGCTGCTTTTTTCGTTTTAGCACTTTCGGTATTGCCGTGCTGTGCATACTTGTTTCCTGCCTGCTGCATTTGGTTGCCACTGCGTATTTTCTATTTCTAGCATTGTTAAACCCAAATATAACCGGTTATGCGTGGGGTCAGGTGCTGTGGATTTTTTTACACATATTAAGACTGTTACTGGTGGTAGAACCTTGCCACATGGCAACCTTAGAAGTGAGTATTAAATATATATCTTTGTTAGATATTTTTGAATTTTAATACTCTTGCAACATGTTGCTACTGTGTATAATAGTTCGCTCATATAACGGTATACAATAGTTCGTTCATCTAACGGTTGTTTGTATCACCCAAAACTCATTGAGTGAAATATACTACTGTGCCCAAAATATATTGTATTTATTTTGAAAATTCTTTATTTATTCTTTCAAATCAATTTCATCCGCTTCAAAGTAATCCCCTCCCGATGCAATGCACTTATGCCAACGGATTTTACAATCTTCGAAACACTGGTTGTAGTCACTTTCCGGGATGGCCTTCAGTTCCGTCTTCGCTGTGGCTTGAATCTCCTCTATCGTATAAAAACGGTGTCCCCGGAGCGGTCTTTTGAGCTTGGTGAACAGCTAGAAGTCGCACGGCACCAGATCAGGTGAACACGGTGGTTGCGGAACGATATGGGTTGAGCTTTTGGCAAATGATCACGAATTACGAGGGCAGTATGGGATGGTGCATTATCGTGGTGTAAAAACCAAGAATTGTCTTTCCACAATTCCGGCCTTTTTAGGCGGATAGCGTTACGCAAACGACGCATAACGTTCAAATAATATTCCTTGTTGACTGTTTGACTGGTTAGAAAGAATTCATAATGCACAACACCACGATAATCGAAGACTTGACCTTGATTTTTGAGCGACTTTGGCGCGATTTTTTTGGTCTCGGCCCTCTTTTGGCACGATATTCGCTCGATTGATCGGTTGTTTCGAGGTCGTAAGCATAGATCCGAGTCTCATCGCCAGTTGTAATGCATTTCATGCCAAACTGGTAGTTGGAAAGCATCGTTTCACACACTTCAACGCGACGCATTTTTTCCAAAAAATTCAATGTTTTCAGTACCAGTCGAGATTTGACGCGCTTGAGGCCCAAAACATCCTTCAAAATGGTGAGCCTTTCGATACGCCAACTTCATCAGCAAGGTCTCTAATTGTTAATCGACGGTTTTTCAATACCAAATCTTTGATTTGTTGAACGTGAGCTTCGTCGGTTGAGGTTGATGGTCGCCCTGGACGTTCTTCGTCTTTGACACGTTCAAGGCCGGCTTGGAACTCACTATACCACTTGTAAAAATTTTTTTAGACATAGCCTCATCACCAAAGGCTTTCTGCACCATCCTCAATGTATCCGCAGCAGAGAATTGATTCCGTAAACAAAATTTGATGCAAATTCTTTGCTCAACAAATTTCGACATCGCAAAAAACGAAAAACTCACTTTTAGCAGCTCACAAAACTACACGTATCTCAAACACTAATGAATATTTTGACATGAAATTTGACACAAATGTAACTGACAGTACTATCAACCTAAAAATAATAATAATTCTCCAAATCCTTCGAATCGCGCAGATTCAAATGTCACCTTATTTTTTGGGCACAGTAGTATATACGTATATGTATATATAAATGATTAATTAGGATGACGAGATGAGTTAAAATCCGGGTAACTATCTGTCTCTCCGTCCGTCCGTAACCGTCCACTGCTACGCCCACAAAACGATATTTATCAAAAAGCTTTAAATTGCTAAAACTAAGCAGCTGAGGATTATTTTTGAACGCAATTAGGCAAACTCGGAAGTTGTCATTCAAACAGAACGTTCAAAATCAAGATAGAGATTTTTTTTATACCAATTTATGCTATAAAAATGCACTTGCGTAGGGTATCATAGCTTTAGTGCAGCCGAAGTTAACATAGTTTCTTGTTTTATATAAAATTTTGCCAACACTTGAATGTCCACTCCAGCTTTGGTCTTTGCAAGTTGCAAGAGTATAAAATGTTGGATTATACCCGAAATTAGCCCCTCCGTACTTGTTTATTAAAATATTATGAATACTAGATTTATTTGATTTTCTTTATAATTCTTTTCAAATATATTTTTGCAGTCAAAGAAGACCATACAAATTGTTTGTGAGATCGAGCGTAAAATGCATGAGCCTGTGCTAGTTGAAGAGGTAACCTGTATGACATATTTATTATCTATTTTTAATAGGTAAATTGTATCTTTGTGATAGATTAAAAAATTCTGGCAACAATTACTTGTTATCGATGTCGAATTTTCCGCTCTAGGGCTTTGTCGCATCAACAGAAATATACTAACGGCGGTAGGTGCTTACAAATTATGTATTTATAATTTAAAATTTAATATTTCTTAATTTCTTTTTTTTTTATTAATTTGTAACATTTTTTATTTCAAATTACTGTTGAAACTTTGATGTCTAAGTCAGATAGATGTCAGTTGTGAAAAGGTAAAAAAAAAAAAAAAAGTAAAACAGTTTCCTCGTTTCTATAAATAACTCTGGTATGCAGGTGGTTTTGTTTCCCTGCATATATTTAAGATCCATTTTGGATATATGTATTTGCGTCCACAGTTCATGAAATTAAGTTTTGTAAGATTTGTGTTTAATTTTAAATCTTTTTTTCCATTTTACGCTACAAGAATCAGTAAACAAGAAAAAAAAAATATCAATTGGTTTTGTTTTGAAAAAGTAAGGACCTATTTTTGCAAACAAAGAGAAATTTCGAAAATATGTGTAATATTTCAGTAAAACCACTTTTTTGACCTTTTCGTTCATAATTTTCCTGATAGAAATATCTTTTTAAGGACCAGTAGTAATCTGTCAACCTATAACGATCTCAACAACCTTGGTATCAGTCTTCCTACACATTTTGATCCTGTTTGATCTCAATAACCTTGTTGCCATTTTCCATTTTCCACCACATTTTTATCTTGATTGAACTTGCCCTTCTGTTCCTCACTATAATTTCCAAAATCATTCGAAAATGTATGTAGATAGTTTTAACTTGATACTTAAATTTGCTCGAGGAGACTGACTATTTGCCTGCATATTATACACAATTTGTTCATAATTTGATACTTAGTGGTTGCCTAAGCCGACTAGGCTCGACTATGAATACAAAGCATTTCCACAATTCCAGAACAGTCATAACTTTGTCAAAATATGCATCTTTCAATATCTTTCAACGTCCAATGCTTTGAAAAAATTGTTTTGTCATTGCTAACTTGTTCACGTATTAAATCACTGAGTTCATTTTGAGAAAATAACTTTGGTGTTGATATTTCACCCTTTTGTTCACAACGATTGGTATACTGTCTTAATATCTGGGTCTTTGGCGACGTCTATGTCTCTGAGTGGTCCATAGGAATTGCTTTTGAACAAAAGTGAAATTTGCATTGAGTAAATCAGAACACTTTGTAGACTGCAATTTTAGATATTTTTTTTAGTAAAACCTTAAAACTTTCCGCATAATTTTTCGCACATTTTCGGCAAGGAGCCTGAATGCGCAGATCATGCGTTGTTTGTATGCGCCAAAAAGGTCAGAGAACCCTCATCATCTCATCATGACTGGAAAAGTAAATTTTTATTATTAGCAAGCCGATATTTATCAAATTATTGAATATACATTTCTTTTAATAACAAGAGCACATTCAATATCTTCACGAACAGTTCGTAATCTCGACACTTGACATCATCAAAATTTGCTAAGAATTCCAAGCCAACACTTTGTTTTTTGTTGAATTGTATTATCTATGTAAACTGATTTTATTGATAATACTGTAAATAATAAAAAAATAGGAAAATTTTAAATAAAATATTTTCACACAGTTAAAGTTCCATCCGTGCTATAAAAACAAAGCGTAATAATTTTTTTTAATCAATGCATTACATTTTTTTTTTAAAGCAAGTTTTATTTCGTTTTATGCAATTAATTATTTTCAAAAATTATGGACCTAATTTGGCCTGAGGGGTTGAAGTGAGAGTTGACTCAATTATCGATTTAAGGGGTTAGGGGTAGTCAGAGACACGAAAAAATTAGAGTTTTCAGTATTTTTTTTTGCTACTAAATCATGTTATTTTACAAAAGTAGTAATATGGCATTATTATAGGATGTGTTGACTTGAATTTACGAAAATTCAAAAAAAAAATATTAATTTCCGAAGTTATAGTTGTTTGTGTTGACCCTGTTTCAACAAAAGGTACTTGCGGTGACAAGCATAAGTCCTTAGAGATTCATCTAAAAACAAGCGGACAAAAAAAAAATAGTTTTATAAATACATAAACCCGGGCCTGATCGAAGGATTGTACTTTGTTTTCAAAATTAACAAAATGGCGGCCTCAGGAAATTTTTTTCTTAATTTTTGCGAAAAAATCAACAGTTAATTGGTCTTAAAAAATCGAAATTTTCGAAAAAAAAATCCTTCAAAATCGAAATTTTCGAAAATATAAAAATCCTTCGATCAGGCCCGAGTTTATTATGTATTCTAAAAGCTGTATAAATCTCATTAAAATCTACTGAACGGGTTTCGAGTTACAGTTGTCACCGATTCAAAAAACATAGTTTTGAGAAAAACGCGTTTAAAATTTCACACTAGCGCTTTGAAGTGCCCGAGCTCTCTTTCTTATTTCTCGAATACCTCAAAAACTAATTGTCAGATCAACGTGAAATTTTCAGGGAATATTTTTATGATATTACACTTAACGAAAATGCAAAAAAAAATTTATTTATTTTTTAATTTTTTTGAAAATTCTAACTACCCCTAACCCCTTAATGGACTGCTACAAATCAGCCAGATTTCTGGGTATTGTTTTGTTCCTTTTTGCTTGACAAAACAACGTAAAAAATGTCTGATGCAGTGACCTTGTTGACCAGCGGAATTATGCGTTGTAATTACCCTTCTCCAAACTCGAAGTAACGAGTCGAAACTCTTGGATTTGTTTGAATTTACGAAGCAACAGATACGATTGTTTCTTGAACAAAAAAATACGGATCTCGCTGGTGCGGTCTTCTTGCGATACTTTCAGATTCGGTAACCAACCAACCTTTTCTCAAAATCTCATATGAATTCCCTTTTGAAGGAAATAACGGACTACGAAGCATGGTAACGCTGCACAATCCAATCCTTCTTTACCGCATCCGAAGCATTATTTAAAAAAAAAAAAATAAAACTAAAATTATTTACAGCCCTATGAAAAAAGTAAATCGATTACTCACACAGAAAAAAAGTGATTGCGGTTTGTTTTTGTAGCACGATTCTTCCGCCACCCTGTATACATACCAAATTAAAAAAAAAATATATATTATATTTAACGGATGTTTTTTATTATCGATAAAAATTTTTATAAATTTTTCTCCTTTTATTGTTTTTCAAGTCATTGTTAATAAATATTGACTAGATTTAAATCAAACTAAACATTATAATCTATCCTTTCATTACTTACAGCTTAGTTCAGCTATCGCTACATATCTGGTTATACTCATACAGTTCCAAAAAGCAAGCGGTTGATGCATTATCCTTTTATTTTGTGAATTTTGAGTATTTAGACCACTTAGCAGAAATAATGCCGAAAGGATGTTTAACAATACATTTGAAAATATTGTAAATTCAAGAAGAAATAAAAATGTAAATAAACAATGAATTAAAAACTATACATTGTATATTTGTATAACGTATATATGATTTTATTTTGCAAAAATTTTTATAACAAATTTATATAGTTTATTTTACAAATATAACGAAAAATCTCTGGGGCATTTGGTTAATTAGCGACATTGTGCCTCAGAATTCTTCATTTGACAAGGCCTAAACAATTTTGTTTTAGGACATATATTTTGAGCCTTCGAAATTTCAAATCTTGACTTTTGGGCACAACTCGTTTAATTTCTGGGACCGTCACATATTTATATGGAAATGTTTATATGGAAATGTTTAAAACATCAATTTTAATAATTGTTTTTAATTTATATTTTTCCTCACAATTTAATTTCTTTCGCTTACAATATAACATTTATTTGAAAACTCGCAGAATAATAGTTATGAGGTGAGTGTGAAATAACACATATCCACAATTGAATAGTAAACTTTTTCTTTTGCTTTTTTATGAACGCGATCTATCAAGCAGTCCGTTTACAGCAACTGATTAAGTCGGTACACTTCAGAATGTTGGAAAGGTCTAACGGTGATTTAGTTAGCCTTCAAAGACAGTCGAGAGATCGTTGAAGATATGTCTCGTTTTGGACGACTTTCGACATTTTCAACTAATGAAAATATTAAAAAAAGAATATGGTATTTGGAAATCGTCAGGCAAGTGTTAGACATGTGGCAAGAGAGCTCGACATCTCTCGCGAGTCCGTTTGAATGATTTTGATGGAATGTATTTGGGCTTTAAAACACATTCTTGCTCAACTCGTCCCAATAAAACTGATTTTTTTAAGAGTTCCGTAAGCGGATCTCTTCGAGAACTGGAAAAATCATTGGCATAAGTGTATTACGTCTGGTGGAGATTACTTTGAAGGCGACACGATACTATTGATAAATGATTAAATATTTTGCATTTCTTGTGTGAGTTATCCATATTTGGTGGATAAAGTTGTTCTGGTATACTGAAATTAAATTTCTCTTTGGATTTTGGGTTTTGATTGTCATCCAGTAGTCGATATTAGTGATGTCTGAATGCAGACGTACGCAGCCCTCCCTTACTTGTTTCAAATATTTTCTTGTCACCTTTCGTTTATAGCCAATGTGTAATTTATTATAGCCATAAAATACTATCAACAAGTGTTAATATTGGTTGGTATTCGAATGCGCATAGAAATATGAAGGGTGCATATATCGCTGCTGATTCTTTAAATTTTGCGTGTTCTGTTCACAGATTAAATGCAATATGGTCGTTTCGATATTATTGAATGTAATATTTACATTTCGTATTTGTTTCTAAGTTTCTTCGTTTAAGGGGGTATTCTACTCTAGAATTTTGAAAAATTCGATTTTTTTTCATATATTTAAATTTTAGACTTTCAAAAATATGACCTTGGAAGGATTTTTCAAAATTCGACTTATTTTCGAAGATACAGCCGATTTTGTGAGGTGGCGTCCTTGTTCGTTTCTCGAAACTACTTTTTTCCACACGGTACCGGCATTATCTCAAGTTCTATACAACCGATTTACTCGAAGTTTTGTGTGAACCTTCTTTATATAATCCTTTATCATTACTACCAGCATCGTGTCAAAATTTTTGTTTTTAATATTTTAAAAAAATTCAGGAATTTCACAAAAAAAGTGTAAAAAATAATTTTTATTTTCAGGCAGTCGCCATTTTTTTCGTGTTCCCGGACTATAACAGCATCCTTATTGATTAAGAATTTCTTTTGACTTTTTTTTCAGACCACCAGGAGAGTCAGGATCAATGTCACCAGGATGCGCCATTTTTTTTAGACCTGTCTCTCCCCACCACTCTAATTATTTTAATTTTTAATATTTTTTTGTAAAATTTTGTTTCTGTATTTTAAGATATCAGTTAAAACACCATAAAAAATGGATAGTAAAAATATTTTTGGTTTTTTTTTTTAATAAAATTCAAAAAACTGCTTAAAATTTGATTTCTAGACTAGAATACCGCCTTAAAAGTTTTTACTCCAAGCATCTAGATGAAAAAACTCCTCTCAAAGTATTCGACGCAATATCTGCCGGGGGAAGCAGAGTAAGAGGAAGACCTCCACTACGTTGGAAAGACGAGGTGGAGAAAAACCTGGCTGGTGCTATTGTTAACTCAGCTATAACTACGTAAGCAGTTTCTACGCCAGTAAGAAGAAGAAGTGTACTTCAAGCCCAAAAATAAAATAATTATAATTTTTAAAAACTGTGAAACATGGCCCAAACTTGTCAGAGTTGTGTGCTTAGGTATACATATACTTAAAACGTCAAAAAGTTGAATTTATTACATGTTTACAATGTGTCGAATGTATGTTGGGTAAACAAAGCGCAGATTTGACAGGGAAAAATTTAAGGTGCGCTAAAGAATATGCTTTAGCAACAATTTAATCATTTCGCACGATGCGTTTGAAGCAGTAATCAGTGGCGCTGCTGGAAATTGAAATAAATTATATACAAAAGAAAGGTTTACTTTAAGCTTCAATATCTAAATAATTAAATAATATTACAAAATGGAAATCAGTGAGTCATCTTTAAGTGTTTTTTACCTGAGTAAAGCCTTAGCATTGGCTCCCCTTTCTATTAAGACGAACGTGGAAGGCGTAATGACAATAAAACGTAGCAAAGTGTTTACCGTCTACTCGATTTTCTTATGTTTAACAATGGGTGCGTAAGAGAGCGAAAAAAAAAATAATAATAATTCTCATTATCTTGAAGAAAGTTTTTTCTTTTATATATTTTCGATTTAGTTATAATAGTCGGCACTGGATTCAAGGATTATTGCAAGGTTCAATATCGGTAAGTAGGGCTTTAAATAAATTTTAAGAAATTACCATATATAAATAAAGGTGCACTCAGATAGCACTTAAAGCCTTGGACAATAATCTATGCCAAATTTCGTGAATATACCTTAACAAATAAAAAAGTTTTCTATACAAGGACTTGAATATGATCGGTCAGTCGGTATGACAGCTTATGCTGCAGTTGTATGATCTGAACAATTTTCTGGAAGGGGCTGTAACCTTCTTGGGCAATAAGTAGTGTGTGTTGCTTCGGGCTATGTCAAACATTGTTCCGATTTTTCCCTTTTTCAGTCCAAAACACATTACTACATGATATAACTCTGTGCCCAAAAAATAAGGTGACATTGTATTTATTTTGAAAATTCTTTATTTATTCTTCCAAATCAATTTCATCCCCTTCAAAGTAGTCCCCTCCCGATGCAATGCACTTATGCCAACGGATTTTCCAATCTTCGCAACACTAGTTGTAGTCACTTTCCGGGATGGCTTTCAATTCCGTCTTCGCTGCGGCTTGAATCTTCTCTATCGTATAAAAATGGTGTCTTCGGAGCGGTCTTTTGAGCTTGGTGAACAGCCAGAAGTCGCACGACGCCAGATCAGGTGAATACGGTGGTTGCGGAACGATATGGGTTGTGTTTTTGGCGAAATGATCACTAATTACGAGGGCAGTATGGGATGGTGCATTATCGTGATGTAAAAACCAAGAATTGTCTTTCCACAATTCCGGCCTTTTTAGGCGGATAGCGTTACGCAAACGACGCATAACGTTCAAATAATATTCCTTGTTGACTGTTTGACTGGTTGAAAGGAATTCATAATGCACAACACCACGATTAATGGAAGAAAACAGTCAACTTGACCCTGATTTTTGAGCGACTTTGGCGCGATTTTTTTGGTCTCGGCTCCCTTTTGGCACGATATTCGCTCGATTGATCGGTTGTTTCGGGGTCGTAAGCATAGATCCAAGTCTCATCGCCAGTTTTAATGCATTTCATGACACCCTGGTAGTCGGAAAGCATCGTTTCACACACTTCAACGCGACGCCTTTTTTCCAAAAAATTCAATGTTTTCGGTACCAGTCGACATTTGACGCGCTTGAGGCCCAAAACATCCTTTAAAATGGTATTGGCTGAGCCTTTCGATATGCCAACTTCATCGGCAATGTCTCTAATTATTAATCGACGGTTTTTCAACACCAAATCTTTGATTTGTTGAACGTGAGCTTCGTCGGTTGAGGTTGATGGTCGCCCTGGACGCTCTTCGTCTTCGACACGTATACCACTTGTAAATATTTTTTTTAGACATAGCCTCATCACCAAAGTCTTTCTGCACCATCCTCAACGTATCCGCAGCAGAAAATTGATTCCGTAAACAAAATTTAATGCAAATTCTTTGCTCAATAAATTTCGACATTGCAAAAAACGAAAAACTCACTTTCAGCAGCTCACAAAACGACACGTATCTCAAACACTAATGAAAATTTTGACATGAAATTTGACATAAATGTGACTGACAGTACTACCAACCTAAAAAAAAAAAAATAATTCTCCAAATCCTTCGACGCTCGCAGTTTAAATTCAAATGTCCCCTTATTTTTTGGGCACAGTAGTATATATGTATGTATATGTATATATAAATGATTAATCAGGATAACGAGATGAGTTGAAATCCGGGTAACTATCTGTCTCTTCGTCCGTCCGTAACCGTCCACTGCTACGCCCACAAAACGATGTTTATCAAAAAGCTTTAAATTGCCCAAAGTAAGCAGCTAAGGATTATTATTGAAAGCAATTAGGCAAAATTCGAAGTTGTCATTCAAACAGAACGTTCAAAATCAAGTTAGAGATTTTTTTATATCAATTTATGCTATAAAAATCCTTCGACGCGCACAGTTTAAATTCGAATGTCACTTTATTTTGTGGACACAGTAGTACTATGTATATAAAAGATGATCCATTTCGATGTTCCTTAGTTGAAAAAAAATTAGAAATATCTCATACCACAGCTCATAACTCTGTCTCTATTTCACTACATTTCAGGTGTCAAAAAAAAAAAAAAATTAATAAATGTATTAAGAATTAATAACGCATTTACTGTTACTAATTATGTGTCGTAAAATTTTCAGCGTGAGTTCTGCGACCCTACAAGTGGTCACAGCAATGGATGTGGGCATGGTAGCGCTGACATGCATTGCTGGCATCGGTTGCGGTCTTTGCAGTGTGAAACCTACACAACAGCTCAATATGCGTTTAAGGAAGGTATTTCATGATATATTTATACACTATTGACTAGGTGATAATTTCTCTAAGTAAATTAAACTCTTGTGTCACTTATAAACTTTTTATTTTTTATTCCTAATTATTAGATTAATTCAGAAACGTCATTAAAATACTAATTCTTATTCAAATTGAAAGTAATATTTGTTGTTGAAATTAATATGGTATTTTAATTAATTAATTAATGAACTTAAATTTAAATTTTAAAAAGAATGTCATTAGTAATAAAATGTATAACCTCAATAAATCCTAAATCATTTGAAAACAAATTTCTTACAGCTGGACGAATCTCTGCACTTATTTATGAATGTCGAAAATGATCGCTTTGTACCTAGAATGTTGGCCATAGTCACACCAATACTATTTGGAGCAATTATAAGTTGCGTCAATTAAATTGTTTATATATAATTCCCATTTATAGCTTTATTTTTAGGTTTCGATTATTTCGTGTGGATGCAGGTTGTGTCGAAACATGCTCTTGGTAAGATTTTTCACAAGATACAAGTACAATTTGCTGCACCTTTTAACATTTTTTTTTGCAGCTGCTACTTTAAATTGGTATATACCATTTTATGGGATTTATTTGGTGCTAATTGGAAGTCATATTTTATATGCGAATAATGCTCTGGGACTTGCGAGACGTTTTCGTCATTTGAATAAGATATTGAAGCATCATTTCTTGTTGGGTAAGATAATTTGCATATTAATTATTTAAATACTTAAATATTTGTTAAATGTTTTTGCATAAAAATATATCATGAAAACCTAACAAATCAGGTATATATTGCAAATTAGAAGCGTACAATAATATTAAATTTGCCGCTTTTCAAAATATAAATACAACTACAATTTCTGGAGGTCTTCCCTTCGTCTTCTTCCCCTGGCTGGAACTGCGTCGAATACTTTCAGACCTGGAGTGTTTTGATCCATTCGGACGACATGACCTAGCCAGTGTAGCCGCTGTCTGTTAATTCCCTTAACTATGTCAACGTCGTCGTATTTCTCGTACAGCTTATCGTTCCATCGAATGCGGTATTCGCCGTTCCCATCGTGCAACGTATCATAAGTCTTCCGCAGAACATTTATCTCGAAAACTCGTAGCACCGACTAATCAGATGTTGTCATCGTCCATGCCTCTGCTCCATACAGAAGCGGGGATGATGTGTAACTTGTAGAAGTTGGTCTTTATTCGTCGAGAGAGGACTTTACTTTTCAATCGCCTACTCAGTCCGAAGTAGCACCTGTTGGCAAGAGTTATACAGCGTTGAATTTCGAGGCTGACGTTGTTGTTGGTATTAATTCAGGTTCCAAGATAGACGAAACTATATACAACTTCGAGGTTAAGGCTGTCAACAGTGAGGCCAATGAAATCAATATCATCGGCCTTCGCCAGCAGCTGTACACTCTTATAGAACATTGCAGCTTCTCCATTCTGATCTGCAGCTCGAATTATTTTCTCCAGGAGTGTATTGAAGAAGTCGCACGATGGGAAGTCGCCTTGTCTGAAACCTCGTTTGGTATCGAACGGCTCGGAGAGATCCTTTCCGATGCTGGCGGAGCTTTTGGTATTACTCAACGTCAGTTTACGCAGCCGTATTAGTTTTGCAACGATTCTTCTTTTCATTGGGGGTACTTTTTAATTAACCTGTGTACAGCCCTGGAAAGGAATGTTTAGCCTTTTCACTTTAGCTCGCCTTCAAAGGGATGATTTTTAGCTACACAGAGCATACTGCTCTCTCTTTCAAAGTACAGACTCGTAATATCTTCCGATAATTATTACCCTTAGCTTCTTTACTTAATGAAAGTTTTCCGTTGCCATTCATTATGCGCCCTCACAGATAAAAAGCACTGCAGAAAGATGAAGACTTGGGATAAGAATTTATCATCTGATGACGAAATTCAATCACACCATGAGTTTAATCGCCTGAGAAAACATCATTGTAAGTGAAAGTATATAGTATATATATATGCATATGTATAATATATATATATAGTATTTATAAATGTGAAAACACTAAGAAAATTGTTCTGTAAAACTCACTCCTTTCTATTTCAAGCCAAACCAACGGTTGAGCTGTTGAGATTACTGGTCGATAATTACGAATCATTGTACAAGTGTGTAGAAATATTTTCCAAGTAAGTCGATAAGTTTTTTTCAAAAACGCAATAACTAGTCACTAGCCAGCATCTAACAGAAGTTCTATTGATCATTTGGTTTAACTTGGTCAGAGACATTCAATTAAAAAATAGAGAAATTATTACACTTTTTACAAAAGCTGAAGTTACCCGTTAATTAAAGAATTTATTTTTAATTTATACAAAGGAAACATAATTATAATTATCAATTCATGAAAATAGTTTCAAAAAGATTAAACATTTCCTCTAATTAATAATTATAATAAATTCGAATTTGCGTTTTCCGATTCAATCAGCACCTTCGGTTTTGCTGTGCTCTGCAACCTGATTTCCTGCATGCTACATATCGTCATCACTGCACATTTCCTGATTATAGCTTTCAGAGAGTTTTCTATAACCATTCGGACTTACTGTCAGATGATATGGCTTATGCTGCATATATTCAGATTACTATTGGTGGTGGAAGCTTGTCACAAGGCGACCGTAGAGGTGAGTAGCAGTTTTTCGAAGCTATGTCAAAACTATATTAAACAATTCGTAGTTAAGTCTTTGATAATATTAATATTAAAATTATTGATAATATTAAATTAAAATGTATGTTGTTTCTCTTCGTGCAAAGTCAAAGGAAACCATACAGATCGTTAGCGAAATCAAGCGCACAACTGTAGAGCTATCGCTAACAGCTGAGGTGACAAATTTTGTACCATTACTTTGAATAGCAAATTTTATTATAAGTTCTTGTTCTATTGGCAGTTTCAGAAATTTTGGAAACATTTACATATTTGCGATGTAAGAATTTCGGTTTTGGGGATCTGTGACATCAATAGAACGATATTGACAGCGGTGAGTAAGAACTACAATGAAATGGTTAGAACTTCAAATATCAGTTAAGCATAATTTAAGTTTGCCAAGCTGAAATAATATTGCAAGTTAAAAAATATGGCAACTACTACATAAAGGAATTGGTACTTGAAAATCAGCGATCGACAGCCAGAAATCTTATTGGCCAGGTTGGAATGTTAGAAGGATCATTAAAACTCATTTTGAAAGATCATTTGGATCTAACAATAAACTAAAAAATTTATTAAATAATAAATAAAAGTTGTTAATAATAGTTTCAAACGTCATTGTGGTTCACAAATACTTAGATGTTAAGGGGTTAGGGGTAGTCAGAGGCACGAAAAAATGAGAGTTTTCAGTATTTTTTTTTTGCTATTAAATCATGTTATTTTACAAAAGTAGTAATATGGCATTATTATAGAATGTGTTGACTTGAAGTCACAAAAATTTCAAAAAAAAATTTAATTTACAAAGTTATAGTTGTTTG
Source organism: Bactrocera zonata (assembly GCA_037783105.1). NCBI lineage: Eukaryota > Metazoa > Arthropoda > Insecta > Diptera > Tephritidae > Bactrocera > Bactrocera zonata. Next base: position 18,727 of record JBAWJQ010005995.1, on the reverse strand, counting down.
TGTTGACCCAGTTCCAAAAAAAGGTACTTGCGGTGACAACTATAAGCCCTTGGAGATTCATCTAAAATCAATCGGACAAAAAAAATTAGTTTTATAAATAGATAATCCTGGGCCTGACCGAAGCATTTTATTTTCTTTCAAAAATAAACAAAATGGCGGCCTCACGGAATTTTTTTCTAAATTTTTGGGAAAAAATCAACAGTTAATTGGTCTTAAAAAATCGAAATTTTCCAAAAAATAAAAGCCCTTCGATCAGGCCCGAGTTTATTATGTATTCTAAGAGCTGTATAAATTTCATTAAAATCTTCTAACCGGTTTTCGAGTTACAGTTCACCAGTTCAAAGAACATAGTTTTGAGAAAAACGCATTTAAAGTTTCACACTAGCGCTTTGAAGTGCCCGAGCTCTCTTTCTTATTTCTCGAATAACTCAAAAACTAATTATCGGATCAAAGTGAAATTTTCAGGAAATATTTTTAAGAAACTTAACGAAAATGTAAAAACAAAAATAATAATTTTTTGAAAATTCTGACTACCCCTAACCCTTTAAATCATATTTTTAAGTACTATGTACATACATGAATGTATTGAGGTCACCTTAAATACATTTTTATTTTGTTTACAGTTCAGCTCAGGAATTGCTACATATTTGTTTATTGTGTTGCAATTCCAAAACACCAGAGGCTAAGGAATCTGAAATACTATAGACAGAAACTCTACCTGTTCGAGTGTATTTGAAGGTGTTTAAAAAATTTAAGTTTCCCCCTACCGTACACTCTACTTGGAAAAAACTGGCGTACGCTAATACAACACACCACACCTCAGAATACCACCACCACTCAGCAAGATGTCACCATATAACGACATCACGAAGCAACAAAAAGATCACCATACCACACTTGATGTCAATTCCACAACACCACACTAGCAAAAAGCATGGGTTCATCGCACCCATTTCATTCGATTACTCAACAATTCGACGCGCCGGAACTTCGTTTTGTGAGCCATCACGCATGCTAATTTTTTGTTTATACACAGATGCAACAGGAATTATATTTTTTCGACATGACAGCATTTATGCGCGTTACGATTATCAGTTTCAACATGTTTCTAGCGATCCTACGTGACAAATATGTATTTACAACGTTGATCATTAACTGAAAATGGATAATAAAAGTTAAATTAATTAAACGCTGCTTCTTAAATATGCCAGCTTTTTATTTTGTCTTATAATAAATGAAATGTTAATTTTAAAGCAGTGGTGTATCATTATCAATGAACTGGGTGTCTGTTCAAAAAAGCAAAATTTCGAACTTCGAAGATCCCATATATAGTTCTTGGAAATGGTTTTATTGCTCAAAACTTTTTTTGGAGTACATGAAGTCAGTAAACGGTATTTTTTTAGCACTCATTATTAATAAAAACAAATTCCGTTAGACAAATGAAAAGTATTTGCACACATTTCGTAAATATTAATTTTGTTTTAACAAAGTCCGCAAGCAATTGTGCGATTTAATAAGGACAGCGTGCTATTCAAAACCAATAACGAAAATAGTTTTACTGAGACGTGTTTTTTTTGCAGAGATAAGGCAAAAATAATACTTTAAGCTTTAATATCAATCAATGAAAACCTGATTTTTATTTTTATGGAATAGATATGGGAAAGGGTAAGCACTACGATTCGAAAACTCGAGAACAGATTGAATATTTAGTGAAACAAGGAAATTTGGACGGAAAAGTAGTGAATTTGCTGAATGTACCCAAAACCATGGATAACAAGCAGTAAAAGATGTGCCCCAGATTGAAATACGCGGTAGGAAGGGAAGTCAAAACTAACAGTGCCTGTTCAAAAACATTGTTCGCAATGTTAAGAAAAATACATTGATTTCGCCAAAATAAATAAAATGTGATTTGAATATTGATGTGGACCCATCCTAATCGCAAATTACTTATAAAGGAAAATCTGAAGAGCCGAAGCCCGAGAAAACTGTCTATGTCGAACGTGCAACGAAAGCTTAAGTTTGCTGAAGGACATGTTCTTTAGCCTAAAGTGCATTGGCGTAACATTCTCTGGTCTGGCGAAACAAAAGTCAATTTATTTAATTCATAATCAGAATTATTATTATATGCGATAAAGACCATTAAACATGGTGGCGGAAGCATTAGGGTTTGGGGATAGTTTTCATACAAAGGTCTGGGACCGCTGCATAGCATACAGAGGTCAATGAAGGCTACCGATTATGTTGCCATACTGCAAGAATGTACAGCCAAAGCCTCCTTAAGAGAAAAGTGCCCGAGTAATATTGAAGAACTTTTTCAACTTATTCAAAATTCCTGGAAAGCAATTCCAGTTTCCGTTCGCCAAAACCCTGTTGATCTATTCCAAAGCGGTGTCGATCAATTTTAAACAACATAAATTTTCAACAAAATATTAAACAAATTAGAAATTCATTCACACCTGAATGAAAACTAGTAACTTTTTTTATTCAGCACGAAGTGTCCTTATTTTTTTTTCACAGGTTAAAATCGCAAATTTGAAAACAAATTCAAATAAAATGCAAAACTAATACTTAAATAATAAAACATGGGTAAGGCTGAAAAAAAACTTTTTTTAAGTTATTCTCAATAAATTTGATTAGTTAATTGCTGTTAACTTCCCCACATTTCTGGATATACATTAACTTCATTAACTGCCGACCACTGTCCTTATTTTTTCATATAACTGTATGTATGTGTAGGTATGCGGAAAAATATGAAGGGGTTATAGAGGTTTCCTCGGGTTAAAAAACAGCCTTTTTGAACAATTTTTTTTTCATATAAAAAATTAAATATTTTATTATATTTTTTATTGTTACAAACACACACTATTAACAAAGAAATTCTGAAATTTTATGAAAAAAAAAGAAAATTTTAAATTCGGCTATTGCGATGCCATTCCCGGCGACATCTCGGAAAAAAGATGTGCTCGCGTTGTCAGGATAACTCCTTACAGGATCATCTAAAGTGAAAAATACATGTTTTGGTTAAGGAAAGGAAAGAAAAAAAAACAGAAAATTGGATTTTCAGCAAACATTGGTTTTACAAAAAAAAAATAAAATTTTAACCAAAACTTCGAGAAATTTTTTTTCTTTTGGTTGTAATCAAACAAATCCTTCGCACACATCTTTAAAAATTGTAACTCAAAGACCTGTGTAAAATTTCATGAAGAACGGTTGAATAGTTTTCGAGAAATCTTGCCAACCGACTGCAAAACACACAGTTTCGGAAAAAACGCGTTTAAAGACAGCGCACTTAGCCCAGCTAGCCTTGAGAGCACAAGTTCTCAAGGCTGTATCTCGGAAACTATTACTCGTATAAACTGGAAAATTTTGGACAATATGCTAGAGGTATTGTAGAATTTAATGAGACAATAAAAAATTTAAATTTTTTTAAACGCGTAAACGCATGTTACCCCTTAGGAACAATTGGATTGACAGACTAGGTATTTCATTCTTTTGTCTACGTTTACTTTAAAACTCTGAAAAAAAAAACATTTAGGGAACTGACAACTTGTTCAAAAAAAAAAAAAATAACTTAATGAGACTTCATGAAACCTCTACTTCTTCAACTACTACACATAACATTAATCTTCATTTTGAAACACCACCTTGTGTAAAGTAATTAATATTTATTGCTTCCCATCGAAGACTTTCCAGCGCATGTAAATTTTCCGCTGAAGTTAACTGACGAAAGTTCCTCGAAATTCGATGGGCTCCCTTGTATGCTCAATACATTTGTGTATCCAAGTCATAAATATGTTTGTACATGCAGCACACATATACATACATACATACATATGTACACACGTGGTTGTTAACTCAATTTGTTAAACAAGTGATCAACACGTATCTGCAAACAAAACTCCCCACTCTACACGCAAACAACAAGAATCAACTGTCTATAAACCTATTTATTCTCCCATTATACACAAACAACGACCAATAAAGAATTGCTTGCGCCTAAATATATGCTACATACGCCGGAGTAGCCCTACTACTGTTGTTTACTTTTACTTATTCGCATACGCGCACACATCCACACACACAAGCCCATACATGCATAAGCGTTGTCATACATTATGCTTTGATGACGCTACCTACAAGCGCTGCCATTTTTCTCGCTTTCAACCGTTTCTTCGCTGCCCGTGTGCTGCAATTTAAATTCATTCAGTTTTCAATTTGACAGCCCACCTATTGGCGGTGTTCGTAGCGCATACAAAAATAATTTTATAACCGTAATATTGGCAGCGCCATTTTATAGCCAACCGTTTGACAATTTAATTATGCATATAATTAGCTGGAAACAGATTTCAGTGCGCGCTTTATAGCCACGAACTCTAATGATTATTTACAATTTAAACGATAAGAGTGTAAATAGCATTTAGTAGAAGTGTTTACAAGCAGGTGAATGCAAACTGTTGAATGCAAGTTGGAATTCAGAGGGATTTCATTATAAAAAGCGAATATAATTTAAGTTAATATTAAAAGAATTGATGACATAATAGTTTGCTAGTTCATTTGCATCTAGTAAAACATAAGTTTTAGTGTGTACGCCTTGATATTATATGGGAGGCTGTCGAGTCTACTTAGAAGAAAATGTAAAATTTGACTCTTTATATGTGACCTGGTCTACGAAAAGGGAGCTAACGTGCGAAAAAAAATAAAAAAAAATAAAAAAAAAAATAAAAAAAAATTGAAAAAAAAAATTTTTTTTTTGATTTTTTGACACCTAAGCCCCCTTTCCATAGACCAGGTCACATATTAGTATTGGAATATTAACTAAAAACAATCTAATTTTTCGAAACTTACTGATGTAAAGTAAAATGCTTTATTCCTCGATTATTTGCTTTAAAATAGGCGAACGTTTGGTTCACATAAATAACAGAGTATTCATTATTTCCTAAACCCAAACTTACAATCGCAAAGTCTTTAGCTATATACCAAGTTTTCTATAAACTGTGAATTTTCATATTTAATCGCTGATCGAGTTATAAAAATTAAGAGAAGATCGTCAGAAACATGCTCCAAACAGCTTCGTCTATATGTGACCTAGTCTACGAAAAGGGGGCTTAGGTGTCAAAAAAATAAATTTTCACTTTTTAGTTCACGTGAAAAAGCATCTCATCTTCCATCCGAATCAACTAAAAAGTGAAAATTGATTTTTTTGACACCTAACCCCCTTTTCGTAGACCTCGTCACATATTTCATTTATTTTTTTATATTTTATTTTATATTTTATTTGGTATGCACTGATTAGTAACGATAATGTGAGAGTCTCACTTAAAAAGTCTTACTCAAGTATTTTAAGCTCTTAGCGCATCTTCTACGTAAGTTCCAAAGTAGGCTAAGGTCACCCAAAACGACGAAGGTCTCCAATAATTGCGAGAGAGAAGGAATGGTCAGCTCCTTAAAGGATTTCTTGTATCAATGAACGCGAGAAGAACACTTCAGGTTTTGGAAGCCTAAAATCACAAAGCATGCCGCAAATGTACTTTGGGTGGACAGACCAAAAAGAACTAAGTAACGTTGTAGGAGTCCTCATAAAGCCCTAAGATAAAAATTAGGTATACTCGAGAGCACAGTGTGCCTAATGATTGCTTAAGTGCTTCCGTCTGCAGTCTAGCGCTCCTGAGCTACTTTTTTCAAACAATCAACCCAGATACGTTAATAGGATGTCCATTCCGAACCGTGAGTTTTTTTCTTAGGTCTTAGAAGGTCTGACGGAATCCGTCTTATTTGTAGCTAATTTTTCACAAAGTAGTCAAAAGAATATTAGTAGAAGTCATAAAATCGATTGGTTCTGTGAGTAAGGTCAAATGGGCGCAATCAAATCAAAGCTCCAGCTTGACAGTACCACTTGTTTCCAACTTGTTTCAAATCGAAAATATCGGTATAATATTTCAAAGACGAAATTGAAGAACCAGTAAATTTAAAATTATTTTTAAGGTCTCCTATTTAAAAATTTAGTTTGTGCGCCGCTGTCCGAAGTGAAATATATATGCAGGATATGCATAAAAACCTACAAGTTAATAAAAATACGGACACACATTCGCTTCAACGTATAAATGACATATGTACATATGTGCTTATAGGCGAACAAATATTTACCAGTTTGTAAAATACATTTTTTTTAACAAATTGTCACAGCAAGTGAAGTTGGGAATTGCCAGCGACACGAAATTCACCACCTCAACACACGAAAACTCAATCAGTGCGACACAGCAAGGCTGAACGTGCGGAAGTGAGACTGAGCTGAAGAACTACAAATTATATACTTCACCGAAAATAACCGATTAAAATTGTTTTTTGCTTATTTGTAGTGTTATTGTACTCAAAGAGTATCAAAAGTTAAAGTGTTTCAAATAAATAAAATTATATTTTCAAAAAGTAAAAGTTTTCAAACTAATTATGGAAATCACCGAACCGACACTGTGCGTTTACTATGTGAGCAAAGTTTTGGCGCTGGCGCCATTCTCGGTACGCCGAAACTCGAAGGGTGTGTTGGATATACGACGCAGCGTCATGTTCTCGGTTTATTCCGCCTCGCTGTGCTTGCTAATGGGTAAATTGTCCTCGTTGAATGTGGAAAAATTTTGAAATTTTATTGTGACGAATTTTTCTAGTATTTTTGACCTATCAGGGACTTTTGTTCGATGCGAATTCGCAGATGCCAGTGCGGTAAGTATGATTGTGCTTAAATACTGTGTATATTTTAAATATAACTTGTAGTTTGGATTTTTGTTCTTGTTCACCTAGTTTTACAAAGTTGTAGAAAATACTGTAGAAGCTTGGTCTTTGCTGACTTTATATCATTGTCTTAGTTTAATGCGTCCAGAAGAACAGCGTTTACTTTCTTTCTGCTCGTAAAAGTTATGTTGAAGTCCTTTATTTTTATACAATTTTTATTTGAAACATTTATATACACTCCTCGTCAAAAAAGTTAGACATCACGTATTTGCGTTAGTATTTAGTTAAAAATTCTTTATTTTCAATTGAATTAAATAAAAGTTGGTTTATTAATCAATGATACTTTGAGGATAATATTCAAAAGATTTTATTTAAATTGTGCTTTTCAAACATTTTCTTACAGCTTCATAATATAAGGCCACTTTTCTTGGTCACTAGAATAGAAGAGCTTAAAGTTATTAAATTTTTTATTAAAAAAAAAACATTATTTTTATTAATTATTTTTTGTGAGTGTAAATATTCGACTTAAAAAGAAATAATTCTCCGTAATGCGTATTGTTTCGTAAACAGTAATGCGTGTTGTTTCATGCAATTGAAAAACGAGATATTCCTTGTTCAGCGAAAAATTTACAAAAGAAGCAGAAAAACTAAAAAAAAACTTTTTCGAGTTTGAACAAGTAAGGAAATGCTCGGGCATACTACTGTGCGCAAAAAATAGTATGACCCATTCGTCGAAATATTTTTTTTCTTGGTTGGTATGCTTATCACTGACATCTGTGCCAAACATCATATTGAAATAATCATCATTGTTTAGTATACACCTGTGTTTCTGAAGTCCGAAATGGAGTTATTCAACAAAAAAGTTCCATTAAATGTTATAAGCGGAATCAAATGTCTGCTTCCGAACATTCAGAATGTTGGAAAAGGCCTTCGGTGATAATTGTTTGTCGCTAGCAAGTGTTTTTGTTTGCGCAAATTATTCAAAGAGGGTCGAAAACGCGTTGACGACGAACCACACCCAGGACAGCCAACAACATCAACTGATGATCAGCACGTCAATAAAATAAAGGTATTGGAACTTGTGCTTCGAAAATGAACAGTCAGAGCTCTTACAGTCATTCATGGAATATCGGGAGGTTCAGTGAGAATCATTTTGAAAGATCAGTGAAAGAGCGATTGGTTCCAAATTCACTAAACTTTTTCGAAATACAGCTTCGCGTTAACGTCTGTGAAGCAATGCTTTCGTGATGAGTCTTGAATCTACTAAGAAATATACGATTAAACGGCCGAATATTGCAGCAAAGATGAGCCAAAGCCGAAAAAACACGTCAAGGAATGTCAAAAATGAAGGTTATGATGCTTTCCGAATTCCTTTCGACTGGCCAAACTTTCAAAAAAGAATACTATTTGAGTGTTACGCGTCGTTTGTAGGAAGCTAAACGTTAAAAGAGGCCGGAATTATGGGCCGACAACTCTTGGTGTTTGCACCACGATAATGCACCGTCGCATACTGTATTAATCCTTCGTGAGTTTTTCGCCAAATTTGAATACTATACATTCATTTATGTTTAATCGTTACGCGCATTAAAGACTATTCTGGAAATTGACTTTAGCAACTGTTTCGAGCATTAAAAAAAATGTTGGCACAAGTGTATTTGGCCTAAGAGAATAGAGAGAATGGAAATCAGTATCTTAAGAGATTAAAGTAAAGTCTTGAAGATGGAGTCATGTATTCTCGCAAGGGAGGAGAGTTCTCTGATTACCATTCACTTCGGAGTGGCCAGAAACGATCATTTTATATAGTATATGACTCAAGCAGCTCACGACTTCCGGCCTTAGACGAAGTATACTCTCGGTAGCCAGAGAACATCCGTTTGAAGGCGAGCTCAAGTGGGAAGGCTTACCACTTTTTCCCAAGGTTGAGCACTGGGTTTTAGACCCGCCAGGTAAAAAACGCCCTCAATGAAAAGTAAAAAACAGCATCGGAAGAGAAACCCTCCTTGATGATGACCACAGCAAACATAATAAGGACTATGATTTAAGGGCATGTACCTGGATCGTCGTAAAAATAAAGGCTGACATCACCGTCGTCCAAGAAATGCGATGGACGGGACCAGGGCTGAGACGAGTAAGTCCTTGTGGCATTTACTACAGTGGCCCTATGAAGGAGCGCAAACTCGGTGTGGGATTTGTGGTGGGAGAGAGACTCCTTCCACGAATACTGGCAGTCACGCCAATTGATGAACATTTAGCTACAATCCTCATAAAAAGAAGTCCTTCGACGGAAGAGAAGGACGATGTGACCAAAGATGTCTTCTATGAGCGCTTGGAGCGAACCTGTGAGAGCCACTCCCGCCAAGATGTCAAAATCGTGCTTAGTGACTTTAACGCACAAGTAGGTATCTTTGGCGCAACGCTTGGTAAATTCAGTGTCCACGGGAAAACATTCCCAAATGGGTTGAGACAAGATCGACTTCGCCAGATTCCAGCATAAGAAAATTCATCAAGATACCTGGCTATCTCTGGATCGAAAAGCCACCAACCAGATCGAGCATGTTGCGTTAGATGGAAGATACGTCTCCAGTGTTTTAGATGCACTCGTTGGCAACTCGGTGTAAGGGAACGGTGGGATGGCATTTCAAGCTGCTTACGTACAGCTGCAAACGAAACCATTGGATAGATACCGAGAGTTAAAGAGGGAAGCAAGACACATTTGAAGGCAAAAAACGAGAGAGGCCGAATTGCGTGAGTATGAAGGCGACTAACAGAAGATTTTAAGACCGGAGCATACTATCGTAGAACCCCCAGAGGTGATCTAGTGACTGATGCCCATAGCGTACTATAATTATCAAGGAAACACTTCTTCAGCCTACTGAATGGCAGTGAAAGCATAACGCCAGGAGAAGGTGAACCCGATTCCTCAATCGATGACGAAGGAGTAGACGTTCCATTGTCGGACCATGAAGAAGTTCGAATAGGAATTACCCATCTGGAGAACAACAAAGCGGCGGAGACCGATGGATTACCCGCCGAGCTATTCAGACACTGCGGCGAAAAACTGATGAGTATGCATTAGCTTCTTTATAGAATGTGGTCAGACGAAAGCATGCTCGACGATTGGAATTTAATCAGCGCCAAACTATGAAAAATACAAAAACATTATTTTCTCGAAATATGTAGTTAATTAGGTGTGCTTCTTACTTATTTATGCCTCTGAATAGTTTAATCTTTAGTTTTGAAACTTTGCTTTATTTGTTTGTCCATATTTCAATTCGATTTTACTTATGACTGAAATAAGTCTAGTTTGACATTGACATTCCAATAAATAGTAACCTTTTCTCTTTTCCTGGTGGTAAATAGAGCAGTTTATTGAAGAAAAAATATGTGGCTCTAACCTATGACCAACAGTGTGGATGCATGTATGAGAAATAATATTCTTCTAACCCGTATTTCTTAAGAATTCAATTGTTTTTGACTAATACCATTCCCAAATCTTTTTATTTACAACAGCGCGCCAGTTGTTTTTCCGTTTCATTGTTTGGCCTCAATTGGGGATTCCAATTGTAGCCAGGATATTCTCCTCCTCGTCTTTCCAACGGAGTGGAGGTCTTCCTCTGCTTCTGCCGGCAGGCGCTGCGTTGAATACTTTCGGAGCTGGAGTGTTTTCGTTCATTCGGACGACATGACTCAGTCAGCGTAGCCACTGTCTCTTGATTCGCTGAACTGTGTCAATGTTGCTATATATCTCGTACAGCTCATCGTTCCATCGATTTGCCACAAAACCTTTCTCCCGAACACTTCTAAGGCCGACTCATCAAATGTTGTCATTGTCCATGCCTCCGCGCCATATAACAGGACGGGAAAATGAGCGACTTATAGAGGTTGGTCTTCGTTCGTCGAGAGAGGACTTTGCTTTTCAATCGCCTCCTCAGGCAAGAGTGATTCTGCGTTGGATTCCAAGACTGATATTGTTGTGTGGGTGGTTTTGCTGGTTCCAAGATAAACGAAATTATCTAATATTTTAAAGTTATGACTGTCAACAGTGACTTGCGAGCCAAGACGCGAATGCCATGTCCGTTTGTTTGATGACAGGAGATATTTCGTCTTATACTCGTTCACAACCAGACCCATAAGCTTCGCTTCTTTAACCAGTCTGGAGAAAACAGAACTAACGGCGCGGTTGTTGAGGCCAATAATATCAATGTCATCGTACGCCAGCAGCTATTTAGCTCGACAGCTCTAAGTATTTTCTCCAAGAGTAGATTGAAGAAGTCGCAAAAAAGGGAGTCGCCTTATCCTAAACCTCGTTTGGTATCGAACGGCTCGGAGAGGTCCTTCCTTTTGGTGTTGCTCAACGTCAGACGGTTATCTATTAGCTTCGTGGGAGTTTCAAGGTCGGAAATAGCGGTACAGAGGCCATATCCAGAAGTTACACTATCACTTCCTTGTGATTATTGACGTGCGTTTCTTCTGCTCAAAGTACTTTCCTTACTTGCATGAACTTCTCTACACATGGTTCTATTCTCTATAAAATAAATTCATATTAATAAGCCTTTTAGGGGTTTTTTGGATACGAAACACTTGTGCTATAATCTCTTTTTGAATCTTGATTTGTATTCTGAAAAGTGAAAGAATCAATTAAAATTTAAAATTGTGTTATATGGGAAGTAGGCATGGCAGTTGTCTGATTACGCCCATTTACGAACCGCCTCCTTTTTTGCCTAGCAGCATGGGTACCAAGTTTCAACAAGAGATCTTAATTTTTACTCAAGTAAACAGTCATTCACCCGGATTTTAACTCTATATCTATCTCGATTAGTCTTAGGTGATACATACATCCTTTAGGTAAACAAAATTATTATACTCTGTAGCAACATGTTACAAGAGTATAAAAAGAATAAAAAGAACGATTTAAACCATCGACAATGAAGATGTTAATACTACAATGGTATGTACGCTAGAAGCTTTTTTGCACTCTTAGTTGAGAAGTCTGCCACCTTTCAGTTTTAGTAGTAGTAACAATTTTTTGCTGAGATCGCACTGTAGCCTTGGACAAAGTCAAATTTTGGAAAGATATCTTGCCAAATAAAAAAATTTCCAGACAAGAACTTGATTTTGAGATCGATATCGATACTAAAAGACTAGTTAACATATATGTATGTATGTATATTTAAATTTTGAAAATTTGACATTTTTTCTTAAATAAATAAAAAAAATATAAAATCGACCCACTCCGGGATAAGCAGGGATAGTTGTCAAATTAATTGAAGTTTTTTTGAGGAAAAAAAAATGGCGAACTTCCAAAAAATGACGATTTTACTTAAAAACACCGATTATTTTATATAATTCATCGTGTTAAATTTTTTTCGTGTATTTTTTCGAAAAGTTCATTCAAAAACAAAAATTTAAAAAAAAGGTCCCCAAAAGTCAATTTCTACAAAAATTATGGCTATTTGAAAATAAAAAAGCCATTTTTTTGAAAAATTCATAACTTTTTTGAAGTTGGACAAAAAATTTTGAAAAAATTCTCAAAAATGTTTTTCAAAGGGTAGAAAAGGATGTATAAGTTTCAGCAAAATCTAAAGGAGTCGGGTTCAAAAGTGGTCGATTTGGTATGGAATACCCCATATATAAAGACAGAAAGGTAGAAGGACATAGCATCGTCACGATATATGTATGTATATACTTTATAGGATCTCCGACGTTTCCTTCTGGGTATTACAAACTTTGTGGCAACTATTCAGGGTATAAAAAGCCGAAACCACAAGCCAGGCAAGTAAAAATTTTAATAGGATTTCTGATTCTGATACTATAAAATACAATCACGCAATTCGTGCACTCTGTTTTGATAACTTTGATGTCAAAGACGCACTGCGGAAGACTAATTTTCGAAATAAGTTCGACCGTCATGTAACACTGTTTCTATAGTTCAAGAACTTTAAATAAGTGTGGAAATAAAACAAAACTCCAAGTATTCCTGCCATACGAGTTAACGGCAAAAAAACCTAATGAATTGAATTTCCATCTGCGAACCGCTGCTGAATCACAACTAAATTGATCCATTTGAGGAGTGTGTAGAAAAGTGTGTCCTTAACGGCAACATCAGCGAAAACTATCGGGTTGAATTGCGCAGAACTCGCGCATACATTAGATAAGCAAGGATTGACGGTCAGAAAGGTTTTGGTATGAGTTAAGTGGGATTGGCAGGGAATCCTCTACTTTGACTGGAATTGTGTGACATCAGGACCACGCAAGAACACACACACACATCGTTATTGACGCGCCAGAGGCTGCTGGAGCTTGTTATGCATTAACCGAACCTAGCACCAAGTAATCTTGTTTATTCTCATGGCGAGTGATTTTGTCAATGAAAAACTCGCTTCAAGCGAAGCTTGTGAAAATCGACTGTTCCCACGACAGCCGGTTCTACGCACCGGAATTGACTCGGATTTTATCCGACCAAGGGCTGTTTTTCGGCGATCTAACAAAAAAAAAAAAAAAAAATCGACTGTTCCAGTTTTTTGTCAATAGAGACGAGGGTTGTAAATTTGCTTTCAAAATCGTTGAATTTAGAAAAAAAATACATATTGTACCTAAATCAAAACATTCTATGTACAGACCTTCAATTTAATGCAAATATAATGGATTTCTTTTTAATAGATGCTATAAATTTATATAAGTATATCTATTAACGCTAATATAGTACTTGTAGTTGCAACATTAACTATGTAGATTTGTATGTAATAAAAAAATGATTTGATCTATTACCTATGAAAACTTCCGTTCTATATAAACTTTGACTCTTCTTTCTCTTTTTTCCGCCACTTCTTTTCACTGCTAACAACAAAACTGCCACGTCTAATGCACCATTACTTGAAATGTCAAAATTCAACAAATATAGCCCATCTTTTAGAATGAAATCAGCCACATCGAAAGTGGTCACAGCCTTAGATGTTTCGGTTGTGGTGTTCGCGTGTTCGGCAGGAGTCGGTTGTGGCTTGTGGGGATACCGCGCAACGCGTGAGCTAAACACGCGACTGAGAAAGGTAAGTTCGAGCAAAATTTATGTATATAAGTATTCATTATAAATATTTAATTTTATGTGCATAATTATAAGTATTTTCGCATATATGTAGGTCGATGATTCGTTGCATTCATTTTCCAATTTTAAACGAGATCGCATATTGGCGTTATTAATGCTGGGGCTACCGTTAATAGCAATCACATCGATTTTAGGTATTCCAATATTTTAAATTTTGTTTTTTAATTTTGCGTTTTATTGCTTTTGTGTTATTTGTAAATTTGTAGGATTGGACCTCTCGACTTGGCTACGTTTTGCCATTGAAATGCGAACGCCAACAGATGACACGGGTAATTTTAAATAAAAAATTCTGTGATTTTTTTAAACCTTTTTTTTCTACTTTTTATATTTCAGAGTTAAATGTACAATGGTACATACCATTCTATAGCCTCTACTTCATATTAACGGGCCTGCAAATCAATTTTGCCAATACCGCCTTTGGCCTGGGTAGACGCTTTCGGCGTCTTAATGTGATGTTGAGAAGTAGTTTTCTAAAAGGTTGGTAGAATTTAAAAATATCAAAACAAAATTCACAAAATTACATAAAACTATTATTTGAACAGATGCTGATAGCAGGCAAAAGTACGTTCCCTCAAAACCATTAATCACTACTGTGAAGGTGGTCTCGCAGCATCCGTTAGCTTTACACCAAAGTCTATCAAAATTGACCCAAGTTCCAACTCAAGACTCAGGTAAGAGTGTAATGTAAGATTTTTCAATGCAATGGTGCTTCAGAATGGAAGTCATAATTTACATCACTTCCGATCAGTTAAAATTAAATTAAATCACAATAATGAGATGTGGAAAAATCATATCACGTTAACCCCTTTCTCATCACTATGAAACGACAAATCTGAATTATATTAAAGACTTAATCAATATAGAAAACAAAACAATAAATAAACAACAACAACATTCGAAAGTCCCTCAACTCAACCGGGGAAACATGAATACGGGGTTGAAAGCCAATTAGTCATATACAGATCTGTCAGAGCACAGCACTCCGGACAATTATAGTATGTTTGTTGAACACCTGCTAAGTAAGGTCCGCATGCTACCGGTTAAATATCACAACTAACTCCTTTTAAATTACTTTCTGTTTGGATGCTTCCGCAGAAACCATACTTGCAGTTCTCTGCTTGGAAGGGAACCGTGTTCTAGGAATATAAAGAGAGCCTTCCTACAATACGTCGGAGAGGTACAGCAATATATCGACTTAATTCCGGACGAGACAGCCTTCAGACAAGCACTGAACGCCATTCACAGTGGAGTCATTAACACTTTCATTGACTCCCTCACAGTAAATGGCGTCGTGGGAATCGAAATAGCATTCATCGCAGGCCGTGAGGTCGAATTGTGGTGTAAGTTCGAAGTGAGCGTCACGCAACTTCCTTCTCGATATTGTAGTAGATTCAACTCCTACATATTCGAAAGAGATAAACATTTGTTCTAGATGCGTACAGTCCTCATCAACACTAACTAGTTCTATTCATGTCTCCACTGCCGTTGCTTATTAAGCGTCTACTAAACCCCGTTTAATGGTGGAAATTGTTGATTAAAATGTGGGAAATGAGCTGTATTAGCAGAATCCGTTCACCCATTTGATCTGACTACAATAAGCCAAATCTTTTACTGGATCGCTGAGGTCGGCGATAAGACTTAAGCTCACAAGTAAGAAGGGTGGAAATAACGTAGCAAAAACTAATACCTAGTCATTTACTTAGATTAATTTATAAAAACAAAACTGTATAAAATAAAATTAAAAAAAAGTAATTGAAAAAAAAAAATAAATAAATAAAATAAAAAAAAAATTAAAAAAAATAAAAAAAAAATAAAATAAAATAAAAAAATTAAAAAAAATAAAAAAAAATAAAATAAAAAAAAATAAAAAAAAATTAAATAAAATAAAAAAAATAAAATAAAAATAAAATAAAATCAAAAAAAAAAATAATAAAAAATATAAAATTAAAAAAATTAAATAAAAAAAAATAAAAAAATAATAATAATAAAATAAAAAAAATAACAGAAAAAAATCTGAATACAGTGAAATCTCCCATAAGCGGACACTGGCAGGACCAGCCTTTCTGTTCTAATAAATTGTCCTTCGTCCTTCATAAACTACAAAAAATGTTGGTACCGGTCAATGTGCAAGGTTAATGGAGATTTCCCGCTTAATAAAGCGTCCCTTTAATAGAGCTTTCTCTGTACATTTAATTAAAAATAAAAGTGCAAAACTACTTTTTTTTAAATTTTGTCATAAGCAAATAAAAAAACAAAAAATTATATAATTATTTTTATTGTGTTAAGTAATATTAGCCGAAGTCATACACATTTCCTTTATATTTGCAGCTAAAAATAAAGTCGCCTTATTAAGATTGCTGGAAGAAAACCACGAGTCTTTGGGCAAATGCATGCGCTTGGTATCTAAGTGAGTAGTACTTAAATTAGCTTATATTAAAGCATAATTACGGGTAGTAACGGTTTTCATAACCCCACCACCTAAAATCGTCAAAACCCTTCAATATTCAACAGTTCGCACGGCGTGGCAGTGCTCTTCATATTGGTCTCCTGCCTGCTGCACTTGGTCGCCACTTCATATTTCCTGTTTTTGGAGTTGCTAAGTAAAAAGGACAGCGGCATGGTGTGGTTGCAAGTGTTGTGGATTATTTTTCATTCGTTGCGCTTAATATTAGTCGTTGAGCCATGTCATTTGGCAACCGTAGAGGTGGGTAAATATTTATAATTGCATACTTATTA
The DNA here is from genome assembly GCA_037783105.1 of Bactrocera zonata. Taxonomy (NCBI): domain Eukaryota; kingdom Metazoa; phylum Arthropoda; class Insecta; order Diptera; family Tephritidae; genus Bactrocera; species Bactrocera zonata. The sequence continues at coordinate 2,166 of JBAWJQ010005995.1, read as the reverse complement.
TTCAATTTTCACATTTCAGTCCAAAAAGACTATACAAATAGTGTGCGAAATTGAGCGTAAAATTCACGATCCAATATTGACCGAGGAGGTAGGTGAAAATCACATATGTACATATGTATGTATGCTCACATGCAATATAAATTGGCAGCGAATAAACAGCTTGCATGCAATTAATTGACACTTGTACAATTATTGCGCAGTATTAAACAAATTTGCTTGCTTATTCAAACACAGGTGAAAAAGTTTTGGCAACAATTACTTGTGGTGGACGTGGAATTTTCGGCGAGTGGTCTTTGTCGTGTTAACCGAACGCTACTAACATCGGTGCGTACATGTAACTGTGTATACATATACTCGTAATATATGCATGTATGTGCATAAAAGGATAAACTAAGCAAATAGTACAATTCAAACAAATCTCGCTTGTTATAGAATATAATGCTTTCCTTACATAAATTATTGCGTGAAAATCAGTTTATCCTTTTACCATACATTTCTGAAGTTTCATCAATTGTTATTTTATTCTATAATTCCAGTTCAGCTCGGCTATTTGCACCTATCTCGTAATACTCATACAATTTCAAAACACCAATGGCTAAACTATTTGAGAATTATTCTGATATATCGTAAATAAATATTGTTTTAAAATAACTAAGAAAAATTTGTTTACTGTTGTAAATATTGGAGAATTTCACGGGTGATAAATCAAATTGAAACCCCATAAGCAAATATTTCGGTGCAAAACTTTATATCAAATTTAGATTTTAAATTTTTTTTTATACTAATTTTGAAATTTTAATGCAGATTTTGGATAAAAAATTAAATTTTGGATAAAAAAATTAGATTTTGTGATTAGAATTTTTTTTTTTTTTTTATTAAAAATTAGATTTTGTGATTAGAAATTTTATTTTTAATATAACTAAGGAAGAATTATATTAGAAATTATATTTATAATTTTTAAATTATCTAAAAATAATATTTTTATTTTTTAGATTTTTTAGAAGTTAGGTTACAAATCTCAAAATCAGAATTAAAAATTGAAAATTTAATTTTTACGCCCAAAATCGGAATTAAACATTTATTTAATTTTAGATTTATTAATAATATTTTTCTTTATTTTAATTTAATAAAAAAATTGAAAATTTAACAACTAAACCAAAACATCTTCGATTAAGCAATGATAAAATATTGGATAAATATTTGAATGAGTAAGTTTGTCGACCACTGCGCTAGTTTATTGCAGATGAGGGCTATGTGCTTCCAAATGGTAAAATACGAAGCGACAAATGCAAAAAAATATAAATTCCAAAACTATTTTTTTGTTTTTAATTTTTAAACTTAAGTTTGTGATCTAAATTTTTTTTCTATTCGGTATTTGGGACTAAATTTTTTGAGATTAAATTTTGTTATTTTACAATCCTGTTTTGGATTAATTTTTTTTTCGATTCAGCACTTCAGAAGAAATGATTTTATTATATTTAAATAGATTTTAACAACAAAAAAAAAAAATTAAACAAAATAAAAAAAAAAAAATTAAAAAAATAAATAAAAATAAATAAAAAAAAATTAATAAAATTAATAAAAAAAAATAAACAAAATTTTGAAAAATTAATAAAAATAATAATAAAAAAAAAATAAAAATAATAATAAAAAATAAAATAAAAAAAATAAAAAATAAAATAATAATAATAAAAAAAATAAAAATAATAATAAAAAAAAATAAAAATAATAATAAAAAAAAATAAAAATAATAATAAAAAAAAAAATAAAAATAATAATAAAAAAAATAAAGAAAGAAATAATATAAAAAAAAATAAAGAAAGAAATAATTTAAAAAAATAAAAATAATAATAAAAAAATATAAAAAAATAATAAAAAAAATATAAAAAAAATAATAAAAAAATATAAAAAAAATAATAAAAAAAAAATAAAGAAAAAATAATAAAAAATAAAGAAAAAAATAATTAAAAAAATAAAAATAATAATAAAAAAATAAAAATAATAATAAAAAAATAATATTTAAAAAAATAATAATTAAAAAAATAAATAAAAATAATTAAAAAATAATAAAAAAAAAATAAAAATAATAAAAAAAAATAAAAATTATAAAAAAAAAAAATAAAAATAATAAAAAAAAATAAAAATAAAAAAATTAAAAAAAAAATT